>VYXB01004604.1:168672-195260 GCA_013397135.1 Pachyramphus minor | reverse complement strand
TTTTTTTTTTTTTTTTTGTGCCAAGGATCTCAGCAGTAAACACATCAGATAGATAACATAGTAGGTGTTTCATACCTAGTTCAACTTGAGATCACCCTTAGTCTTCCCTGTTCATTATTTGATAGACATTAAGGAAAATATCCATCCAGGAAAGATTTTGCTGTGTTCTTAGCCCTGAAACCTGGTCTTTGACATGGTAACACTTTCCCAGGGCAATGTATTTGTGACTGTCATAGTTTTGTAATCAAAATATTATTTTTTGCTTTTAAGTCAGGTATACTGTTATGCAGGAGAGCAACATGAATCCAGGTAAGTCAAAGTAAATGTCTAGGCATGAAAATCAGAAAGTAGTCCATCAAATCCTGTAACATTTACAGACTGTGTTCCATTTTATCACTGTAGCTGAAATCTAGATTTTAATGGGTATCTAGAATGAAAGATCAATGAAGAAATGAATCAACTCAGATGAATACTTCACACCTGTTTGAACTAACAAATTTTAATCTTGCAGTGAAAAGGAAAACCTCTTAACTGCATGCTAATAACATTATTAGAAGCTTTAAGGTGTACTGTAGAAAGCATGAAAATGTTTGTAAGCCACTCACATTAGGTATCTAAGGGATTCCAGTGGATAATACTGGTTCAGCTGTTGAAATAGAACAATGAAAGAGAAAAAACCCCAACAGAACAGCAATAACAACCAATCAGAAAAAGGAAGAGATTACAGTCACTTTTGAGAAATACATATCTAGCATTTTCATTGTTAAGTTATTATACCATCCCCATCTCAGTAACTTTCAAATGACTATGATTTCTGACTTAATACTTTCTAGTGACTTTAATGTTTTTATTTTGAAAATTATTATCACTCAAATTCAGAACAAAATAATTTTCTTTCATTTCCATTGTTTCTGCACCAAATGTGTTCATTCTGTAATGGGATTTTAAAAATTTAAAATATTTATGTAGATTTTTGTTGTGGAATACACCTCACCTCTCCAAACTAAGTTTGCAGTTTTTCTATTAAAAATAGTAAGTATATTGTTAAAATGATTTTGGCCCAAACAGAATTTTTGCAAGGAAACAACTCTAATTAAAGCTTTTTAAAAAACCCTGATTCATGGATTAAGATGTACAGTAAATTTCCCAAGTGACCACTGATTTCTGAATCTCGCCATGTGTTGTTTGATGTTCAGACAAAAACTATGTGGGCAGTTTTGTGTCCCTCCCTCTACAGATGTCTTTATATCTCAAAACCTTTTTCAGAAAGCTCAAAGCACAGCTGGTGCAAATTCTTTTCTCTATCAGAGACTTTCACTGGCAAGATGTACTGAAGAAAGTACCTGAAAAAACATCTGGGTTCCTGGGGAGAACATCTACAATGTTTTCTGTTTTCAGACAGGAAAATTGTTGGTCTTGCACCATCAGTGAGTATAATGATCTGATAATTATATAATGCATTTTTAGATAGTTCATATGTATGGTCTCAAATGTTTGCTTTCTTATCCCCAAACTGCCACGTGTATCATACTCCTTCAAAACCACAGTTGAATGTGTACCATAGCTAAAGGTGCAGGTAGTGTTTCCCAATGCCTAGACATTACTTTTGGAATTTATTCTTGCAAGGAATATGGTTCGTGCTGGCATTTGGCTACACATGGAAGTAGATCCAGGTTGTTTTTCTGAACATAGGTTCTCCAGCAAACACAACAGACTGGCCCAGAAGTCAATAATCTGGTAATGTCACTGTGCTGCCTACCTCCTGCTGTCTGTAGTTCAGCATTTTATGGCTTAATCAAGGTGTGATAATAGACCAAAATAATTTACGTGGCAGGAAATAGGTTCAGAAGTGGAAAATTGGTGGAATTTGGGGGGGAAATGAGAAGAAAGTATTTCCTCCCATAAATTTACAGATGTTGAAACTTTTTAAATTAAGCTCTTTCAGAAATATTATTTGGATGTAAACTATGCATAGAACCCAAGTGCCTTGACCCTCTTCTTTTATTTTTTCTGTGAGTATATTTCACAGACCCAAATATCCACTCTCAGTTTGATAATTTAAAGCCTAGTATCAGAAACCAGAGTAATGGATAGAAATTCATACAATCACTGTTGCTGCATCCTTTTTACAAAAGACAGAACCATGAAAGATATGCAAATTGTCCATAATTATACTTTCAGATGGTTACTTAAATACCTGTCTTTTTCACACTACAGGCACAAAGTTAGTATACCTCAGATATGCTAATAAAAACAAATGTCTGTGGTTTCTGGCAAAATAAAAGCTCCAGTAGTTTGCTATATGTGCTGTATAGAACTCTTAGGCAATGTCACGGTGCCTACCGAGACGAGCTTCGGTAAAGCTGCTACAGTATAAAGATTAAGGCTATTTTATATTCTTTGATTTTTATTTAAATTCTCCCTGCATTTAAATTACTGTATTACTAATTTTAGCTGATATATTAATACAAGTGTCTCAGCTATTTATACACACAATATAAAACCCAAGTGAAATACCAAACAGGGTGTATGATTCTGTAAGTCTGTAACATGTACTGTCTCTTCTATATAGTAGGTTTGTTCATAGGAATCAATAGGATTTGCAGAGTATTTACATTAAGAACTGACTTTAGACATACTTTTAGAGAATGTCCTTAATTAAAGGTGACGGCTATTGAGAGCCTAGAATTCGCTCCTGTTTTAATTTCAGATATTGTCACTTTAATCCAAAGTGACTGCTACCCTTTACACATCCCTACTATTTTTAATAGCATTACTGAGAAAACAGTTTCAACTCTGTCAATATTAATGGTGATGGAATCTGACCCTCTGTAAATGAGAAATGAATTTTCATAAAAATTAACAGATGCTAAGGGTGTAAGGATTACTGCCTTTTTTTACTAGCTATTCTTTCTAAACTGTATAGGAAAACCAGGCCTCTGATTTCAGGATATTTCATTACCATCTTTACTTGTAACAAATAGTGGATTACTGAATTCAAGATAGTAGACTGAGTCTGGACTTGCGCTCCTTGTACACTCTGAAGGTCTGAAAAGTTCAAATTTGAGCTGCCAGCTTTAATCTAACTTGTAAATGACCTTCCAGCACGTATAACTTACTTCCAGCATACCTATAGTCTCTCTTTAGTTTTATTCTTATTCTTCTGAAATTCTTATTATTATTACATAATTTTCTTCCTAATCAGACACTCATTTTATATATTTCATATGCGCCGTTCAAATCTCCACCTTCCTCAAATAATCACAGATCATATTAATTGTACTTGGTAACCTAACACTCTTTTTCTTAATTATCTTATCATTAAACCTAGTGATCTCAGAGAAGGTTTACCACCAGGTTTTAAACCTTTCTTGTATATTGAAGAATAATTCAGTCATCAAGGCTATCATTATACTTTTAAGTGTTTTAGTAATATTTTTCTCAGTCTACTCAACTCTTAGATGAATATTATATCTTTTACCTCCCAGACCTGATTACCTTGGGAAAAGAATTAAATGGATACAGATAGTGGGTAAAAATGTCTATTATTATTTACTTTAGTTTTCATATAGATTTTTTTTTATTAGTTTAAAGAGGGAGATCAATGAGTGCCAAATAATTATTGAGGCTTGGTTACTTTGGAAGGGTTCCCACAGATTTTGTAAGAATGGGTGGCTGTTCTCTGATAATAATCAGAAGTGGGATTCCTGTTTAGATTACCCTACATAGCACAAAGTCCTCTCCTAGTCCTCCCAATGAGAACTGTGTATAGCTCTGGGGGTTTTCCTCCTTGTTTATGCTGGAAAGCAAGGAAAATATCTAAAGAGGCTAAGGTAACATTTATAGTGTAGGAATAGTTTTTTCAGCAGTATGGAAGAGAGAGAAAGTTTACTACCAGCAGAGAGAGACCTTCCACCCACCATAATTAAGATCTCATTTTGTAAAAGAAAGAAAAGGGAAATTACTTTTTAGAGGGTAAATGTGTTCTGGTACTTCTGACCAGAATATCTGATGTCTTCTTCATTGTCTTCGTCTTATAAGTTAGAACTACTCGTACAAGTTAAGGTCATGTCATTCATAGAGATGAAACTGTGATCTTGCTCTGCTCTTTTCACTGCAGCTTGTTTTAGCAGCCCTGCTCATATCCTCCAGGAACCAAGGAATGCACTTTCTGTGGTAAGCACAAAAGAGATCACATGATGGATGTACTGGTTACTGTGGTCTTGAAATTGGAGTGGAGATCCTCGGAACCACAACACAGGTAGTTCCTCTCCCTGGCATGTCTGGTTTTGGGTGATGCTAAAAGTTATCTGACTCTCGAGATCTCTGAACAGATAGCTAGGTTTGTAAAGGTGTTTTTTCAAGAAAAGTTACAATACTCTTAGGCATGTCCTAAGTGTTATTAGTATATGAAAAAAAAAAAAATAGAAATCCACAAAACTCTGGGAAGTCTGAGTGCAGTAGAGAAGACAATTTGGCAGGTAAGGCATTCTCTGGTAAAAGCCTAGAATGCCAAACTGCAATAGTTAGCTAGGTCTCTGTGGGCCATCAAGAACACATAAAGACTGCCAACATCTCTTACAGATCTTTTCACCGATCCTATTACAATTCACAGTAAAGTGATTCTCTACCTTCTTTCCTGAGGGGTCCAATTAAGGTAAGGATTTATTCAAGACTCATACAGACCTGGGGCTTGCACAGTGCAAATGTGAGAGGAACATGATGCTTCTTCCCTTTTATCTCAAGAACACTCCCTGTGCAAGATCTCATGCTAGCAGGTAATCTGAAAAAAGGATTTTCTAGTTGGGAATTCTCTCATTCACTGCTTTATAAGTTGTTATACTTCACATAATTTTATAGAGAGGGAGGCGAACTTGTTTCTTTCATCTCCTAATGTCTATCCAGACAAGTATCCTCAGAACCTGAAAAGACATTTGAACCAGGATACTTTGCATGTCAGATGAATTTTCCTATAAGGAAATTTTTTCTATAAGGAGGATGTCCCTTCTGCTATCTTCTAAGAATAATTTATCCAGCTTTTCTTTCTTTATGCCAGTGAGACCACTTTTAGGCTGTGGCTTTCAGGAGATGTCGAAGAACAGATATGTATTTGACTTTGCATTGGCCCTAAAGTAACCCTATCTGTATATATACACACACATATATATACACTTTTCATGTTTACATCCAGATATCATTTCTTTCTGAAGCAGTTTTTGGTTATGATTTGCTCCATAATTTTCTTGGGGAACTGTTGAGCTTTCTGAGGAGTTCCAGAGTTCATAATCTACGTGAAATATGTAGAAACTACAATCTCAACTGCAAGTGAACTATTCATGGATTTGAATAACACTATTTTGCACTTCTGCCTGAATCAGTCTCTTGTCATTGTTGTTTGTAAATGTTTCACATCTCTTAGTCATTTTTAAAGATACATGCATGTGAAACTTGATATCCTTGCATTGGTTTCACAATGATTACTGCTAGACCATTATTATTTGTAAATTGGATAATAATTAAATCTCAAAAGGGCAATAGAATACACCTGGCTGAGCTACAGAAATAGAAGAGCAATTTGCTGAGGGCAGTCCCTTGGTCTGTACATAAAATAACAGTGCTATGACTGAACCTAAGCAGAGGTGGAGGTAGGTGTTCATATCAGAGCTGCTAACACAGTTTCCTGAGCTAAGCAAAAACAAGGTACGGAATTCTGGTCATCCATTTGTAGCAGCACAGAAGACCCAGAGTTTGTCCTCAATTAGATATCATCAAGACTTCATAAGCATTAGAGGATATATATTACAGAGGTGGATGTTTGCTGGTAATGCAACACCATTTTGTTTTATTACTAATAGAATAGTAATGGAAGAGTGAGTAACGTCATAGTATAAAAAACTAGCGAGCATACCAGGATGGATAAACAAAACAGAATTGTTGTGATAAAAAGGATTTATTTCTCCCAATGAATATTCAACTAAAATGTAGATTTTGCAGTTTTGGTTTATTTCCATCAGTTAAATGCAGATTTATATAACTCTTCTTAAAACTGTTTAATGTTTAGTGTTTATATTCTTGGGTTTACATTGTTACATTTAAAGACTGAAGAGAAAACTTTGCAATTTGCAATTAATGACATTTAGTTTTATTAAAAATAAGTAGAGAGCCATATCAATAAACAATAGACATTGAGATTATGAAGAAAATCATTTGTCAAAATCCTTGCCTGTAAGTAGGCTCTGCTTGGAGGTTTTATTGGCCATATTATCCTGGTTATTTAGGGAGAGACATATGATATGCTCAAGGTAAATAGCTTGAAAGCATTTCCACCAGCAACTGAATCTGTTTATGTGTTGGTGTATTTGGGGCCTGCCTTGGGCTTTCTGGGCTTGTTGCAGAGCCTGAGGCAGTGTCTTACACAGCACAATGTTACTGAACCAACTTATTAGTTACTGCTGCAAGAACATTAGGATAAACATATACTAGTGAGGTAAGTTTAATAAGGTAGCTGTCTGTACCATTAATTTACTGAATACCAAGTTGTTTGGCTATTTTGAAAGACTTGAGTGTTTTTATACATTTTTTTTTTTAATTTCTGGAAATGAAAATCTGTGAAAAATAAGGCATTGCAGAATGGAAATACATAAACCAGAGAGAAGTGACTGATCCTGGCAGCAGATAATCTGTGTACTTTGCACCTACATGTGGGCATCTGTAAATCAGGGGAGGTTGGCTGAAGCATAGACGGATGTCATAACAACACTGCAGAGAGTTTGTGGGACATTAGATTTCATGAAATCAATTTTACACTGGAATTTTAAGTCACAATAAACTTCCTTACTCTGCTCTATAAACGTGACTTGACACCACCACAACATTATGAATTGTTAAAAAAAGTCCATGCCTGCTTTGCCAGCAAGTAGTATATCAAAGTAAAATCACCATTAAATCTATGTTTTGAGTAGGCTTCCACTTGTAATTCAAGTAAAGGTGTATTAAATAAAAAAGATGTAGCTTTTGTCTTGCATCTGGTTATATGTGTTAATGGTATCACGGAATTAAAAAAAACCCCACCTCTCATAACCAGAGTTAATCTTTAAAGTTCATCCTTTTGCTGATATGTAAATTCATGTAACAAATATCCTAATGCTTCCCATGCATTTGCTTCCTGGAACAGCCTTTTTGTCTCTACTTTAGGCATTCTGGGGAAACTTCCATTCTGATGGTGTGACCACAACAAATGAAATGCAACAGAGTCCTTTTTTAAGCCTACAGTTCGTGAGCGTTATGATAAAACATATGCTAATAGAGCGTGTGAGTTTATTGGAAGTTCTTAAAAAATGCCATCTGCTACAATTTTTGCAGCTGAAAGTTATATTCAATCAGAAGTAAATTTTTATATGCTCAGTCTAGTACATGGAAATATATTCCTGGAATTAAAGTTTACCTAAACTATGCAAAACACTTTTTGCATGTAGTTACTTTTGAAGGTCTAACCTAGGATTTCAAAGATGAGACTGATACTAGAAAGGAAACTGATCTACATATGCAAGTCTGCTGTTAAAGTACTCTGTGGTTCGTGAAAATACCTCCTTTTCACTTGAATGCTTGGAAACAATCTTTAAGTATGAAAACTAAATGAACTGAAGAGCAACCCTATATTTTGCATCTGACTACTCAGTGAATCTATGTTCCTCATCTGTAACAGATACTGTTAATGCTTAAAATCAGCACGGCTGCTAAAACCCACCTCCACAAAAATTATTTAAAGGTTTAAAGTAATAGTACATGATGAAAGCATCACAGTTTCACCATAACCCAAATCAGGCTTTATGTGTTAATTTTCTTATATTTAGATAGAATCTGTCAATAGATCATTCAGATGCTTCCAGGGAGACCAAAACAATTAGTTTAATTTGTCAATAAAACCCAGAAATAAACTAGCTTTGCAGCTAATTTACTGAAAGAGAGAGACTTATCTATTCTTCCTTTTTAACAAACTTTGACCACACTCAGTCTGGGGAGCTCCATACAAAAGATATACAGGACTGGAAAAAAATAACTGATTAAATTTTAACCAGCTGCTGGGCAGATAGTTTGCCTGAGGCACTTTTGTCAGTTTCAAAGGGTCCTTTTATTAATTTTGCATTTTGTATTTTGTTAGTGGAAAGAGCTAGCTCTGTTGGGACTGCCAAAAGCTATAGGCAGCGAATCTTACAGCAGCAAAGAGGAAGCTGTAGAGCATGCCAAGTAGATTTAGCACACTGAGCACTCTAAATTACATTTGTTTTATCAGTTCTAAAAATATATTAACTTCAGGTGTAAGTTCTTTGAATAAAGCCTTAAAGCTAGTACATTCAGTTCCTCTTCTGTTTATATAAGGCTTTTACTTTGTCTATAAAAATAAACCACTGTAGTCTTTGCCAGATAACTATCCATGTAATTTAAATCTGTTCTTCCTATGATTGTTGGTGAATTCACTGTTGGTCTGTTTTTCTTATTCACATTGAACTTATGTTCTTATTCAAAGAAAAGTATTACAAGTTTTATCTAGATCCTTCTCACTGTTCAAGACACTCGGGTACCGCTTTTATAGCAAAAATATTGATGTCAAAGTGAAATCGATATTTAACATGTTCTGCTTTCATTTGAATGGAGCCCAACATCCATATCAGCATGTGGAAAATGCTGCATGTAGCATATTGCTCAGACAATTTGTGAACAGAAGTTAGAACTCAGGGGTTAAATGGAAAACACAAACCTCTCTTGTGATGCTGGGAATTTCACAAGTTCCACTCAGACAGCTTCAAACAGCATTAAACACAAAGGAAAAAAAGTATACCCTCAGGCTAGAATTTGCAGAAGACTTACCTGTAGTAGAATGGAGCTAAAATTAAGCCTGAAGACAAAGCATTTGGGCTTACACTTAGAAAATTGAATGACAAAGTATATAGTTTTAGAATGTATATCATACTGTTGTAGTTTCATCTCATCTTTTAAGGTAGCCTTTTTTTCCCCAAAAAAATTCGTTATCCCAAATCAATATACAATAGTGTTACTACTGCATTATTTAATGTCTTCTACAACTATTTTTCTGTGTGATCCTGTGATGGCAAACCTCATTGGTATCACTTATACATAAAGGATCATGTTCTTGCTGTTGCTGAAGTTAACAGTGAACCTGATAATGGCAAAATTGACTTCATGGGAGAAAACTGAGCTCAAATTAATTTAAAAAATTCATTTATATCCATGTCTTTTGTCAATGAAATGTTTTGTCAGGTTTTTTGTAGTATTTTGAGAAAATTGTGGTGTATGCTCTGATTTACCTCCTAAGTATAACTAATACGTGTAAGTGCAAAAAAAATCCTCGAAAACCCAAAACAAAATAAAAACCAAAACCAACCTGGAAATCTTTAAATTAAATCAGGAAATCTTTAAATTATGCCAGTTCCTCAGTTTGTAGTTAAATGAAGTTTTTTTGGGGAAAATACCGAGTAAGAAGGAAAAAAGATTATCTGGGACAGCTGAGACTGTCAATTCAGCTGTGCTGTGTGATAACATTGAAATTACTTAGAATTTCTCTTTCAAGGTTCATCTGAAGGTCCAGCTGTGGACATAAATAAATGCTTAGTTTATGAGATATAATATTTCTGTAAAGGTCTAAGCTGTTGCTCAAGTGTTTTATGGAACTTGGGGTAGATAACTGAGCACTTACATTGTGTTCATAACATGGAGTAATGCCAGAGCTTGAAGTCCTGGCTGGAAACACCAAGGTGGGCTTGGATTCTGGATGGCCACTACATTAACAGAGCTCCCTGCTCCTCCAACTCCTTAATAACAGAGACTCCCTGAGTCTCTGTCATGTAGGTAGCAGATAACTCTCCTGTAACATTAAACAGCAGAGTGGCTACAAGCCATACAAACTTGCTCCATAATCAGAATAGGTTCTTTGACGTAATCATAATCCAATATTTTAACAGAAAATGTTATCAATGTGATAATCTGAAAAGAAACCCAAGCAGAAGCCAGTTCTTTCTTTCAAAACTGCATATGCTCTGCATTGCTTACAAGTGACAGTTGCTGATGAGAAGAGCTAATTCTGTAGTCCCTGCGGAGCACTGGGAATGCCAAGGAATACAGTATGTTGGCTTTTGAGTCAGGAGAGATTTACTTGCTGTGCTTTATGCTTTAGCTAAGTAACGCATACATCTTGCAGGTTCACTATCGTAATCTCTGCCATAGTGTAAACCCAACTCTTTCAGTTCCACTGAGGTTATACCATTTAAAATCATCAGGGGATCATTCCCCATTTGTAACTAAGCAAGTAAGTTGGTAGAATTCCAGACTGTGGCAATGTTGGAAAGCAAATTGTTTTTTCATGTTTTGTGTCCTTCCTTTCTTGATTGTAAAGAAGTAGTTGTTTAACATTAGAATAGAATTTGCCATTTCAATTAAGCAAAATGATTTGTTTCTGAGTTGATTGTTATATTTTGAGGCAATCTTAATGCTATGAAAAGAATTCTGCAAATTTGCAGCCATATGCTAGCTTGCTCTCTCTATGGTATGTTCTTTAGTAATGGATGCCAGATCATGGGTAAACTAATATGTGATAATTAAAATTTATCACAAGTGGCCAGTTTCGTAAACCTGGAGCCACTATTACAAGAGTTTGGACCTCTTGTTTTTTGTGTTCTTAATTTACATGAGGTTGGCAGATGTTGTACTCTATGAAAGCAACAGGACATATATTCAAATATTCTCATAAAACTGATGCTGCTGGTCAGCCATCCTCCCTACCACTCTGATGTCATCTGAAAAGATGCTGGACCAGGTTGCAAGCTGTTTCCACTCTGCATTGCTTTGAACTGCCCATATTACTTCACATTGACTGTCATAACTGTCACACTTATATTGAAAAGATCCTAAGTTACTCTGCATGAAACAATCTTTCATAAGCAAAAAGCAGTAGTAGCAACAAGCAGCATGTGATTTTCAGAACAAAAATGGAGACTAATATGATACTCTACCACTTGTGGCCATGTATTTCTTGCCCAAGAAATTATTCTAAGCTTTCCTACCCTTCAAAACATTAGTTGGGCCGAGAGTTCAATAATCTCTTGTTTTATTCTTATTAAATGATGAGATGCATTGTCTTACTGCTGTGAAGTCAGATCTTTGCATGATTCTTTCAATTTACCTCTCTGTTGGGTTATTACTGAGGGTTTTTTCCTCCCTTAAGTTTCCTTTCATGTGTGGTGACATGCAGGTACACAAGCACTCAAGACTCTTAAAATTTTTCTGTGATGTCCCATTTAAATTAGGTAAAATCACTCTAATGATTAAGGGAAGGGAACACAAAAGCAGCATGAGCTTATCTGAAACGAATTCTTCTTTAGGTTTCAGCGAATACCTCCTGAAAAGTTGTTACAGGGTTTTATCTGACTCTACATGCAGAATAACATGGTTCATGGATATTTTATCACAGAAGAAATGTATGCCTCCTATTGTGCCTCAAGAATAAGCAGAAGATTATACCTACTCTACTTCTCTTTTTAGCCCTCTTTTGAACATGAGCCACTCCGTAACGCTCGAAATACTTTCACTACACCAGTGTGCTGCTGAGAAAAGGTAGCTTTATGTGTCTTTGATTACATCATCTTACAGTATGTTAGTTGACATGAAGGAATCCATAGTTTCAGGTGGGATAAAAGGTAAGATTTTACTAATTTTGCATTATTCCCCTCTGTGTGGCCAACACAGAGGATTATGCAATAGCCAGATGACCCGTTGTATTAATATTGTCCAGTGGCAGAACACTGCAATCCTTTCAGATAATTTTTCAGTTGCTCTCAGTAAAGGTCCTAAACCCCTTGTATTATGTGAAATAACCTCGTCTTTGGTCACACAATGGATCCAGGCACCTAAAAGACTAATGAAGTACAGAAAGATTTTCAGCTAAAGCTATATTCTGAGTGGTTTGGCTGGTTGTGATATCCATATATTTCATGCTGAAGATTTAATCTAAGTAATGTTAAATTGAAAATGCAAGGTTAAACTTTTAGAAAAGAAATAATTACCTTGCTCACACACTAGTCAAATCATTCCCTCCCTAATCCTGAGTACCGGATTTACTTTGAACTAGAGATGGAGAATTCATTATGGAAAATTTCAAACCAGTTAGCAAATTGTGGGTTTGAAAGTATCTCTAAAGTAAATTGATGAAGGAGATCATCGGAAGGTAAGAGATATGTAAAATATATGATTTCTTTATGGTTGGCTGCAGAACATGAGGAATATTCACAGTGCTCTGTGTTAGAAAACAGAAAGCCTCAACCCAAAAATTTTGAGAAACCGATGTGGGAGAGTGGTAGCTGAACAACTTATTTTACCTCTATTTTCTAATCTCTGTGTAAAAACATAAATTTCAGGTGTACAGTTGTTAATTTAGGAGAAAGATTGTCTTTCATGTAACAGAGAAACCATAGAGACTGTGGGGTTAATTTTAGTGGCACCAAACAAAGCATGATTACTATTTACAGCTATGTTTTACTTTTCTTTATTCTAATACAGAATTAGGCCCTGGATTTTATATTATAACTTACAGTACTTTTTCTATCGAGTGCATATGGTTAGTTTGGTTTTAAATAAATGCAGTTAGACTTCCAATGAACAATGTGAGTTACCTGACTTAATATATTTGACGTATAGCATAAAGAGTAAAAAGTAATGTCAGTGGCTTCATTCTGCAGTTAGGCACAGGTTGAGTTTCTTATAACTCTTACCTTTACATTAAAGTCTACATTTTACCTACCCTTTCATTACATCTACCTTTTCAATGTTTAGAGAATTTGTATTAATTATAACTGACATCTATAATATAGTCAAATGGCTTTCAGGCATTTGCTTCAAATTCACTTCTGCCTCACAAAGTAATTACAATCACTCAGCCAAGTTCTACATGTGTTTATAGTCTGTCTAGTCCTTATGAATCAAATGGACCTTTTATACATGTTGTGTAGGTGTGTTTATAAGGGAAGTAAAGACCCAGGGTCTTCATATGAAGAAATCTAGTAACCATTCTTTAATAAGCATTTTGTTGTAAAATGGATTGTTTTTCTTTGATACTGCTGGCCAACCAGAGCTAATCAGTGTGAAATTTAACATAGGTATAGTATTTGTGACAGTTAAGCTTCCAGTGTAGCTTGAGAATTTGTTTCAAGTTCTTTCTATATTTAATAGTACCAGTTTGAAATTTTTCCAGGATAAGGTTTTTCTTTGCAGCTCAGCTTTCCAATGTTGGCTGATTTTGTTAGTCTACATGACCACAGACTTGTCATAGAATCATAGAATGGTTAGGGCTGGAAGGGCCCTCAAAAATCATCTGGTTTCAACCCCGCTGCTATGAGCAGAGTCACCTTCCACTAGAGCAGGTTTCTCCATTTAACCTGTCCTTTAACACCTCCACTAATCGGGCATCTTCAACTTCTCCGGGCAACCTGTTCCAGTGCCTCACTATTCTCATAGTGAAGATCTTTGCGTGCTTTGAGCTGCTGTTTAATTCTGGGGTTTGATTTTTTGATTGCTTTTAGCTTTGTTTTCAGCTCTGTTTTGTATTCTTTTTGGTGATTAACTCTTTGTTGTGAAAGAGAGAAAAGGAAGTCACCACAATAAAACTTTGCAGGTAAAGTTTCAAAACACAACACTGAAAGTGACTCTTCCTTTCCTGAAGTTCTGAGATAAGGTGTTTTTTTGTTTTGTTTTGGTTTTTTAAATAAGAAATTGTGGTAAAGAGGAAAGTACTGGAAATTACATCTCAATTTGTGTATTGATGTAATAATTACTGTTTCTCTAATTTCCTTGGGGATATACTAAGGAATTTATGTTAAAAAAATAGCCCACAAGCTCTCAAAATCATAATAAAAACAAAAGAGTAGACATTACCCACTCCAAACCTGTTGCTAGTGCAATGTTACTTTGAGTTTTTTAAAGACTACTTCCTTAATTGCTGCACTGGTGTTGCTTTGGTCATACCATTGACAACAAGAGTTGAAGTGCAGACAGAACCATTGTATTAAGAACTGAACTTTTGTTGCTGTAGATATGTAATACTGTATAAAATCTTTTAGTTTCTGTATAAAATCTTAAATCTAACATCCTGTCAGTGCCAGAGGTTTGATTTTTAAGACAGCAAGAATAAAATCAGTGTGAAGACTATGAGAGGTTAAAAACACAGTTTGAACCCAGATGAATGAACTAGATGCAGTGGAAGAAATATTGGGAAGAGGAGACCAAACTCAGGGAAACAAAAAGCCTAAGGCTAGGCGAGAAAAAAATCAAGATGTAAAATGATATTGTTAAGGTAATAGTAAAACTGGAACCCTAGAGATAAAATGAAATATCTATCAATTAACAAATTAACCCGGTTTGCATTGGACTTTTGGGGTCCAGTCAGTATGCAATTGAAAAATTATGTAATTTAATTAATATTTGGCAGGGTTATGCAATATATATGGTTCCCAATATATGTGCTATGTTAAAAAATTCTGAAAAGCATATTAATCCTGCATTTTTGTTTGTGTGTTTGTTTACAGTTCAGAAAGTCTTAAAGAGATGTAGACTGTCTAATAGATCTGAAAATTACAAGGATGGATTGCCATTGTCTAAATTTGTTTCCTGTGGGGAAAAGATGAATCACAGTTTCTTGGTTTGTATCATAGACTGGAAGAAAAAATCCTTGTGAAGTTCATAGCTGAATGAAATGGAATATTAAATCATAGCACAGATAAATCTGCTTTACAGTTTAGTCTGAGCACTCTTGCTAAGTGAGTTCATTTGGCCTATGTGTGTTTAACACGGCTGAACACAAGGTCTTATGTCCAGGAATTCAGGTATATTAGTTATACTTAGGAAACAGGAGAGCTTATTATAAGGTAATAATATTGCCTAAAGTAACAATGTTGAACTTTAGGGCAGTGGTTACCTAAGATTTGGGGGTTTTATAGTTCATTAAATATTGCCATAAATAAATTTTCGTTAGGACTTAAGTACTCCTATCAGCCCAGTAGAAAGGGATACTGCAAATCTGATCCACATTCAGAAAACTGGAGTTCTGTGGGTGAGGCAAGTGGCGAATACAGGCTTCAAATGTTACTCCAGCGATGGATTTCTACTCCACATCTTTTTCTTGTGGCCTCACTTATCCAGAGTGTTTAATCACAGTTTAGTTACAAAGTTTAATAACAATGTTGGATGCTGTCAATACCTAAAATTCAAATCTTTGCTGTTAAATTGGCTTTGTGTAAGTATATAAAGCACAGCATGTGCAGACTCAAAATATATACAGTGACTTTGAAAGAAAGTTGCATTGTTTTAATTATATCTTTAATAGGCCACTCTTTGCAGCTTGCAACTCCTGAGAGGAAAAGGTTTAAAATCTGTGTTTGTTATGCATTTCAGCTATAGATTCTCACGTGTCTTTGTCCTGTATGTGAAGATTTCCATGTAAACAAAGATGAAAATGTGTATCATTTAAATGTCTTGAGTTTTATAAAATCAATATAAAAGACTAAAATTAAAGGGTTGCATAACCAAACGTCTTTGTGAACTAAATTTAGTTCATGTTATATTATATTTTCTACTTGAATAAGTAGAATAAGGTTCATCTTAAGTTGTCCACAACCAACTGATTTTCATCTTTTATTGCTAAAGGTGTCCTGTATAGATGTATTAGTCTTCTGTAAATACAAAGCTGTTCTGGCTGTAATGTTCATTTTACAGATTTCAAATAGAATTTTCGTGTAGTGGTGCATTTGGGACAAAATCTCATACAACTTGGATCAAAATTAGGAAAGCCATAGGTGAAAAGTTTTATAAAGGAAATTGTATCCAGACAGGTCCCTTCAAGTGAGCCAGCTGCTCAAGTGGACTATTATCAAAATGATCTCCTCTTTGAGGTGTAAGGATGGTTGTCCAGAAAGTGTAGGAAGAGAAGGTGGAAATAAGGAGTGGTGGCCAGGAACAAAAAGCTTTTTTTGTTTTTGTTTTTGTTTTTTTTTCAAAATTAGCTATGAGTGAAGATACGATGTTTGAATAGGAGTTAATCACACCTAATGCTGGTTCTTGGATAATCGGTGAAGTCTCTTTGTAAATCCCAAACATTAAAGAGAATGCCCACTGGAAAATAGAAACCAGCCAGATGTCTAAAACTAAGACAAGAACAAAACCAAAAGAAAAAAAAAAGTACTTGTTCTTCACAAAATTGAGCAATTGAACAACTTGAGGATCAGAGTTATGGACTTTTTAGTTTTATTTTCTATTTCACAAAGAAACTCACCCATAATGAATAGCACTGATTTGACAAAAGTTAATGAGTGGAGTGGATAAAAGCTAGACATGTCTATTTTGCATTACAAAACATTTTAATTTTTTTTTTCTGATTTGGAGCAAAACCAAATTAAACATTTAATGTTTCAGAACTTTTCATTATCAGAGGATATCATGTAGAAAAAAGGCTGCATTTTTGAAAACAAAATTTTCTCCTCTGTATGTATTTTTCAGTTGTGCCTAACTTTTGTTATGCTACAATACTTTAAGGCATATAGCAAGAATCAAAATATTAAATTAATTTACTATATTTACATATATCTCATTTAAGGACAGCTGCTTTTTCTTGAATGCTATTTGAAAAATCCCTGTTATTTAGATTTGTGTATCTTGTATTACACTGGAAATTTTTGAGTATGATTAATCTTTATGGGTGGAAAGTTTCCAAGATAACTGAAAAAAAATTTACATGATAACATATGCTTAGATATTTCAGACTAAATCTTTCTAAATATCAAAATTTAATATTTTTAATATAAACAAATAAAACATTTCCCCTGGGAAAGATCACTTAAATACATGGGAAAATAAATATAAGTCAAAACCTATAAAAGTATTTTTGGGCAAAAAAGTGTTAGTTGGCGTTAGTGGAATTTCCTGACTGAAATGTTCAGTACGTAGTTAGGACAAAAGTAATTTGTATTTGGATGCTTATGATATCCCATAGATGTTCTCTTTAGAATGTTTTCTATGTAGAAAAATGTTAGAAATGTCCAGATAAACTAAGAAAATAGTGCTGTATAGCTGCTGGATAAGATACAGTCCTGGTGTAACTCTCAATAAAATACCATTTTTATATTACTGACTGAAATACTAAGTTTCAGTTTTAAAAGGTACCATCATTTCAATCTCTGTGTAGATAGCAAAAAAGCTAATCACATGTATTAAAGGCATTGGAAAATTAATATCTGGCTGCACAAATCATTAATATCTTGACATAAGTTTAAATGTTTTCTACAATCAGTCCAATGGGTTAGATTATTTACCTTACGAGTCCCACAAGGAAAAGAGAGCTGAAATACCTGTATCATAATATTTCTCATATCTGATTAATGTTTGCCTTGGGAATTATATGATGTTCAGTGTATTTATTTTTTGCTAGTTCTAATGGAAGGTAGAATTTTCCATACAAGATAAATGTACTCTTGGTCCCTTAAGCAATACAGAAGGAGTAGCTTATATGTGTGTGTTACAATAGTGTATAGTCATCTAGATGTATGCTATGTTTTCTATTTGCTAAATGAATTTTCAGAGTCAATTGGGTTAACAGGAGAGCTAATATTTCAGGAAGAGTTTAAACAAACTGGTTTGTTAATTTTTCCCTGGGGATCAAAAGCGGGAAATGGGGAAATGCCTAATAAGAGCAACGTAGAACTAGTGATACTGTGCTGATAGAAGGAACAGAATTAACTTAAATGTGTCACATTGATTTAAGATGTCTGTGATATATTACAAAATGTGTTCTTGCCCTGCGCATACCATTGGAAAACAAACCATGCATTTTATTAATATCTTAAGACCTTAGTAAAAACTTAGCTGAAGTAAACTTACCTTTATTGTCTGCTGTATATTTGCTTTAAGACAAAACCACTTGAAAATATAAAAGAATTTTCAGGAAAAAGGCAAAATACTTAAATGTCTGCTCAAACTTCCAGTGTTTTCCAATGCTTCCTTGCACACCTTTTTCTGAATAAGGCCAGTGTTTGCAGAAGGGACCCTAGGGAGCACTGTTTCCATAGTCATTTGGTCGCCTCTGGAGGAAAAAGAGTAAGTACATGGATAGGGAAAGGTCCCCATGTGCTTTGCCACCTCCCTGAGACTTGGTACTCTGAACTTTGTGCTACAGGCTGGACGCAGCCACAGAGAACCTACATTTTGTGCTTCCAAGCCCATGGACAAATTCAAATGCACTCTGGCGACATGTCCCAGAGAGTCCAAAATATAGAAAGCTGTCACTTGACATGAGTACATGGGAGTGGATTGACCCTGGCTGGGTGCCAGACACCCACCAAACCACTGTATCATCCCCCTTCTCAGCTCGACAGGGGAGACAAAATATAACAAAGGTTCCTGAGTTGAGACATGATCTGGGAGTCATTATTTGCAAACACCATCATGGGCAAAACAGACATTGGCTAATAATGAACTAAATTAAATGAATTTATTACCAACAAAATCAGAGCAGGATAATGAGAAGTAAAACAAATCCTAAAAACACCTTCTTCCCACTCCTCACTCCTTCCTGAACTCAACCTCCTCCCCTCCAGCAGTGCAGGGAGATGAGGAATGGGGATTATAGTCAGCTCATCACACTTTTTTTCTGCTGCTGCTCAGAAGGAGGAGTCATTTCCCTGCTCCTTTTAGGGTCCCTCCCACGGGAGACAGTCCTCCTTGAACTTCTCCAACGTGAGTCCATCCCAGACACCACAGTTCTCCATGAAGTGCTTCAATGTGAGTCACTCTTCCACGGGGTGCAGTTCTTCAGGCACAGCCTACTGTAATGTGGGTCCCCCACAGGGTCACAAGTCCTACCAGGAAATTGTTCCATCGTAGGCTCCTCTCTCCATGGGTCTGGAGGGTCCCACCAGGACCCTGCTCCAGTACTGGTTTCTCATGGGTTCTTAGCCCTCTTGGGCCATCCACCTGCTCCAGTGTGGGCTCCTCCACAGGATGCAGGTAGATCTCTGCACCCCCCCGCTCCTCCATGGACTGCAAGGGCACAGCTGCCTCACCATTGTCATCATCACAGGCTTCAGGGGAGTCCAGCTCTGGCACCTGGAACACCTGCCCCACTGTCTTCTTCACTGACCTTAGTGTCTGTGTAGTTGTTCCTCTCACCTATTTTCACTCAGTACTTCCTTGGCTGTAACTACATCTGCTCAATAATTTATTTTTTTTTTTTTCCTTCTTAAATATGTTTTCACAGAGGTGTTACCACCATTTCTGATTGTCCCAGCCTTGGCCAGTGATATGTCAGTCTTGGAGCTGGCTGGCATTGGCTCTATCAGACATGAAGGAGGCTTCCAGCAGCTTCTCAAGGACTATGGACTTGGAAAGGTTATCATGTCACCTGCTTTGACAAAGACAGAAAAAGCAGTGAGTCAAGACTCAATGTGGCAGGCCAGAGAGATAGAGCTTGATATCAAAACTAGTATTTTAAAGAAAACTGTGTGGTTTTTTATTTTCTCCTTAATAGACTTTGCCTCTTCTCTACTTTTATATATACTATCCTTCTAGCATGCAGTTTAAATTAGGTACTGAACACAGTATTTGCCTACTGCTGCCCTGGGCTGCCACCTGCCACAAGACTGAAGATCTTTTCAAATTCTAGTTTAAAACTGAATAGGTTAGATTGATCTCAATATAGGATATCAGAAACAGAAGAATGTTTTTCACTGAGTCTATTAGTTTGTGTACCTCCTCTCCTCATTACTCCAGTGTCTATTTTCCTTTGGCTTTCGTTACATGCATATAAACACAGGAACCTCAAAAATTTCAAACAAACACTTCCATCTTGGGCTTAGGCACGGCATTTGCCACAAGACTTGGCATTTTACCCTTCTCCCTAGCCGTAAGTTGTTCTTACTTATTGAGACTTCAGGTTTCTTGACAGTCTTTTTCCCTCTCTGCTAGCAGAGCTTAACTTTTGGGATTACCATTTTAGTCTGCAGCAACTCTTAGGCATTGCCACAATGAATAAAATCACAATCACGAACAAATTATTCTCATTTTGCTTTTGTCGTGGGTTATGAGTTTATCTGCAGTGATGCTATGACTTCATTTATACCTTTCTTTGTCTCATTGTAATTTCAGTTAAATTAATGGGAGGAAAAGCCAGAAAGTTTTTTTGACTCCTTTATTTGGACCTGCATACTGAAAGCAGGAGAGGATTATAATTATAATAATTTTATAACATTTTCGAAGTTCCTGTTGGACATTGGAAGGTATCTTTTCCATACATGCTTAATAACATACCTAGTCAAAATATTAATTTCCCTCATAGTCACTGAATTTCTCTGATACATTAAATTCTTTGGGTAGTTTCTTAACAAAAGTTTTGCAGGTGAGTTTGAAACAAATAGCTTTCCTGATATTAATATATGTGTCCAAGCCCCTTAGGAGTTTTTAAAATCAACCAATGATATGGGTTTCTCTGTATAGCCTGAAAGAAAACTCCAAAAGCCCAAACATCCCATGCAGAATCTAACCTCTTTTACATCTCACCACCTGGCTTACAAGGTTGTATATCTTTCAGCTGAAACATTTCTGACAAGAGAAGCTGTTAAAGTTTCTTTGGCAGATTGTTTAGATGTGGCTGCCAATGAAAAGACAGTAATAAGTTAGTTATTGCAGCTGTGCTTGGATGTACCCAAGGCAGTTTCAATTTTGCTATTATTCAAATAATCTGGCAATTCATATTGTTCTCTGTGTGCTCTTGAGCTGGGCTCTTCAGGTTTGTCTGGTTCCAGAGTTAGTTTTAATTTCCATTTGTTTTAGAGACAGCCTTTTGTAGAGAGTGCTGGGGAGATGTTTATGGTGTGGTGTTGAGTGACAGGCTCATCGGATGTCAAGCTACAGCAGCGCAGGGGTCTCAGAGTGAGAGCAGTGATTTGCAAGCCAGACCTACACTACCCAGATATGGCTCAAAAAACACACTTGTGCCTTGGATTTTCTGCTGTAAGTCTAACAGCTTGTTGTTCTATCTTGCCCAGCTGAAGAGCTGGAATAGTGCTTTGTGTATGTGTGATGAATAATCCAGATTAAGCATATTCATTACGTTATATTTCAGTGACAGAAAGTCAAGGTAATCTCTCTGCTGAAGTCAGTGTAATGTTTAAATACTTTATTCCAAGATACCTAGGTGCCACTGACATTATTTTTTTTTTTTTGACTAAGTACTGCTTTGAATGTCCTGCTCTAGAATGCATAGGTCCCATGAAATGAAAAGTTAGCACTGGTCAGTGTTATTTTATCATGAATGTTTGTGAGAGCTTTTGTGCTGTTTGTCAGAATGAATAATTCTTAAGAGATGCATTAATCACCTATATTTGGTGATACATTTATGTAAAGGTAACAGAAACAGAAAAACATGAGAAATATGTCAGCATGATTTATCTGCAGATATAGAAAAAGTTCAGTGAAGCTTTTAAATATATGCACCAAAAGCTTCTCTAGAAAGGATATACCCCTTATTCATAATCACTTAACTAGAGAAATGCAAGACACCATTTACATAATAGTCTTGGAAAGCTGGGGTTTTTGTCTTCGTTACTCTTTTCCCTGGCAGTGTTGTTTCTTGCAAGTTGTATTCTTTTACTCTGTCCAATTTAATTCTGCCACCTTGATAACTGCTGGAAAATACATTGCAGCACTGACTTACCCAGAATGACAGTCCCAAGCAAACACAGTGAACTCTTGTTAGCAAAGTTTCTAGTACTTGGTATGGGACAATATTTTCTAACCAAGTTAATGTTGCCCAGTATAATAATTTTTTAGTATCATCCCTTACTGTTCTACACCTCTCTTATCTCCCAACTGCTCCATTTCCTGAGATTTCCTGAATTTCTGAGACAAAAAGGAATTGATGGAATAGAAAGAAACAACCAAGATTTCTAGAACCATACACCCATCACAGAAACAGGCATAACTCCTAGGTGTTTGCAAAAACCTCCCCATAATTTTTATGCTGTTAGGAATTAAAGTTGTAATCTAATAAGTGCACATAGCAAGCACAAAGTTTGAGCATCAGTACACGCAGTGTAGAAATTATTGATTTACTTAAAAATGTACTAGTAATGATCTGATGCTAGTTTTTTGAGTAATTCAGTTTTGGAAGGATCTAGGGTATTTTTGCTGTAAAATTCAGACTTTATTATTAGATGTGATTTATTTTCCAATATGATCTGTAAGAAATGTTTATTATAGAGATGTAAAACTTGTAGCCCTAACAATAAATAAAAAAAACCCCCAAAAATAATAAACAAAAGCAAATATTTACAAACACTCACCGGTTTCTTTGTTTCTGGTCCCATTTAAGATTAAACACTGAAACATTTGCATCTTGCTATCAAATCAAACCACTGATGCAGTGAAATGTTTAAGTGTTTAAGAGAATGAGTAATGTCATACAGGTTAGACTCATGTCAGGCTGAAGTAAGGTGTGGTGCTGCTTGGCTCCTGGCAAAGGAGCTCTGGAGATCCTCCTGAGTACCTGGTTGCAGTATCACAGTGAACATTTGCCACTTCTTTTGTCCAGCAGTGTTACTGTACCTATGAGCAATCCTTCCTAGCATTTAACTAGTTAAAAATTCCAGGCATGCCTCTGATATTTTCTGAATCTGCTTTCAGGGGGTAATGAATAAAATCAGAAAGTTTTCTTTAGTTGGATATGCTTTTTATCTGCTGGAATTTGTCATTTTTTTTAATATGTTTTTTTAATGTTATCCTAAATAGTATGATTTTTCTTTTAAAGAATTCTGAGCATAGTATTTCGTAGTTTTTTGATATTAATTTCAAGGATAATGCAAAAACAAGACATGAATATTCTCTTCTGCCTCAGAAATAAGAGTAATTAAGGTCTAAGGGCTACTGATATTCTGATGACAAAGATTGAAATCTTTTTAACATTGACTTCATCTGTGGTTGTACCACATTTAACACAATTATCTTGACAAATTGTTATTAAATGGAACAGTCTTCTGTACAGATGTTTCTATGCCAGCCTGTCTATTAGCCTGACTATTTATATATTTTGCTGTGCATCTTTGTGATGGATTTCAAAAGAGCTAAATTGAATATTTTTGCCTAACTAGAGTAAGTTCTAGGAAATGTTATCCTATGGCTACTTGTCCTCAGTGTATGTCAGATGATACAAATCACCACAGTATGCCCTCCATTAGCTTGAAACATTTGCCCTGATGTCCCTTAGAAAGACTTAGTGCATCAGAAAATTAATGTATAAAGATTGTACCTGTTGAAAAGTTTTTTTCTCTTCACTTAGATGTCTTTATAGGTCAAAAGAAAATAGATTTAAATGCTCCCTACTCAACTATAGTACTTAAAGTGCGAGTCAACCCCTGGTGGGTGCCTTTTACACCCTCCTGAGTGCCTTTCTTAAATTGATCTAATACTGACTCTTCTTTAAATTTTTTCATGTCCTTGTAGTTGGCAGTAGCTGACTGCAATCATTGGTGGTGTTTTGTGGTTAAAACTACCTGCAAAAAACTGTTCAGAAAGTAGTATTTTTACAGGAAATATAATTGGATTGAACATGGTTTTATTCTGAAGTTCACAAGGTATGATTGCTGAATGCAATTATTTGATAAGACACATGAGAGAATAGGCAAATATCTAAAAATAAGTTCAAAGAAGTAAAAAATCAGAAGAAAGTATGAAATATTAATTGATATTTTTACACAAATGGAATGAAAAATATTAATCAACATGGAGCATCCCAAATAAATACTCAAAAATGTTTGCAAGGAGATAATTTGTCACAAAAATCAGACAGATGATACAAAAAATTCCTGTTTGTTGCTATTCAAAGGCACCGTTCACAGAATCATCTAATTACTTGAAGGAACTGCCACACAGCACATTTGCACATTATTTTTGCTCCATTTTTTTTGTTTGCCAAAAACATAAAATCCTCTCACATTTCTGTTGTCTTTTTGTTTAGATGCTTCAAACAAATGTCATAGTTCCTTTGTGTTAGGTTTTATATAGACATAAAAAATAAATGTCTTTCCAAAGATGTTGCAATTTTATCACATAATAAGAACAAAAGTAAAATAAAGTTTTGGAGATAAATAGATATATTTTAGGAGTCTTACTGAGAACTCTGGAATAAATATAGGAACAGTAGAAGATAATCTAGGCATAGAAAGTAGGCAGCTAATCTTATGTGCAAATACTTAAGACGGTAATTGCAACCATAGGATGGATCTAAAACAGATAGTATTTATTTGTGTAAGTATATTGTTTTTCACCATATTCACCAGTATATGGAATAATAGCCTGAGAATTATATATAAAGAACCTGGTCTTAGTACAGCATCTGAATCATTGTTGGCTGTCTTAAAGATGAATGTCACAAAAAGAACAGAAGAATTTGAAGGAAAACAATTAGAACTGGGGAAAAAAAAAAGTGTAGGTTGGTTTTGCAGTCCCAATCTGAGATTTGCTGCTGCCAAATCATAGAATCAGCCATGTTTTTCCACTTGTGAACTAAGCAAATTTGAGCTATAAGCGAGTAGGAGATATATATAACCCCATGATGATATTTGAAAGAGAATAGTTTCATTTTAATGGGAACTAGTTGATACAGCTGGGAGAAAATATCCTCAGTATTTCAAATGCAGGACCTAGAGAGAGTACTCTGTCTCATGGTAAGAGTTATTCCTCTTTTTCTTATTCTGTTCATTCTGATATTCTGGCGTTTGGCTAACTTTATATGTATGTTCATGTCTACATACATACATATATATAACATAATAAATACGTGTCAAGTTTCATTATCCTTCCAAAGAAAAGCAGAGCAGGAACATCATCTTAAGATTACTTTATTGAAAAACAGGATCTTTAAGTTCCAAGACCTTAATGAACCCTGTTTTCTCAGGCAGTACTTATTTGTGAATTGATGACAGTCCTACTCAATACAGAGTCAAAACTTCTTTTCTTCCTAAAACTGACGTGATGAGAGAATGTAGGTCACTGTGATACAACTGGGCCAGTCCCGTGGATGCTGCTGTGACCCTGGCATTTCACTTTTATCTGGCCCTCAGGTTTCCTGCCAGTGCAGGACAGAGTAGAAAATTCCTTCTGTCTTTTCTTTATCATCTTTTAAAACACTTTTGACAGCAGACCACTTCAGACCATCTCTTTCTGCATAGAGCTAACATTCTTGCCCAGATCTCATACAGACTTTACCATAGCAGAATTGTCACTACTTATTGAGTCATTTTTCTCCAACCCAAAGAAGAGGAGAAAAAATTAATTCAGTTTTACCCCTGTTTCCCACCTCAGAGAAGAAATTGATAAGATAGAGCAACCGGGAGGAGAGAAGTGTTGGATAAGAAGTGTATATGTTAAAAAAGGAACTGGGTGATTTGTGTGCACAGATGCAATATGTTTGTTTAAAGAATAAAGATAATTTTATAACAGCCCTTAAAATTAAAATCATCCCATGTAAAGGTAGTTGTCTCTGATTTAGAGTAATATACAGCACAGCCATAATTTGGCTCGTAAGTACTGTATCAAAAAGTCTCCTTAATTGCTACAATATGCACTTTCCACGATTTCAGTGTGTTGAATTTTTGTCATTTATTCTTAAACTAATCCTCCTTTAAATGTCCCCTTTCTGCTGAAGTGAATTGAAGAATTCTTTAGTTAACACCATTAGCTTTTCATGGTATCTAAATCTCTTCTGCCATGAGCATCAATACTACAGTGCTGCTGTCTTCAAGTAGTTCTGCATCAGTGCTTTTAGATGGAACATGACAGATACAGTAATGTTCTCCACACAAATTGCTCTCTACATATAGGCAACAAGCAAAATAACATGGAACATTCATTGCTCTGTGACTGCAAAAATTACAACTATATTCATTGTATGCTGGTTCAAATGCCTGAGCCAATCATAATATACAGCAGTCATAGTGAATTTTAAAAGCCATGTTCTAAGCAACAATGCACTATATTTCTCCCATGAGATTACTGGAAAAAAAGGAACAAATTTCTTCCTTTTTTTTTTTTTTTTTTTTTTTTTTTTTTTTTTTTTCCCCTAATACCATGGAAGTAAAACCTAGTTAAATATCTTTGGGTTACAAGATAGTTTTTCAGCTGATAGTCTTGATTGTTACTAATGGCTACAATACACAATAAATATAATACTATTCTGCTTAATTTTATGCATATATCCAAATCTAAATAAGCAATTGTAATTCAATGAAATATATAACTTTTTGCGGAACCAAGTGTTATATTAGTTTTGGAGTTGTAGTCATTCACTGCAGCCTTCTGACTTATAGATTCAGATAAAGTTGATAATGTCATCATTTGCCTTTTAAACTCAATCTTTAACTTGAGTTATTCTCTAGAGAGTAAGTCCTATGAGGAGCAGCTGAAGGAGCTGGAGTTGTTTAGGCTGGAGAAAATGAGGCTTAATGCAAGACCTTACTCTCTACAACTACCTGAAAAGAGGTTGT
>VYXB01004604.1:99628-168543 GCA_013397135.1 Pachyramphus minor | reverse complement strand
CCAGCAATAAGACAAGGTAATGGCCTCAAGATATGCCAGGGCAGGTTCAGGTTTGCCATCAGGAAGAATTTCTTCACAGAAATTAGACACTGGAATAGGCTGTCCAGGGAGGTGGTGGAGTCATCATCCCCAAAAGTGTTCAAGAAATTACTCGACATGATACTCAGCGCCATGATCTAGTTGGTGAGGTGGTGATCAGTCAAAAGTCGGACCTGGTGGTCTTGGAAGCCTTTTCTAATCTGGGTGATGCTATGATTCTGTGAAATGGATATTTTTGCTACATATGTTAATGACAATATAATTCTCACCGCTCCTGTGTCTTTTTTTTTTTTTTTTTAAATGTTGCAATGTCATCCATTATCCTTGCTTAATTTCTAATGAAAATCTGTAAATAATACCTTATTCTGTAATAAATAATGTGATTTAAAGACATTGGTTCTTAAAAAAAAGGCTGCGTTACTGCAATTTATATATACTATAAAAAGGGGATATTCTTGCTGTGTTTATATGATTTACTTCCTTATACAGATTTCTTTTCATTACAGGTCAGTTTATCAAGAAAATGTTATTGAAGTTGCTGTTATGTTTAATAAAATTAAGACAGCTATAAAGCATAGAATATAGAACTATTGCTATTGAGCAGAACAAAAAATTTTATAAAAATTACTGAAACTCAGTTAATGTAAAAGTACTTAGTAGATGTACAGAGTTTAAATTACTGCCCACTACTGGTCAAGCAGTTGAGTAGTAAATTTATTAGAATCTCAACCTACAAACAAATTGTGAAAGAAAAAGTCTCCTTCAGTTTTCAGGCAATTTAAAAGTGCAAGTTAGTGATATCTCTCTCTGAAGGGGCAATCTCTTGCCTTTGTGAAACTGTGTTCTTGTCAGACCAGCATCCTTCTCTATGATCAGTCAAGTTTCATTGTGGGACCATTGGTCTGTCTGGCACGGAGCAACACAGGAAACATACCTGCTTGGCTCCAGGATATTTATTTTGTGTCTGCAGAGAAATGGTGGAATCTGAAAAGGAAAGAAAGAATGTTTATTTCTAAAATTTTTAAAGCTTGCATTAATAGATAGTGCACTTCTAACCCTGTCAATTACTTTTCCAGTTTTCTTCCTCCCTAACTCCTTCAGATGATCACTCTTTTATTTCTTATTCTCTTCAAAAGTTTTGCTATGATTCCACTACATTCAGATTGTCAGACTGTCTGATACTCCCATTTTTGTAAAACAGATCATATTTTCCTGAAGAATTGATTTCTCATTTGGCAGTGGTAATTTTCTCTTTGACTTCTCCTTTCCAGTATATCACATTGCTTTGACCCATATCGTCAATGTCCTTTCCTACTTTAGCACATTACTGCCTTCCTTCTCTCGGTTATCTCTTATTCTTCATCTCTGTTCATCAGCTTTCATGAATCTCTCTTCCTTCTGTGTGCTTTGTCAAGTCTACTACCAGCTGGTGCTTCTGAAAATATTTGTAATGTTGGTAACTTTGAACTGTTTTCCTTTGTTTATTGACGTTTTTCAAGTTTCAGAACCAAGATCCCCTTTTTTTATTTATCTCTGTATGACATGGTTTTATCCCAGAGTTTTGGCTGTCTCTGTAATGTAGAGATTTCCAGATCATATTCCAGGCATTTTTGCTTCTCAAGTCTTCCAAAGATAATCATTTTGCACACATGTTCTCTAGGACATCTGCCTGCATTTCAGATGAGCACTCTAGAAATGACTGTCACAGTTTTCAGTGTTGCTGCTATTCTAATCCAGAAAGGGATGAAGAGACTTTAAAGCTCTAAGTGATGGGAGATAACAACAGAATATTCAACCTTGTACTCAATCAGAGATGGCAGTGGTGTCTTTGTGAATATGAGGATAGCTCCTTTTTGACATAGTAGAGAGGAGCAAATTGGTAGTGAGATGGAAGATGTTGGAGATGATCTAATTTAAGCACATATACAAGCAAAACATTTGTAGCCACTTCTTGAACTGATGAAAGAAGACAAGTTTTTTGTTTAAGATGTCAAAAAGTATAGCAGTCAAATCTTGTGGAAGTCATATTCTGTCAGTCAAGACCAATGAGAGCAATGATTTTACTTGAGTAGATGGATTGGAGATTACTTCCTTCAAGGTGCCATAGAAAAAAGAATGTGAAATATTTAGGCATTAGTTATGCAGATGGACCTACAAAAAATGTGAAACTGGAGATCTATGCTGGCTGTTCACTGCAGGGATAGGGACGATAATACAGTGTTCCATGTAGGATATATTGAAAGGTGATTATGAGGAGAATTAAGAGTCTCCTTGGATATGCTGAGCATTTTCTAATTTCTAAAATATTGCCTGAAGCAGAATTGTCATTAAAAGCTACTTGTTCTGCATGTGTGATGTCTTTATGACATTGACTTTTGTAGTTCTGTTGTTCAAAGTAAGTCATAGAGCTACTGGAGAAGGTTTGACAAGTGAATTTTGACTATTGAGAGGTCATCAGAGACATTGATAAGAACAGTTTAAACTAGATGAAACAGACTAAAACGTGGGCTAGAACTGGGGGACAGAAACTTTTAGGTACTGTGAACCAGTCATTTGATTAAAACAAAGCCTGACAGAGGGAGGAGAAATGGTAGTAGTTACAGGAATACAGGATTGTTTTAAAAGAGGATAGGTCCCTCATCTTTATAATGAAGGACATGGTTGAAAGGGAAGAGGGTTTTTTTTGTTGGGAGGCTTAATTTTCTAAATGCAAATTAAGCTTTAACCTAAATCTAGCCTAAATTTCACTACTGCACTGTAACTTTTCTAAAATATTTCTGCTCTGAAGTCAAAAGCATGCTTTATGCAATCAGAGGATGTGTTAAACCTTATTTAATATGCCAAGTCAACAGGCTTTTTGTCAGGCACAAACAGGTAGGTGGAAGATATCTATCTAACTCTAGATGCCTTTTGGGAACATCATAGATGTGAATTGATATTAACAGACTGAATGAAGTAAAAGTCTACTGTAGTTCTCCTTCTGACTTCTGTCCCTTGGAGGTAAGAGCAGCTACCAGAAATGGAAGGAAAAGGAAGAGCCAAACCCCAGCTGTCTGGTGTCATCTAAGCTGTTTGTGCAAGTGCATTTCCTCTTTGATGTTCTTGGCAATGGCAACTAACCAGCTGGGACGTGTGTCAGCTTTTTTCCCGGGAATGGAGGGGAGGAGGAACATTCATACACATACACTCTTGTCTCTGGTCTCTTTTGGGAAGCAGCAATTAACAGCTGAGAGGTTATTAAAAATTTCTTCCTAAATTACATCTTATCTATGGCTTGCTCCTTTTTAAACAGTATAACAAACCTTGCTGAGTGGCAGAGCTCATTTTAAGACTGTAAGACTAGAGGCAAAAATTTCATGAGGGAACAAATGAAACCGTAATCCTGAAGCTCTGGCCTAAATCATATAAGTGTGGGCTAGATGGTTCAAACAGCAAACACCTTGAAACCACCACAGGTGCACCATTAGATAATCCTTCAGCTTCCTGGTATTTGGGGCTGTAACTATGTTGTTATCAGCCACTCAAATAAGTTTACAGTTAGCATACCTGCTGTGATTATCTAGGAAGCAGTCACTTCTGTGATGACAGCATAAATACAACTTTTGACTGAGGTAATGATGTTTATCTTATTTTTTTTTATTAAAAAGAAAAGGTTGTAGTTGTAAACTCTTAAGACTTGGATACCTCACTGAGATTCCTGTTAATGGTCTGCTTTTCATTTTGCACTGTTTATAACCTCATGTTTATGGCTCTTAATTTTTTAAATTCATAGTTTAGTAATATAAGTTTTATTACTCTCTGTAGTTTCAAGAGATTCAGAATGGCAATAACTTTCCCAATAAGTTTTTTGCTAACTTTTATCAAAATTTGTATAAAGCCACAGAATTCAGTAGCAGTAGTTTGACACACAACTTCTATTTCCAAGAAGTAAACACTACCAACTGGGTAAGCAAGATGTTTTTCTTTCCTTTCGTCTTCTGAGTATAGAAATAGAAAATAAAATGTAGGGTTGCATGAACTACTGGTTACTATAATCAATCTATTTGTTCAGCTCCTTTCCTCTCATTTCTTAAACCTTAGTAAACTTGTACTATTGCGCCTTATTTCTCAGTTTGCTATACCTTCTAATCTATCAAATTAATCAGGCATCCTAAAGATTTTTGTCAATTTATCTACCATGTCAGATAAGAAGCATTGGACTAGCCTGTACCCATCGTTGTGCACTAAAAATCAATGGAAAGTGACCTTGTTTACTGCAACATTTTATGCTGAGCATAGTTAACATACTGTCGTCCAGTAAACAAAGTACTTTGTAATGTGGAATATATTATTTTGCTATAAGGTATTTCAAAATAAGGTGACATATTTCAACCCTTTTCTTAGTGCCAGCATTACAAGTATGAAGAGACTAGTTTTTGATAGATTGAGCAACACACAGCAAATCAGAAGTTACTTTTGGTGGTTGCTCCTTTAATGAGATGTATCACACAGCTTGGATAAATTATCTGCTGTGTGAAGCAACTTATCATGCCAGAATATACAGTATATTGTCATGGGCTTTTTTTCTTTTTTCTTTTTCTTTTTTTTTCCTTTTTGATTCTCTGGTATTCTGATGAATTATTTGCAACATTTCCCTTTCACTGCTGCTAGAATAATCAAGTTATATTTCTTGAACATCAGTCTATCATTTTCATTGACTTCCTCCCTTGTCAAAGACAGGGAGAAGGAAAAAACACCCCACTGCTTAATTTCATAAGACATTCTTCTATCTCTTTTGCTCCTTTGTTTCTTTGCTTCCTCTGCTTTCTTTGTTACAGCTTTTAACTTAGAGAAGACTTTTAAGTTTCTCCACTTCAGTGTAAGCTAATGAAGTCTCATTATTTATTTATTTTTTAAATGAACTGTAGTTTCACCACCATAGTCCTCTGAGCTTTAGATGCTTTCTCGTCCATAGCATCAATTAATCATCGTCGGGATTATACTTTTCTCTACATACAGAATATTCTTAAGAATTTTTGTACTTTTTTTTCTTCTTTATTAAAAGAGAAAAAAAACCAAAAAGCACAACAACAACAACAAAAAATAATCAAAATCCTAACAACTTTTTCAACCGGAAAGAAACTGTTAAATTCTCATGTTTTCACATTTAGTAGAACTTCAGGCATAGTTGCTGGAAAATCCATAACCTCTTTGAGATGAGATTTCCTAGTTTAATACAGTGGTAAACTTTTTTCTTTATAATAAGCTGCAGCTGAAAGGGTACATCTCTACTTGAACAGTTACGACTGTGATGCATACCCAAAAGTTCCTTTATTTTACATAAATAAGGTATCAAATTCACAAAGATCACACTGTAACAGATTTCCCTAAAATACAGTATTTTTAAAGTGGTTTGGGTGGGGTTTTTATTTTTGGTTTGGTATTTTTTGGAGGTTTTGTTTATGTTTTTTTTTTTTTCTTCTGCTATGTTAATTTCAGAGGAAATTCATTTATGTTTCAAATTACTGAACTTCTTTCTTGACCTTCTGGAACAGCTCTTACATCCAGCAGAAAAACCAAATAGATATATCATTATTCCTTGGAAATGTTTACTGCATATCTTTCTGGAACATTTTTGAAGCTGAGTGGTTCCAGTTTTTCCAAGCCTTGTAAAAATGTCATGAAAAAACTGAGGTCACTTCTGTCTTCTTTGGGTCAGATTTCTTAGACTTCAGACTATGTTTGTATTATCTACTGAAGTTTGTGGGAGATCTTTCATTGAAATCTAATCTTATATTTACTTGTTTGTGGGTATTATAGATGTTTTTCCTATGTTCATCTTCTGTATCCCTTGGAAGCTTTTTCTTTCTTTCTGAGAATTACATATTATGTTCTAGGCTGACCAGATTAAAGTTTGACATTGTTATATCAATAATTCTAAAATTAGTTTGTTTTAGCTATACTTTTAAATACTTAACTCCATTGCTAAGACTGATCTTTATTTCAGGTTGATAGTCTCATGCATATATTGCCACCCTTTCTTACAGAGTCATCAAGACATGAGTTTATTCTCAAAAACACAGATACAGAGCCTAAACATAGCCATGGCATTGTGATAATGGTCTGTCCAACAGCTGAGGGTATGTATTGATGCAAGTCAGACATATCTTGCTTCCATAGCCTTGCAGGTAACAAAGTCCAATTTAACATCTTTTTTGCACGGAGGTAAAATTTAATGCCAAGCAATAAAACTTTCAAAATGAGACAGAGCCCAGGAGGACAGGATTTCTTGAGCAATTGCTAAGTATTAAACCATGCAGTCCTGCCAACAGAAGAATGTTAGTGCAGTAGCACGATAAAAAACCCTGTATCATTGAATTATCAGCTGTGGAATTACTCAGGGGGTCTTTCTCTATGTGGGGGTCTGGTGTATATATATATAAACTATAATATACAAATAGAAATAATATATATAAATAATATAGACAAACTATAATATATAAATATATATAGAAACATCATTGTGTAAACAATGGTCAATTTTACATGGATTTGGACTGAAAAAAAATAGGTTTCCTGTCTCTTACCTCAGTGAATCAGTGTTTCCTGACATTTATTTCTGGAAAGTCAGGAGTAAATTTGTGGGAAGGATAGAGTGATTGTGTCTTTTTCCCTCCTCTCTTCTTTGTGATATTCTTTATGGAGTACAACTCGTTTCCCCCTGTGCTGTAAGCTCAGAGTTGATCTCAGAAACTGAAAGAAAAGGGCATTTGCATGGTTGGAACCCATTGTATAACTTTCTGGAGTTCTTTTTTATTCCTCCAGGCAATTGAAGAATATATTTTCAACAATTGCTAGGACAGTTATGGGTAACTCAACATGACAGTTTCATTTAGTGTCACATGTAGTATGTTTTATACATGAATTTCTGTAGTTATGATACCGTTTAGCACCTGGAGCATGTTAAGTTTGCTACCCCACCATGAGTTTTGGGTTTATTCCGTTCAAGGGAATTCAGATTTCTGCCTAACCTAACACCAAGTGCAGGGGGAATGCTGTGTGCACACCATAAAGCTCACTGTGTACTTCCTGACCTCTATGTGGGATATATAGGCCAGTTTCCCTAATTCATCATTATGTTTTTAATGCCAACGTGACCACTTAGGGTTCAAATGGGTCCACTCATGTTTGGAAATCCCATCAATATGAGTGTACCTGGTTTTGTAGCAATACTGAGGGTAAAAAAACCTCTTTTGCTTTAGGTCTTAAGGCTAATTTGAAATGTGACTGTTTAGGCATTCATCTTTTGAGCCATGGTAAAAGTAATGGTTAAAAACACATTCAGAAATACTTTATTATAAACAACTGCTTGTTATATTTTACACACAAATTATCTGTAATTAATTTTTTCAGTTTGAAAAATGCAGATTAAACTGAAGATTATGATAGGCTATAGCAACCTGAGTGAACAGGATAGAAAATGTAAGAAAAGCTCTGTGGTTAGACAAAAGATGAAGTTTGTTCAGAGCACTACCTGATTCAGCACACTCTCTGATCAAATTAAATTGTTACAGAAAGAGAATAAAGGCAGTAAATATATTGGGGCTGTGATGGACACTCTTCTGACTGTACATTCAATATTTTGATATTAAAGTTAAAACTTAAGTTACATTGTTCTGATCCAAAGTTCTCTGAAGAGAACTTCCACTGATATCCATGTGTGGAGATCTACTTGATAATCTATATTTATACAGCAGAAATTCTCAGTATGGTTTTAGTTTTGTAAAATGCACTACAATTGTATACAGAGGCAAGTCTCATTATCTGACGGAGTTTGGAGTTAGCTAAATGTTTTTGAGCTACTAGAAAAATGATTATCCTCCCCAAAACTCTAATTTAAAATATTATCTGTAAATATGTTTTTAGTGAGAAAATCACAAGTCATAATTAATGATCTTTGATACATGAGCACCTTTTGGTGACAGAAGTGGCAAAAATTTTACAGATTTAAGACAACCAAAGATATTTTTATATTTGACTCAAAATATCTCCAAAAGGCAGCTAGATTTAAAATATGTACAATATAGTTTAAAATTAAAAAGTAGAAACCCACTTTTAATATACATCCAAAATGATAAAATAATTGCTGAATTATGCAAATTGTTATGATAGACCAGAAAAACAAGTAGATTTTTATTTAATTGCCACCTTTTGCTGATTCAAGTATATTAATCACAGGGAGTCCTAATAGTTCTATCAGGCTTTACTAATGTATTCAAGTAAAATGAATAAAATAATTAGATGTCTAAATATTGATTTAAAGTGCTCCAAGTATTAATGAAGTTTTGCTCTCTACTTAACATGGGTTAAATTGTAGTTTAGATACCATCATCCTTTTAGATTGTTGAATGAGGCTGAGAAAACAGGATCTAGACACGGTGCTGGCAATTTCTTCACTCCAGTGCAAGGACAGTATGTGTTTATTGACATGCTTCTGGCAAGGCTCTTTACTTCTGTTTCCTGATAACCTCTGTAGAGTTGTGGTCTAAAATTTTGAAAAGCTTCTACGTATTGCATAATGGGTCTAAGTTTAGAAAAGGCCGACACACATATGTTGTTCGATGAGGTGGGTGAAGAGTGGAAAAGGAGGTTCATATTTGTGTTTGTTAAGCCTTCAACACTTGGATATGTCTTCAGGAGAAGGATAAAGACTAAGACTGCTAACCCACCCTGGGTGAGAAAAGACCAGACATAGCAGTGATTTATCTTTATGTGACTGGGATTGAGGAAAATCTTCCAGGTTAGCTTCCAGGTTAGCTCTGTGAACAAAATCCAATTTTTCTCTCATGCTTTTTTTTAATTGAAATTTAAGTAATACAAAGCCCTTGGAGACTGTTGTGTGAGAGTGCTGTTGAGAACAAGAACTCTTAGACTCTTTCTGTCTTTCCCGGTTCATTGACTTTGTTATGCACAACACCTGCTCTCTGATGTCTTATCTCCACTTCCTGTAGGTGACTGCAGTTAGTAACAGTAGCCCATCCACTGCAGCCAGTGTTTTGTCTCTTTTTTCTGCCTTTACTCCAGTGTAAAAATTATCCCTCTACTATTCACGTATCGGAGGACTTCCTCGTGGTGCCATTTTTGGAAGTTAAGTTAGAGAAGCTGTGGTGTGGATATTGTGACACTTAGATGGTTGAGAACCAGTTGCCCCAGTAATATGCCTGTTATTTCTGGATGTTCAACCCCTTGATTTTATTAGGGTAATTGTTCACAGGTTGGAAGTCCTTCACCACTGGAATTGTGTTTATAAAAACACAACCAAAAGCCTGACTCAGGACCTCTTTAGAAACACTAGCTATTTAGAAAATTGGGAATTTTTATTAAAATATGAGTTATTTTCATTCATATTTCTGTCTCATTTCTTCAAACTGTGGCTGAAAACAGTGAAGAAATGTTTTTTTCTTCATGAACATAGAAAAAAATGAAGCAGAAATACCCATGGCTAGAGTCATTATGGGAATTCTTTTTCATCATTTGTCTCTGTGTTATATTTTTGTTTCTTTAACATTTCAGCAGTTCCTGAGTAAATAAGACTCCTTGTGGCCCATTGGGACTGCTCTTTTTTTTAAAATATTATTTTTATTGAATTGCTCTCTGGAAGAGACAACTGTAGGTTGTGGTAATGGTTTAGGAAGATGCTGCACAGAAGCAGAACAAAAGCATGGCTTCAGCTCTAAACAGTTAAAAATGTGCAGTAATAAGCAGTACTAATAATCGAAACATTTCTCATTTGAATCTACATAGCCAATAGATGAGGGCCCACTTAATTCAGGGGACTATCTTATATTTTACCATAGTATAAGTTAGAGAGGTAAAACCAAAATTGAACGAAAGTTACAGCAGAGATGTGAATGACAACCTTTAAAGAAGAAGAGAAAGGGAATCCAGAGTGCCAGCAAACCCTAAATGTAAACTGGTTGTAGACATAATTTAGGGGGAGGAAGGGTCACTTTCTCTCTACCCTGGAGCTTCATACCAGGCTAGATGTTATTTATGATCATAACACTGACATTTAGTATTCCCTACGTTACTTTTCAAGTATACGTAGGTTTTAGGTAGAGCTGTTATTAGATAAATGTCATCATTTCAGTTTTATAAACAAGCAGGCTGTTATAGAGCCCTATGTTTTCCAACTTACACTACACAATGTTCTTTTGTATGCCTCAGACAATAAGCTGACAGCTCCATGGAAATCTCTTACAACATTCAGTAGTCAAAAGTGTTATAGAGTTCACTAGAAGTAGAAGAATGCATAATGCATTGAAGCAATGTTTTAGGCATTTATATTAGACTTTTAATGGAAAAATTAAAAAGTAATGCTGCTTTGCATTGCAGTAACTGTACATCAACAGTATGTCTTCATTTCTGGCACATGAAGGGTAGTTTCCATAGCAGCAGCATCTGTAGCACTGAGCAACATGGAAATTGGATTTTTTTCTCTTGTATTTCACAGATTAGAAAGGTAAAATATATGGAAATAGGGGAAAGTAGATGCTGCAGAAATATAATCTTTAAAACCTGCTTTTTCTTTCTGAAATTGTAATAGAAAAAACAATTCTTGCACTTCATTCCTGCTTCCTTAAGCATCATATATGGCTTAACAAATGTGTATGGCAGCTATTTTTATTTTTGACTGACAGAACTAGAAAATTGCAGAACCATCTCGGTCCGTCTCCTGGTATCATTTATTAGCTGGCAATTCCTTTACTGTTGGCCAGAAGTGACTAATAATTAAGGCCTATTGCACTGAGACTGTATTTTTATATTTCATTTATTTCTCTACAAATAGCACGTGAGGTATGCTACAAATAAGAAACACCATGCATTAAAAGTATGTGCTATTTACTCAAATTGATGATGATTTTTCTATCAAATTCTTAAAATAAGCAGGCAGATACTTTCCTTTTCTTTACGTGCACGGAACTTGAAAATGCAACTACATATTCCAAGGTACACATTCTCTTATTCTTCTTATTCTACTAGACACAAAAACATAATAGAAATATCTTCAGGACATTAAAAAAAAAAGACAGCTGAAATGTATTGCAAAGCTAACATGCTTTGGTGTAAGAAAGCTTAAATCAGAAAAAACCAACATCTTCATCTCAGAGTTTCTTCTCTCTAATTTAGCAGGAAGTGGCTCAGTAATTATTTTTCTTAATATATGAGTGATATTTTTATTTATGTTATTATATTGCTTTTAAAGGCCATGAAATGGTCACACTTCTGAAGCTCCTTCCTGGTGAAAGAGCATGAAAGAACTTTATTCAAACTATGTATCGAAGTTATTATTTAAAGGAAAACTTACTTTCTAAATTCTAGAAGAAGCTGTATAGTATTGAGGACAGATAAATTTACAGTTCACCAGCGAGCAATTCTTTACAGATACTGTTGTTTTTCATGTTTGGTCCAAGTACCCTGTGCAGATACTTCTTTGTGGTGGTTATGGTTTAGCAATTTACAAATTATCTTATTTTTCTGGGAGTTTGGTTCCTAACTGCTTTAGGCACTCTGAAAAGTGCTCTTAGCCACACCTTTACAATTTATTCAGCATTTTGCAGTCTAACCCTAACTGACTTGCCCTAAATGTTTAAACAGCAGCAAAGCTATAACCATCTTTTAACAACATAACCTTCCTGAGTTTAGGATTTAGGAAATAACACACCTCTTGAAGGATTCATTCATAAGGATAACTATTATCTATATAAAGAATAAACATTCTTCGTTTGTTCCATGCAGATGATGTCCTTTCCTTAAAACACATCTTCAGCTGTTTGCCTTGCGAAGAAAATTTTTAGGAGGCTCATAACAGAGTCTATAAGGCTGATGTGTTCTGTAAGATCTGGCTTGGATGTGCCAGGTGCTATTTTCCCTGTGATGTACTCAAGTGTGCAGGGTTTCAGAGTGTTAGAAGTTTGCTGCCTGCATGACCCTAAACTAAAGGACTTCTGGAAGCTTTCCCCACCTTGTCTTTCAGCTTGCTTTGCTACATTATTACTGATCACAGCACTTTATTTTCTTGAACGGTCCCGAGAAGTTATATACACGTTTAAAATAAAATAAAATATATGCCATGCTTGGGTACATGGATACAAACTGCAGAATTTCATGGTTGCTTTTAAACCCAGCAGCTTTTCTGTAATTTTAAGCCTTCCGAGCAAGAAAGTTTGCTGGGTTGCATGGTGTCGAGAAACAGGAGTTTGCAGTGTTGTATCACCCTGATATTTTTCCTCAATTTAGTTTATTACAGACTCTCTAGTTACCCTTTGTTTTTGTACAAATAGCTTTTATCCAGAAGAGAATAAAGAAATATACTTCTTTGTTAGCCTGAGATGCTGCTATGATTAATAGCCAAACGCTTAATTACAAAAATGTATGTCCAAGCCTAACATGAAGCTTGGCTGACTCTTCATTGGAATAGAATTATTTTTTGACACATCAGTTATAGCTGACAAAACTAATAGTTCAATACTTTGTGGAACAAACCTCAAAGTCCATTTTAAAGACAGAAGAGTTCTTTAGAGCTCATTTATTGCATGCTGATATATGTATAGAATCGAATGTACCAGTGAGTGAACAGCATACAGTGTATCTATCTGAGGCATGGGAGAAAAGGTTTTGCACTTTTTGGTAATTTGCACAGTATCTTGTAATGTTTGGTAAATTTATATTTATTAATTTTTTTATAGGAATACATGGAGGAAGAGGAGAGAACGAGTTTTAATTCAGTTTTAAAGACCATGGCTTGAATCTTAGATTATATTAAGAATGTTTGAGTAAAATTATATGAAGTAAAACAATTCTATTGTTAATATCTTCTTTGTTCTGCCTCTTTTTTTTCCAAGCTCATTTCATCTGTGAATCTGATAACTGAGTATGTCAAAAGATATTTGTATTCGTTTTTCACCTTATAATGCTTTCAGGTAATATATAATTCCCAAATCACTAGAAATGGTTTACTAACACAGAATCTGAATATAATATAGCAAATTTAGGTTATGACTGTCATATTTTTCTTCATTCATCTTCCATATACTTGCAAGAATATAAACTTAGGTCATAATGTGGCAATATTATCCCTAATTACTGCATCAATAACTTACCAACATCAGTAAAGATAAGGAATGAAGTTTAATGAGTGGTTATTAGTCCCTGGCTTTTTATGACATATGTAAGATAACACTTCAGTCTTGTAAATTCCACTTCTAGTGGACAGTCATGGCTCCAGCAAGCATGTATTTCATTGAAAAAGTGATTGTGTGAAGTTTTAGTTTTCTTCCATCTTCTCTATTCCTTCCTGGATTTGGCATTGTTCATATGCAGAACAGGGATGATCTGGCAGAGGTGCCAGTAAGGACAGAAGAATGCATAGTGGTAACTCCCCACTTTTTTCCCTCTAGGATTCTGGCAATCTGATGATGAGCTCCGTGTCATAGCTGTTTTCGTTTAATACCCTTTAATGAATGCTTCTTTCATGAATTTTCCTAATAGCTTTTCAAACTGTTTTATTTTTCAATATCATTTAGTGATGAGTTTCAAAGTTTAATTACATGTTATATAAAAAAAGTGCTAACCTGTGTTTAAAATTTACAGCTGAAAATTCCATTGTATACTTCTTGCTTCCTTATTGAGTGATAGTTTCCAATTCCTTTCTGCATATCATTCATACTTATATGTGTCTATGACATTCGCTCTTAGCCGTTTCCTTGAAAACCAATCCATTTAATTTCTTTTCAAATGGAAATAATCTCTGATCATCCTCTTGTCCTTCTTACATCATATTTAGTTGTAATGTATCCTGCTTGAGATGGGGTGTCCAGAATGCCATGGATTTCTTTAATAGAAATAAGACTTTCTCTCCTAAGCTCTTAAAGCTTTCCAAATAATTCCTAATGTTCTATTTGTCTTTTCAGCTGCTGCTGAAGAGAGCTGACATTTTCATAGAAGTATCATTGTAAGATCTGTAATGACTTCAAGATCTCTTTCATAACTGGTTATAGGTAAATTAGCATCCATCACTGGGTAGTTAGGCTTTTTTAAAAAAAATCTCTCTGTATGTGTTGTATTGAATTGAATTCTATCAAGCAGTTAATCATGCAGTCACTCAATATTTTGAGATACCTGTGCAATTTTTGCTATCATCTTTTTCTTTCTTCTTTCTCCTTTTTTTTTTTTTTTTTTTGTTATTATATTTTGAGTAATTCTTTGCTATCAGAAAATATCTGACTTCTCAGGCCCTTTCCAGATCTTTCAGGACTGCATTAGGGAAGCATATATCACCACAGGATTCCACTGTTAACTCTTGTACATTGTGAAAATTGACTATTAAGTTCTGTCTTTCACAGTTTCTGAAATGTATAGACACCTAAACAACTGCTGTCCACTAACTAATGTTTTCCTTTTAGGAAGCACCTTTAAGAAAGAGTCTTTGGTGAGCACTTTTGCCACAAGGTTGTGAGAAATTCAGGTGTAGAGTATATATCAACTGGATTACTCCTATCAACACACTCACTGACTCTTTCAAAAACCTAATAGATTTGTGAGGTTTGACTTGAATACAAAAATGTCTGAACTATTGCCCACTATATCTTGTTTATCTACTTGTCTCCCTGTTCTACTCTTGGTTATATTTTCACCAACATGTCTGCTGTAGAAATCAGATTTACTGCTCTTCAGCTCCCTAGAATCTCCTGGAACTTTTATGGAGAATTTGCTTCACCTTTATTACCTTTCATCTCTTTGTTATCAGGTTGTATTTATGTTAACCACCAAAATATATTAAATTCATACTTCCATTTCTTTAGAACTCTTGGATGAATTCTGCCTGTTCAGAACAATTTGCTATTGTTCATTTTATGATTTTTTTTTCCCCCCATTACCCCTCCTACTGGCTCTTCCATATCAGACAAACCCTCTTCCTCTTCTCCAGCTCCTTCCTTTTGCATTTCAGTTTAAACTTTATCTCTGTTGCTCTAGCTTAATATTTCTTAACCATGTTCATTACAGTTCTCATGTATAAGTCCTAAAGGATATTTAACAATATTTTGTTTGTGAGGAATTTAAAATAATTCTATTAACAATTTTCATAGTTTACATACATTGTTTTCTATTTTCTTGTGTTTGACCATTCTAGGAATTTCTGTAGATGTTAGACTATTATAAATCTCCTTTTTTCCCTTAAACCTCTTTGATGATATTACCTCACTAAATAGATTTCCTAACATCCTTATAATTTTTGTCTTTTTCACTGTTCCTTTTAATAAGATCTCCTTTTAGCAAACTTCTTCACTTTCATACAGCTTTCCTTTCTGAAATTAATAACTGCTGCAATTAATTTTTTGTTTGGATGTTTTGCTCTTCCCATAGATCAGAAAAACTTTCACTTTCACAGCCTTCTAGGCAACACATAGGAGACCAAACTAATGCAGATTCAGTCTCAAAATCATGTATAAAAAATATTCATAGTGATTCCCTTTGGAATATGTCATGACTTCTGAACTATCTACCAACTTCTGATTCTGAATCTCCACTGTATTGCAAGTTCTTTATATCTGTAAAAATGAATACATAACAGTAGTAATTCATTTGACAATACCTAAAGATCATTTTCCATGTGTAAAATGAGAGAATATGAGGTGGTAGACAACATAGAAAGGGAAATCTGAAATTTGTTACAAGGAAAAATTATTCCATACAGTTTGAAATGTGTTACATTAATAAAAAAAGACTTAAATGACTGGCAGCCTTACTGTTCAGTTTACATCTTGCACAGAGTCACTGATGATTAACAGTCTGTACTGGTTATCTGTTATCTGTTTTGAGAGGAAAAATATAATCCTGTTCCATTCTGTTAGAATGGCTGCTTTATGAAATTTCGGACATATATGGAATATAATTGAAACATTATTTTCTTATTATTTCAAATATAAATGTACTCTAATTTCTCTTTTATTTGTACAGAAATATATGTCTTTCTGGAGGGGTGAAATTTTATTGATCTTGTTCTTGGTTTGTTTTGGTATTTTTTCTTATATAAAGTTTACAGAAAGTTTTATTTTCTTCGTGTGTATTTACTTATTCCATTTAAAGATCTAATGTACTGGCTTCTTTTTATCTTTAATTGTACTTATTCTGAGGGCTATTTATTTGATCTTTTCATTGCAGATAAAGGAATAATACAAGTATTAAAGATATTATGCTATATAATTTTCTGTTGTAATTTTAAAGAGAAAACAATTTAAACTGAAAAAGGAACACAAATATAGATTGCTGTACTAATGACAAATATTTTGGAAGGCTCTTTAAATTTTCATGCAATTTTTGCAAGTTCTCTTTTTTATTTTTAAGAGAGTTTAGTGCATTTAGAAAATGTCAAAAAGATTTGTGAGTATAATTGCAGTTGTTTCTATCTTATTCTTCTCTCCTTATTTAAATAAGAAGCAGGTTTGCCACACACACGTGGGCATGTGATTCACTGAATTCCCTTCACATACCCCTCTCATGTCTCGTCTTTTCCCATCTATTATGGATGTGAGAAAAATGGGTGTTTGATAAGAGAAATTATTAATCTGGAAAATAAAAAGGGTTATTGGATGGAAAAAGGATTGATTAATTTATTCAGGAAAGATTGTTGATGTGATCAGGGGAAACAAATGAGTCATATGAGCAGTAAGGGCAGGCAAAGACAGCATCTGAATGGTGGCCTAGAGTACGGAGTGCTGAATAAGCAAATGAGTATTTGACTAATCCAGAAGTTAAAGATGAAAAAGAGTGAAGGAATGGGCTTGCAGAAGTTTGTTTCTGTGTCCACTGTTTAAGAGTAAATACAAAAGTGCTGATGCAGTTCTTGTGTGGTTACAGATACACATATTGTACCTCTCAGCGTTAATGCAAAGCAGGCTACCAGACACTTCTCTGAACTGGTTAGTAAACTTGCTTGATAATTATGAAATATTGACAGACATNCCGCCCCCCATATGACACTTCTTAATTTTCTTTTGGCAAACCAATTGTAATCTTTAGCTGGTAACTAATTTGGTCATAAAATACTGACCCAGATTTTTCTGGATAATTAAAAAGTTGGGCAAATCAGCAGAAGCAGGTGTAGTATCTTTTCAGTACCAATGGAGAAAAGCAGTTAGCTGGTGTTTTAATTCTCATTTCCAGTAATGAACTATATAAAATTCTGGCTGGCTAATGCAATTAGCATTGTCTCCTCTTTCACTTACTTCCTCACTTTAGGGAAAAAAAAAAAAAAAGAAAAGGAAACTCAAACCACGAATTTATAAAAGGCCAAGAATTACTGACCTTTTTTGCACTCTTCTTACAACCACATTGTTAACCTTCTGGATTAAGGCTTTGTAGAACAGTAATAAAAAATTTATACAAATATGTATCATGTTACAAGCTGAGACAGAAAACAATGTTTCCACTCTTCAAGCAATTAATTATTGTGATTAATATATTCCCCTTTCTCTAAGCACAATTCTGCCAGACAGAGCCCGCCCATTGACATATTGTAGAATTATAATGCATATCTAATTAAAGGTGACCTGAAAAGGCAGTGTGTTTAGCCTTCCCTGTCAGGACCAAAAAACTGTTAATCAGAAAGTGCTTGCTTTCCACACTACCTCACCCGTCCCTTTTTTTATTTTTGTGCTAATTTCAAATCTTCTCCCTGCATCAGTGAGCAGATGAGATCTTCAGCCAGCTTTCATCTTTCAGAAAAATGAATAGTGCAGAAAGAACATTATCAAATGAGCTGTTGAAGAAGTCAGTGAATATGTCATTGAGTGTGACTGCTTCCAGAATGAATTTAGATTTATCTCTGTTATCTCCCCTCTCCCGACTCACTCTCCACACTCTGTTTGCACTCAGTCCAGATGTCAAGCAGGGTGGGTCATAATGAATCATAAGGGACAGTTACTTGTAGTATAGTGACAGGTCCAATTGTGATACAACTTGTTCTGGAATTAAGTTTGTTAACATTATAAATTGTCTCATTTGACCAGAGGTTTAAACACCTAGAAGCTTTTATGCATGCAATTTCTTAAAGTATTTCATTTCCATTAGGCAGCTGCTGCTTTACAGTATTCCACAAATTAAATTGTTTCATCACATCAATAGCTGTACAAAACAACTGTGACAACAAGAAGACCTTTTTTTCTCCCTGTCTTGCTAACAAGTATCATTCAAATCAATAAACTCTGGCAACTGGATAACACCAAGAGAAGATATTATTTAAACTCCACTTTTAAACACATTTCCAATTCTGTATGCTGATATAAAATTCTGATACAAGCCAAAGAATTTTCATATGTTCCTGTTCAATTTCTGTAGAAATAACCCACTGAGTTAAAATATCTTAAGTAAAAAACCAATAAATATTTTTACCTTTATTTTAAGAGCCGGTAGTTTTTTCTATATGTGATACAAAGTTGTCCTAAGATTATATTTTTTTCATGTGATGGAAATTGGTATGGTTAAATTGCAACGTTTTACCCACAGGGAGAAAAAGAAAGACTAATATTTTTCTTTTCATATTATGTCAGCATTGCCATGTAAGAGAATGTGATATCAAAAAACCTGCAAAGTCAGCACACCTTCTTAAACATTTGTTGTGTGCTGTAAACCCTTTGGGTATTTGACTAGTTACTTCATAGTTGGGATCATACTTGACTAGGCTAGATCCACACAACAAATACATTTTAGATTTTTTTCAGTTAAACAAAATTAATAAGTGCTATCCCTGATGTTGAAAAATATCTTTTACAGTTTATCAAAATCACCAGAATAGCTGGTTGGTTTTTTTTGTTGTTTTTTTTTTTTTTTTTTTTTTTTTTTTTTTTTAAATCATAAGCTTCTTCCATGTTCAAAAGTCAGGGAAGTTCCTGTTGTTTTCTTGTTTTTTCCATAAGTTTGCTGTTTGTGAGGGAATCGTTGGCACTTTCATAGATGTACGTTTTTCCTCAGATGTCTGTGTGGATGTGAGTGCACATGTGTACGTGTGCTTTCCTCTGGATTTTTTCATACACATACATGGAGGCCAGAGCACATACACAAATGTGTTTTCCTTTGGTTGGTTTTTTTTTTTTTCCCATACGTATACAGGGTCCAGAGGTCCCCAGGAAAGGCTTGATCAGTTTTGACAAGGTTGTTTATGCTTATACACATGCCTAAGGCCTGAGAAGGTGTTCAGATAGTAGTCCCTCAGAGAAGCTAGCAGAAATCCTGAGGAAGTGTTTTAGTCTGAAATATGCTTAGAGTGTGCCTCCCCTTTGAAATAACTTATGCAGACTACCTGTTTGCTGTGAAAATAGCTATGAAATCCATCCACCCAGCCCCACTGTGGTCCAGAATAAGAAATTTTTGGTTCAGTTGGTTACCTCTGTCATGCATAACCTGTTATTTGTCATTGCACTTCATGCTTGAGAGTTAAGCACTAAAAATATTGTGACCCAGTGGTAGTTGCTGCTATTCCTGTCAGTTGTCTTCTGCTGACATCAGTCAGAGCTGCAGAACCCTGTGTGCCGTTGCAGAAATAAGGACTGCACATCAAAACTTGTCTACCTACACCAGCTGGAGATGGGAATGTTGTCACATAACCTACTGATCCATCCCAGTTTACCCTGCAACTCCATGCATTGGGTTTGCATGGCAAGGTTTTGGTAGTAGGAGCACTACAGGGGTGCCTTCTGTGGGAAGCTACCAGAAGCTTCTGCCATGTCTGACAGACCCAATGCCAGCTGGCTCCGGGACAGACCTGCTGCTGGCCAAGGCCTAGCCCATCCATGACAGTGGTTGCACCTCTGGGATAATGTATTTAAGAGGGGAAAAATTTATTTTGCAGGAGCAAATGCAGCCAGAGAAGACAGGAGTGAGAGAAATGTGAGAGAAACAACCCTGCAGGTACCAAGATCAGAGAAGGGGAAGGAGGAGGAGGAGGACATGCTCCAGGTGCCAGAGTTGAGATTCCCCCACAGTCTGTGGAGGTCCACAGTGGTGCAGAGATCCACCTGCAGCCCACGGAGGACCCCACATCAGAGCAGGGGGATGTGTCTGAAGGAAGTTGTGATCCTGTGAGAAACCCATGCTGGAGCAGGCTCCTGGCAGAACCTGTGCACCTGTGGAGAAAGCAGCCCACACTGCAGCAAATTTGGTGACAGGAGTTGGACCCACACTGGATCATGTTGTTCCTGAAAGATTGCACCCCATGGAAGGGACCCACCTGGACCATCTTGTGAAAAATTGCAGGACTGAAACTGGAGAAGTTTCTGGAGAACTATCTCTCATGGGAAGTACCCCATGTGAGAGCAGGGGAAGAATGTGAGGAGTCCTCCCTCAGAGAAGGAAGGAGGAACCAGGGACAATGTGTGATGAACTCAACACAGCCTCAATTTTCCATTCCCCCTGTGCTGCTCGGTGGGGGGGAAGGAGGTAAGGAAATTGGGAGTAAAGTTAAACCCAGGAAGAAGGGAGGGATGGAGAGAAGGTCTTTTTAAGATTAGATTTTATTCATTATTATCATACTCTGATTTAATTGGTAATGAAATTAACTTCCCCAAGTTGAGTCTGTTTAGCCTGTGACAGCAACTGGTGAGTGATTCTCCCTATCTCCTTATCTGGACCCACAAGCCTTTCATTATATTTTCTCTCCCTGTCCAGCTGAGGAGGAGGAGTGATAGAGCAGCTTTGGTGATGACCTCACATCCAACCGGGGTCAGCCCACCATGCTTGGATGACAAGCATATGTTGCCTGAAAAGACTTAGTGAAAAACAATTCACAGGTGTTTTAGCTTTGAATATTGTTTTTGTCATTATGTCTGGGTCCCAATACTTACATATTGGTGTTATTGATTAAGGGGTTACAGGTACATAAAAGAGCAATGAAAATTAAATACTAAACAGGGAGTTAAAGAAGGGCTATCTTAAAGCCAGAGAGCAAGGTTTGGTCCTAAAATCTATCACTGTGATGTGAAAAACAGAAAGAAAGTACTACAGTATGAAAATACTGCCCTTTTGCTCCTTAACTGCCATTTTGCACAATATCATATATTTAAATTTTTTTTATATTTTTAACAGTTACAAATGATATTGCTTATGTGTTTTTTTTATTTCAGGCTGTAGTTGCAAAAATTATTTACAACCTCTGAACAAGGAAAACATTAAGTGTTTCCTTAGGAAGTGCTTTATTGCAGAAGAGAAAGTGGGGCCTGGGTAAACTAAGCAGTTTTATAAAACGACTCAGAGGAAATTCGTGTCAGAATTGAAAGCCGAAATTCTTCCTTGACCATGTCCATTGCCCTTATTAAAAAGAAATATTTGCCTTCTATGTGACATTCTCCCATGCTTCTAGGAATGTGAATAACTAAGAAACATAACAAAATTGGTAAGTTAAAGATATTGAAGGTTGTCACAATATCCCCAACCATTAGACACAAGCTTGAGTACACTTACGTATTCTTCTGAAGCGTTTAAAGCTATGTAAGAAATTCCTGGCATAGGTGAATTTCGACACAATTCTCTTTGAGCATTAGAAATTCTAATTATCATTATAGCTAAACTCTGAAAAGATGATTTCCAATTTATAGCATACAAGGAAAATGTATGTATTCTCCACCTCCTCAACATGATCAGAAGCCAGTTTAAGCATCATTAAGACATCCCTCTTCATGAAACACATTTTGTCATCTTGGTCACAGTGTTTCATCAGTTTCTTCTTTCATATGCATAAGTGTTTTAGGCCATACATAGTGTATGCATATACATATATACACACACACAAACATTGTTGACTGCCTTGCTTTTAAACTTTCTCCAACAAAATACTTCAAATACTTCTAAGTGATGCACTGAAACCATCCCCTACCATGCATTTCTGCCTGATTTCTTGCTTGCTCTCTGTTCATTTGAGTCAGGTTACTTAGCACTGTTTGCCTCAAGGTTTTGAGGACCTCTTTATTTCTGTCTTTTAATAATCTTTCTCCCCATAATAAATTCAAACATGTTTGGAGGGGCTAAGTTTTCTGATGTACAAAGCAATGTAAAACCCTTCAGTCTCCACTGAGTTTACATGCAAGTAAGATTCCTATTAACTGCAGTAGGATTTTTGCTTGATTAAGGACTAAAGATTTCAGGATTCCATTGCCTCAGCCTCAGAAAACATCAGATAAAATGTCTCTTGCAATTACACCAGAAATAAAGCTTGCAGGTAGTAAACTATCACAAGGATTGATAAATCATGGAACCAGAGTAAAGCATTTGAATAGATCAGGGGACACTTTAAGTATGATCAGGTAGTGCTACAAGTGTTTCAAAGGTCTTTTAGACTTATGGCACATATGAGAAATTTTATGCAAGTGATTTTGCCTTAATTGAAATGTCACAGGACATGAAAATTTAACACTGAAGAATGATAACATTTTTGTTCCTTGCAACACATCTTTCTTGCATAATTATTGATATGTACAAAATAGATAAAGAAATTTCCAAAGTAAGTTGCACAGCTGTTAAAGCACAAAATGCAAGGGTTTTTTAATCCAGAATTCTGTTGCAGAACACCGTTAGTTCCAAATACTAGAGGTTAAGTCCCAGAAGATATTTAAAAAGAAAAAAAATGCCATTTTCCTTATTGTGTGATGGGGAATCTTCAAAATACTAACATAAAACCAAGGAAATGCTGAAATTATACAGTGTGTAACAAACTCTGCTGCAGGGGAAATGAATATGAAAAAAGTCTTGGTTAACTGTTCCAATGTGTACGTACTGCACACACAAAACCTTTTCTCTGAACACTCATGCCCCTATTAGTCCTGTGTAGAAACTTGTTACCCAAATGATGGACCTGTACAGGTCAAAGGGTGATTTAATGGAACATGAAACAAGTACAACTTGGCCTGTGTAGCACTGATTAAATCTGGGTTGGAGTCTCATTTCTTCATGTAGAGTGTATTACTTTCATCTATCATCAGATACCTCAAATCAGCATGGAATTAATGCAGTAAAGCACCTTAGGCAAAGACTAAACCTTCCCAATGCTTTAAGCTTAGGAATCATCCCTTTGAATACTGCAATCCAGTTGATACTTCAGTTCATTTACAAGACAGTGACTGATCATAGCTTAGAGTAGGACTCAGCTCTGAATCAGGTCCTCTGTTACTGGCAACAAAAACTGAAAAAAGAGGAGTGGGTTTTGATTTCAGTTGTGTGCATAGAAATCTCAGTAATTCTATCTAATTTAGAGAAGTCACTCCAGATTTACACCAGTGCTACTGAAAATCAAAATCTGGCCCATTGTCTCAGCAAAATACATCAAGTCAATATCAGTTCATTACAGAGAGGGAGAGAGAAAGGGAATGAGAGAGAAAACAAGGATTTCGTTAGCAATGCATTCTGTAGTATAAAAGATAAAAAGGAATATCCAATTAACACACCACTATAATTGCTTGCAGACATTCTTTTTTATTTAAAGATGAAATAGCTAAGAGTACTCATCAAAACTGGGGTCACAGCCTACATATTAAATGAAAGAAATTGATTGGGCTTTATTACACCCTGACTACTGCAAATGTGCCTCAATCACTGATTGCTATAAATTTATTCTTATAAACTACTAATTGCCCAAGTCATAATGGTAACAATGGTATAATGAAATTATCTTGATCAAGCTGATGCACAAATTTTGCTTGACAACATGAGCAGTGTGAGAAAAAAGGAAAGAAGACATGCATACAAATACATAATGTTTCATTAAAATTAAAACCAATGTTAAAACAACTGTTCTCTGAAGTATACAAAGTTCTGTATTAGAAGGGCTTCCTTTAGAAAAATCATTTAAGAAGACAGGCATTTACATTTATAATAAAATGATCTTGCATTTTTTATTTGTCTTGAAAATTAATGACTTACTTAATCACATTTGATCAAAGGAGATAAGTTGATGTAGTCATGTGTTTCTGATTGCATTAAGCCTGATCCAGAGTGATGTGATGGATATTTAATAGTCTTGCTGTCCCTCTATATCTTGTCACCATTTCTTGATATGCATGGATACTGTAGAGTGCACCACAGCACAAAACTGTACTTTTAATAGAACAGACTAAGTTTAGAAAAAAAGCAAATTCTTTTGGAGCTTACATGGTGGAGCTTTTAGAAGTAGGTTATCCACCATCAAAATATATTTCTTTAAAAGACAAAAATCTTAAGTATCTCTATATAGTCTGAGGTATTTTCTCCTTTTGAAAGTGCATTTTCCTTCTATGCTATCTCTATTAAAAGATATTGCTATATTAAGTTTCAAGGACTAGACAGAGAGAAAGTATGTAAAAACAAAGAAAGCCATCCAGAAAATGTAGGAAATTTCTAGACGCTGGAATGCAGAGCGTTGTGTAAAATGCATAAATTGGTGCTATTTATATTGTGCTAATCGCTGTTTCTACAAGTGTCAGCTGAGCCATTCATAGGGAATGTTGATATGTATGAGAAATTATTTCTGAATAGTTCAAATGTAGTTCCAACTCTTTCCAAATTAATCACACCAAAATTTTTATTTAAATTCATGCCTAATTCTGTCTTACCAGAGGATTTATTTCAAAGGACAAATAAAAATGGTCCTTTTTTTGTGAGTATGTACCGTCTCAAAACAGAGGTCCAAACTTTTATACAAGGCTACAATATTTTCATTCAAAATTAATTGCTCCTAAAATTGCTGTAGTTGACACAATCCTATAGAAATGTAAAAAATTCAGAGACAACCAAGCTGGAAGGGTTTCAGGAGGCCCTTTAGCTTAGCTGGCAATCCCCACCCAATCTGGGCTGTGTATTTGCTAGACTGTCCCACATTTTAAGTTTTCAACTGTTACAGTCTCTGTTTGTCCTATTGCCAAAAAGCTTTTTGCTAATGGCTAATTGAAATCCTTTTTGCTGCAATTTATACTTAGTGACACTTATTTCTTGTGTAAGGACCATGGAAAATACTTTATCTCTTTAGTCTTTGCAATATTTCAGATATGGGAAGTCTTTGGCCCGAACTCTTCCCTCTTCTTTATGCATCCTGCTCTTGTGGCTTCCTTAATATCGGTCTTTAAGCCCCAACATGATGAGAGTTGTTAAAATATATTTATATATATATGGTACAACATGCAGCAGTGTAAGACAGAAAAATCAGAAACATCAGCCTCTTAGGATACATTATCTTGAGGAGGGCACACCTGCAGCACCTGGAAGGGCTGGGGCAGAGGTGCACCCTGGGCACAGCCATTTTTCAACCCTATATTCATAATTCTGTGGCACTAATTCTATTCTAAGTGTGTGGTAGCAAACAATAACATCTTACTGAAACAAAATTGTATGTTTAGTGAAGGATTGGGATTTTGCTCTGGTGTCAATGCAGTTGCAAATAGGCCTTGTTTTTAAGAAAAAAAACCCTCTTTGCTTTAACACACAAACCCTTGGATTACCATTATTTGCTGCTCAATAGAGAGATCAAGGGTTTGAGAACAAGTAAAATTAAAATTAATTTCCCTCGCTAAATATAGTTTCTTATATATTGGTGAGGCAGCCTGTAGATGACTGTCTCTAGGTTACATATGCCCTGTGTACAAGCAATGTCAGCTTGTATATTTTGATGTCCACATTAGACCAGATTTAGCTTTTTCCATCATAAACATTCTGTAGTTACAGGAACACTGGATACTAAGTAATGTATATACTATGAAGATTGATAGTTACTATATGCTACTTTCTTTCTTTTAATTATTATTTTGCTTTAGATTGCTTTATTATTATAATTTAGTCTGAAAGGATGAGATTTAGCTTTTTCTTCAACATGGTTAGTAGGACTTCCTGGAAAAAAATTACATTTTCACACCAGGAAACCTTTTTTTTTTTTTACCTCCATTGAGTGTTTTTTTAAATGTTGCTGATTTTATTTGCTGGTTTTGGGTTAACTCATCCTATGACCACCTAGCATTGCAAAAGATATGTATTTCTACAAGAGGGCATGTTGTAGTTTCAGGCTAAATATGAGAGAGAAACTGGCCTGGACGGGACAGAACTGGCCTAAAAACATCAAATCCCCAAAAAGATGTGAGAGAAGGAGAAATAGTGTAACAATACTTATATGAGAATGATGGAGTTTTTAACCTGTTATCTACTGAGAAAGGTGAGGAAGTTCCTTATTATTACTCATGTACTTAGTAAATGATACCTGGAATACTATTCTGTGCAATATCCCTGTTATTTCTGGAATTTGTGCAGCAAGAACACAAAAGTTGGGTTTTCAAAATGGCTTGTTCATATAATGCTGTAACACTTGTTCTCTGTCTTACTCATCCATTCCTTTATCCATCTATCTCTGTATCTATCATGAAATGACAATCCTAACTTACTTTAAACTCTCCAAAGGTATAGTCTTAAATTTTAATGTTGGAAAAGCTTCATGATGACTAGTACTTTGGCTTAATGTGGTATAGCTTCTGACAGCTGCCGCTGTAAGAAAAGCAAAGGATGACTGCATTACTGTCAGTTTCTGTCAGATTCTAGTTGCCAAACTCTTGCAGGGATGATGACAGTGATCCAAACAAGAGTGACGAAAGGAGTCAAAGCTGTGATTTTGAATGAGGTAGAGTGGACACTTGAATTGCATTTTCTTTGTGCCGTTCATTCTGTTCTACATGTGGACTTCTTTGTGGCATGGTTCTTGCTCCCACTGTTGAAATTATTTGTTCTTCAGGAGTTGTATCTGATTTTGGCACTCTCAAAACACCCAGAAAACAACTGTTAACAAGCACAGAGTAGGCCAGAGTATGAACAGAAGAATAGCTGTGATTGTGGAACCTACTTGAAGGAGCAGGCAAACTCAGAGGTGTGACACCCAAGTACACTGAAGCTGTCTGCAAAGCAGCTTGCAGTTGTAGACGCAATGAAAATGTGACCTTATTTTCAAGACAAACAAATGTGGGGGACATATATTAAATTTACAAACTATCTCCTCATGAAATGCCCTTTTTTCCCCAAAATTAATTTCTCTATTGACATTTAGCTAAAGACTGTTTCCTGGATTAGTTTCTAAGTAAAAGAGTTTGCAAACATCTGCACATTAGATTGAACAATGGCTGCAAGTGTCATTTAAACACAGAACCATTATCTGTCTTGTTCAATTTATTTCACAGAATATTCTGAGTTGGAAGGGACCCACAAGGATCATCAAGTCCAATTTGTAAGTGATTATCCCCTATGGGGATCAAGCCCACAACCTTGGCATTATTAGCACTGTGCTCTAACCAACTAAACTAATCTCCAGATAATTTCCAGGCATTGTCTGTCATGACAAAGTTGCAGAGCAAAGACATATCAGGAGCTCACAATGACAGGTTTTACCCACAGCCTGGAGTCCACACTGGGGCTCCTGGGAGTGACCACACTGGAGGTCCTGTGAGCAGGAAGGGTAATTGAGCCAGGACAGCCTCAGTCCTACTGCTTCTACTCCCTAGGGAGAAGCTCCCTGGTTGAGTTCCTGGCATGCCTTGGGCAGGGTCCTGAGAAGAGCCAGAGGCAGGAGTGGCACAGGTTTCTCTGTATATTTATATTAAATTAGAGTATATTTATATTAAACATTAGGAAGAAATTCTTGACTGTGAGGGTGGTGAAGCACTGGAACAGGTTGCCCAGAGAAGATGTGGATGCCTCATTCCTAGAAATGTTTAAGGCCAGGTTGGATGGAGCTCTGAGCAACCTGGTCTAATGAAAGGTGTCCCTACCTGCAGACGGGGCTTGGAATTGGATGCTCTTTAAGATCCCTTACAAAAAAGGCTATTTTTTGATTCTATGAAACAACCTGGTTTTACATATTATTAGTTTTTTTGTAGTGAAGCTTAAGTGTGACACTACCTCAGTTTGCAATTTACTGCAAATTTGTCTAAGTGCCAGTAATTGTCAAGATTAAGGGTGAAGCTGAGACAGTTGCCCAGATCCAGGTAACAGAACTCCAAAGAATGCAGTGAACTTCTCTTGCCTGATTGTATTTCCTTGCTTTTCCCAATGTCCTTTGTTCTCTGTCCTTTCCATCTGTTCTTGACCCTGCAGCTGTGGTGAATGTGCTGGGTGGGTGATAACGACGTACACATGTTTGGTTGACTTGGGTCCTAAACCATTTTGCCATGTTTTCTTGCTGTGTGAGGTCTCTGCAATGGGAGGTAAGTTTCTGGAATTGATAGACATGCACTTAAGCTACAAAAAAGCTCTATGCATAGTGTTAATTATTTCATGTATAGATAAGCCAGGAAGGAGTAAGTGGGAATGAAAACAAATCAGTTGGCAAGTACTGTGAGTAGTAATAGGAAACAAAAATTCTTTTTATGGTTATTTCCCATTTTATCTGCACTAAGATAGCACTATTACTTCAGTACTCTATCAAATGCTATTGAGAGTTGGTAACTGTGGCTTATTTTCCAAGTTTCTATGAGAATATGATTCTACTAAATCCACTGTATGTCTTGTATTTTGTGTCATTGTTCTTCAAAGATGAGATTCTCTATTTTCTATATGTTCTCTGGTATCGTCAGCTGAAACGTGCAGTAGCAGTCACAGGAGAGAATACTGTGACAGATTGCAAAACAGTGTTGTTTATGTTTCAAGTTCCATTAGGAATGAGCTGTTTTGAGAAATTAAATCAACTGTGGTATTTCAAATTCTGGGAAATGTTTTTCAAAAGGCCTTGTACTGGGAGATAATAAAAGATTTGTTTAGTTTACAAAATTCTCTCTAGTTCAAAACTAAGCAATGTTGAAAGTGAAGCCAGGTGAATCACAAGGTGGGCCCATCTTGGTGGTGTCTGTGTTCCTAGTTCTAGAACAGCATTCAAATATCTTTAGAAACAGGGGTTTACTTTGAGTATTCCTTGTTATTTATTCTGGGAAAATATTGGCTTTTTCTGAGTAATATAGTTTCAGAGTGTTGTTTGATATTCCTAGGAGGGATACATATAGCACTGACAGAGTTCCATGGAAACCTTGAAACCTTGCCCATCATGGACTCTTTTTTTTTTCTTTTTTTTTTTTTTATTCCTAATTTTTATTTTAAGACTGACTTTGATTTATTGGAGGTCAGAATTTACAATCAAAGCCTGACAGGATATAACAGAAAGTTTGTCCTTCTGTAGTCTTCATCAACCCTGATACTTAGGCTTCTCTGTGGCAATGAAAACCTATATGTGATGAGGATTAGTTTATATTGTTAATATATGTTTTGTATTACTCTCTCTTTGATTATTGTAGTTATCTAATTGCTGGTCAGAAGAGTTGTGCTTCAATCTTACCTGGAGTTTTTATATGTTCTCAGTGTTTTATAAATCAACCATGTTTGTGTCTTAGAGCTATGTTGAAGATTGTGATATAATTTTTAAAATCAGACCATTGAATGCAGGGGACTTTGAAACTACAAAGTATGCCGTGGATACTCTTTCAAAAATACATTCTCTCACTTTTAAACTTCTCCACATTAAAAATAGGTGCTTCTAGTCCTAAAACAGAAGCATGATTGAAGGTCACGTAGTAATTAATTCTTAGATGCAAGTCCTTGGCATTAGAAGGGTATTCTTCCCTTGTTTTGTGATGCAGAACAAATGCTTCATTAATCAGAAACATATCAACCTGAGATTGAAAACTAATAAAAATCAAGTGCTATGGTTCGACATTGCTGGGGACACCACTTAACACACATATTTCTTCATGCAATTTTGAGCATAAGTATCTGGATTTTTTTTTCTTGATTGTAAGGATTTTAGAAGACTTTTAATAACCCTACACTTGTGAGGAGGTAAAAAGACCAAAGTTATCTTCAAAAACAAGATAAGAAGGAGTGAAGATTTTTCTATGAAACATCTAGACTTTTCATTTCTCACACAAACTGTGGCCATTATAATCTCTTCAATACTGTGGGAGCTTAAAAAAAAAAAAAAAAAAAGACATTTATAAAGGTCCGTAATTAGCTATGTAAATGCTGGTTACATTTTTTTACTCTAATAAAAATTCTCAATGTACTCCAGTTAGAATATTTTGTTTTCTTTTTGTCTGAAAGGAAAGATACAAAAATTAGTCTGAGAGATAACTCTCTTCCTCACAGTGGGGTAGAATTTGAGGAGTAGATCACCTGAGGAGGGCAACTCCTAATTACCTTGCTATTAGCCCTGAGTTCTGAACACGTGGGATGTAAGAGTGTGATGAACAATCTTGTTTGTTTGGTTGGTTTTTTTTAATCCTTCTTTTTCTGCCTGACAGTTTTCTGAGGTAGATAATTTAATTTATTGTATTTTGTGATTTCACTGGGTTTTGTAATTTTGATAAGCATCAGAATTTTAAAGAAAAAAAGAAAGAGTATAGTTAGTAAGGGGAAGAGTCTACATACTTTTCACTAGGAAAATTCTTAACACTGCTTCTTTCTCTCTGTATCAAACACGTTAAAATATCTGGACCCAAAATATTTTTTTGTTGGTTTTGTCCTTTATTATTTTTTCTTCAATAAATTTTTAATAATTAAGCCACTTTAAAAGTAGTTTTCTCAGCTGCAACATTAACATTGGGGGAAAAAAAAGCAGAGACTCTACAGAAAGTCTTAAAACCATTTATCATAAATGGATGTTGAAATACAGCATTAAAAATATCACAATATTTTTCTTATGTATTGTTAGTTGCCACTTTGCCACTTTGTTACTGTCTTTTGGCTATGCTACCATTCAAATATATCACCACAGCACAAACCTTCTTTTGTGACCTCTGTTGATGTTAACATCTGACTAGTTTCTGTGTTCCTCTGCCATAATACTTTTACAGAGCAGATTGCTATTGCTATCACTGTCACATTGTTTTCCATTTTTTCTGTCTAGAACAGTGGCAGAAACAGATTAGGTGTAATGTTTTATAGGTGGATGCATGGTTAAGATATCTTATAAATATTTAAGCTTTCCATCTGTTTCAACAACCTGAATGGTTCTTTTGATATTTGTTACCAGAGCTTAAAAGATTTAAAACTCCAAAATATTGTCATAAGCTTCTAGCAGTTTCTAAATTTACTTAAAAAAATGTATTTGACCTGGAAACAAAAATATGGGAAAGACAGTGCCAGAACTTCTCTTTGCAAAGCTTCTTTGTAATGTACAGGCCAACTGTTGAATAATAATAAATGGTTGAAAGCAAAGCCAACCCAGGTTTCAAAGATTTGGTTTTTTAAAAAAATCATGTAAAAAGCACTGAAATTTTATCACCTATTATCTTTTGGTTGGTGTTTTTTTGTTTGGTTGGTTTTTTTTTTTTTCTAATAAGGTTGCGCAGGAAATATTGGTTTTAGTCTTCAAAAATTATTTAGGACAGTTGTTCTGAGCCTCAAACCCAGGTGTGCGTCTGGGAATTTAGTTTGATGTATTTGGGAGCACAAGGCTGTGTGTTGAAGAACCTGGTCCTGGTTATCAGCAAGTTGAATCTGAGTGAGCAGTGCCCTGGCAGCCAGGAGGGCCAACCATGTCCAGGGGGGCATCAGGCATTGCCAGCTGGTCAAGGGAGGGGNCTGGTCAAGGGAGGGGATTGTCCTGCTCTGCTCTGCACTGGGGTGGCCTCACCTGGAATATTGTGGCAGTTTTGGGCATCACAGTATAAAAAAAGACATTAAGCCATTAGAGAGTGTCCAAAGGAGGACAATGAAGATGAAGAAGGGCCTTGAGGTGAAGTCGTATGAGGAGCAGCTGAGGTGACTTGGTCTGTTCAGCGTGGAGAAGAGGAGACTGAGGGGAGACCTCATCGCAGCTAAAAATTTCTTGTGAGGGAAAGAAGAGGGGCAGATACTGACCTCTTTGTGGTGACCAGTGACAGGACCCCAGGGAATGGCCTGAATTTGTGTCAAGGGAGACTTAGGTTAAATATCAGAAAAATTTTCTTGACCTGGAGGGTGGTTGGGCACTGGAACAGGCTCTGCAGGGAAATGGTCACAGCAGCAAGCCTGAGTTTAAGGAGAATCTGGACAACACTCTCAGACACATGATATAATTCTTGGGGCTGTCCTCTGCAGGGCCAGCAGTTGGACTTCAAAGATCCTTGCGGGTCCCCCCAAACTCAGGATATTCTATCATTCTATAGTCAGAGTAAATTTTACTTAAAATCACAACAGGCATCGTTCCAACTCAACTGGTTGCTGCTCTATCCTTTATCAGGAAAATGTGATATCACTTTTAAGAGGAAAATTTCAGTTGACACAGAATTTAGGTCTGTGGTCTTTGCTGTTAAAGTTGTTTCAAAAACTAGAAGAAACTTTATCTATTGGGTCTTCTTAGTCTAGTTTTGGAAATATGTCTTTTTTTATATGAGGTTTGGGCAGGTGCTTCTTGTAGAAGCCCACTGCCAGGAAGTTACAAAAAGGCAAGATTTGTTAATTTTGTTGGTGAATGCTGCAAATTGTAACACAGCATTGATATCAAGATTACTTACAATGATCTTTCTTTTTCACTATCGTAGTGTCTAGCAACCTCAGTACTAAAACAACAACTCTGATTCCTAAATGACAAATAAATTCACTTGAGTCCATCAGCACAAATTCGTAGGATGAAACTGGACCCATTTCACTAAATTCTTAGAGCATCTTGGGCTCAAGTTAGATGTCCAGCACTTAGAATTCTGAACTCTTATCTGCTCCAGCCAGCTTAAGAACCTGTAAAGACTATTGGCGGGAGGAGCATCTGTTACATCCTTTGTCTTACATAGTCACTCCTTTGTGCAGAGAACTTCATAAGCAAGCAGTTTTTCTCTTTATACTGTGGTCTGTCCCCTTATCCTGTTAATCTCTCTCTTCAGTGCCGAACCATCATGTGCTTCAACAGTTTTAACAGCCCATAAATTATAGACAATAAAATGCCTTGCATTTTCCCACCCACCCATTTGCCCCCTTTGTGTCCTTCATCGCCTTCGCGTTCTGTTCTTTGCCTCCTTCTGCACAGACAGCTCTGTCTCGCTGGGTTTCATTTCTGTTTTTCCGGCTTTGGCTCTTCAGTGCGCAAATTTCCCGAAGCCAAACCTCTGCAGGGCTAACTCGGCAGTCAGTGGCATTTGTCAATTTCATTGATCACTCTCGCCCCAGCAGCAGGAAGGGAGACTTGCCGAGTCAGCAGCGAGCAACTGGCCTTTGCGAGGATTATGCTGTAAGAACCTCCAAATTAAAAATAAAGAGCTTTCTCGTTTCGCTGCTGTGGGACTTTCCAAATGAATTAAAAAAAGTCTCTCGATCCTCTTGCTTCATTCAACTGTAATTTTTCTTATTAATTCCTTCTCATTTTCCAAAAGATGACTCTCCTGTGGAAAAGGAAATTGTGCTTTACATGTTTAAATAATTTTACATTTTATTCTATTTCTTGTTATAACTCTACATCCACATAAATCAAACAAGAAAGCACTTCACATACTAGAATATGTCCCTGCTCCAATTTTCAGCACGGCATGATCTAAGTTTAAAGATGTATTTTCACTACTTGCCCTCTCCCTCTTCCTGCACCCCTGCCCTCCTTTTACCTGCATCATCTCTGTAATCCATATAGGGGAGTGCTGCTTTGGGAGAGAAAACAAATGGCGGAGTTAGGGATAAATATGGTTCCTTCTGAACCCTACGGGAAAAGAAACTGTTTTGTTTCAACTGAAGAAGAACTGTAGCATTTTCACTGCTACAAATTCTCCCTAGGCTGAATCTATTTTCTTAGAGGATCCAAATTTTTTGAAGCTTTAAGTCTTTCCTAAATAGCTCTTCAATAAACATTTCCATGGGAGCTGGATTGAACAATTCTTTTTCTTGCCTCTCTACCCTCTTTCTTTCCCCATAGATATGCTCTAGAGACTTATCTCTTTGTCAGGAAACAGATTTGCAGATTTCCCCTTAAAAGTGTCGTCATTTTGTCACAGACAGACGAGCAGATTTGCCCAGTGGACAGCCACCCAGCTGTATCTTATGTTTTCACTTCCTGAATACTATTGCACCAACAATTCCATGTGAAGCAAATGCGATTGTTTGTAGACAGGGCATAAATTGTGTGCATTCCCTTCTCCTCCTCATTATTCCTTTCTCTCCTCTGCTATTAATGGGATTTGTACATGAAAAGAAGTGGAGTTCAGATGTGGGATTGCGTGAGTGTGATTTGTATGCCTAAAAACCTACAACATAGTGATAAAACAAAAAGAAAAAAAAGAATTCCATTGTCATCCTTGCAACAACATTTTAAATTATTTAAAAGCTCACTTAAAGAGCGATTTACAGTGTTCTCTCTAAAGATACCATGAGCCTCAAGTTCAGCCTTTTTTTTTCAAGGACTTGAATGTGAACTTCATTGTTTTTGCCAATTCAGTAGTCACGAAGAGACTGTGCTTCGTGCACGATCAGAAGACCTTATTGGTCCTTTTCTTCAGATCATAGAGAACTTCTTTGAAGGATCATCCTGGCAAAGGTTGTTTAACTTACTGTTTAACTCATGATTGATAAAAGGTGTGATAGCTTTGGAAGATGACATATTTGCAATGGTTATTCTAGTAACAAATGAGAAAAAGAGTTATATAAGGTGTAACATTGCACTAAATTTGCTGAATATAAATCCTTTCCTTCTAAATTGAATTGTAGTTTTCAACGTAAAAATCAAAAGAAAAATTAATTTTGTTTTAAAGATGATAAAAAATGTCTTTCACTCCATAATGTGGATAATCCATATTTGCAAAGAAAAGGAACACAGGCACAGAGAAATCTTATTGTTTTACTTAGTTTTTACAAAAATTTACCTACTGTCTCTTTTTAGTGCAGTTTTGGAAATTGTCTTTTTTATACAGATTGTTTGCTATGGCATTTACCTGAACATCTCTGAACATTTATCTGTGAACATCTTCCAAGGTGCCTACACTTTGGCAAGATTTGAATACTATTCTCTGTTTTGTGTCTCAACAGACTTCAGAAGGAAGGGAGGATAAACTTAATGCTGATGATAATCAGGATAGCTGTAAGGATGCTCAAGTCCAAGTCTGAGGTTCATGTATTAGATTTGACTCCTATAAAAATCTTTACCTCTGCGTAGTTCTTGTTACAATGGAACATAGCACATTTGGGAAGCTGGGGTTACAGAGGAAATTTGAAGGGAGTTATGGTGTTCAGTCTGTAAAAATGATACCATATACTCTAAGTGAAATGTGAAATAGCTTATAGCTTTGTCACAAATAGGATAGTTAAGTAACAACAGCTTGCCAGGGTTCCACTTTTTTTTTTTTTTTAATACTGAAAATAAAGACCTTTTGAATTCATTGGAAACCAAACCAAGTATTTGAAAGGTAAATCTGGGAGTCCCATAACTTATTTTTTCCAAGTTTTCCTCTTTGTGAATGATTGATAGGTCCTTGTTTTCCAAGTGAAATCTACAATATTTTATTCAGGTTGTTAAAGGTTTTCACATATCTAGTTTGTCTTTTGCTGTATATTCCTTTGACATTATTTCTTTCTTTAAAAAGCATTCTTTAAATGCATTCTTAATCAGAAAGAATATTTGATGTAATGTCCAAATTTTCAATGCCGGGTGTTTATTCACCAGTGGCTAGACGAGAATATTGCCTTGACTATATATCTCACTCTATTTCTTTACTAAACCCCATCATAAACAGATATCCCTGCTATGTGATTATGATTTAAAGTTGTAAGGAATTGATTTGTTGACTTAGTGTGCAGGGGAGTAACACTTAGGTTTTCTACTGCTGTTAAAAATGAATGAAAATACAGATTGATCTGTTCTAAATATTGTTGTTTTTGCTAATGCCTTTCTACTTCAGGGAAAGTTAACACAACTCTTGAGTGTTAAATAAAACCTTCAGCTTAACAAGGAGATCTCATTTTTCACAGAACTTTGGTTTGTGGGCAATGCATGTTGTACACCCATGTCTTGTGCTTGAACATGCAGTGAATGCTGTCAGATTTTAATCTGAGTCAGCAAAGTCACTGCAACAAGAAAATAATCTGCTTCTACAACAATTTACTAAGCAAGATATTTATATTATATGGTTCATTGTAAAGGGTCAGATTATGGCTGGATCTCGTGAATACCAAACAGCAGTAGAACTGAAGAGCCTACAAAGAAAAGTTTGTAGGAAAAAGGACACCTTTGGGAGAGCCAATGTAGGAAAACAAACAAATATACAAAAACCCATAAACAAATACAAAGCACTGCACAGTTTTTAGCTTCTTTTTTCTTCCTCCCCTGCCCCCCTTACAAAAGCAAGTTAAAAAAAGTGGCTAAAATCATCCTAGCATAGTCTGGCAATGAGTAGCACAGAAGGTAAGAATAATTCCAGCACAAGTTACATGCTTCATGAATTCAGGCTTGGCTGATGAAACTAAAGAACCTGTGGTACCCAGGAGACTAAAACTCTCATTAGAGGTTGTGGCCTTTAGCTTTTTCTTTAGTTGTTTCTCTAGAATTCTGATGCGTTCAGGACTGAGATTAGTTTCTTTGCTGTATTAGGTACTCATTGCAACTGGGTGGAAGGGAAAAGGATTGCTGAGTTGTAGAAACTGGATGAGGCATGTGCCTTTTGTTGGTCCCATGTCTATGCTGTTTTTGCACTTTTACTCTCCCTGCCCTTAGGAAATATGCCTCCTGTCATCTTTAGGAATTTTTGCACTTCTAGTGGTAGATTGTCAGTTGCCTTTCTTGGTTTATGAATCTAATGTCCCTACATACTAAAATCTCAGGGAAATGACAGATAATCTCTCAACCATGAAGAGAGTCCTTCCATCTGTGTGCTGTGCTCTCAAAAGCAGATTCTTCCCCACAGAAACCTTCAGAGAATAGCTGCAATACAAGTCTTCCAAGAACACACACACAAAAAAATACTGAGTAATATATATATTTAATTCCATGAATGTTTGCATTAAGGTGGACTGTTTAATAAACATTTGGTAGTTATTTTTTTTTTATTGGAAGGAATTGACTGTACTTTTATTCTTTTCAAGTTTTTTGGGCTGTTTGGTTTGGTGGTTGATTTTGTTCAGGATTTTTTTTGTTTTCCTAAGTAATTTAACTAACTGTTAGAACAGAAAGCATGAAATGTTTGGGCTGCAAGGTTGGATTGCTTCTTAAATAATCAGACTGGATCTAAGAACTTATATTGATTTGAATAACAAATACCAACGTGAAACAAAGAACACCTAAAGTAAAACAAGCATTAAGATTAGGAACTTCGGGTGAAGAAATTCAACTGAGTTCCACAGAGTTCAGTCCCCAGGTTTTTCCCACTGAAATGAGTGTCCAAAAGTCTATGGACTATTGAGATCAGTCACAGATGTGTCTACACTGTGTTAATGCAATTCCCCCTTCTAGTGCTGAGTGGTAGGAAATGCAAAGTTTGATATAGTGATATCCTGAGATATATGCAGAGAGGGAAATGAAGGAAGATGGTGTCAGAAGGAAGGGAGGATGAATGAAGGGAAACACCACTGAAAGGTGTTGCTCAATGGTGTTGCTCTTAGTTGCAGGTTTTTCTGTGCTGAATTGGTTCACATCTCATTTTTCATGACAGAGTAGTAGCTGCAAGAGACCCCTGAGGTGCTTTTTGGCTTCAGATTCAAAGGCATAGTTTACCATTGTCTCCATCCAGACTTACTGAAGTATGAAACTGGAAGAATGAGGTTATAGCTAGAATTGAAGCCAGTGGTGCAGGGTGAATATCTCAGTGAAAATCTTAAATGCTAGGTTAACTGTAAGGTTGAAAGGCTAGTTTTGGCTAGGCAATTTGTGTCAAACGTTGTCATTTTATAATAATGAGAGTCTGAAAAACCTGCTAAAGAAGGATTTCTAAAAAATTATTTCAAACATGCAGGGGAAAAAAATCATCAAAATCCCATGGTTAACAAAGATGAATATTTGTCTAAATGACTGAAAGGACTTTGGGATTTTCTAAGCCACAGGCTTTTGGCAGTTTGCTCATTTAAATCCCATTAGAGCAATGCTCAGTCCTAATAAAAGATAAAGCAGCAATAGAAAAGAGATAAAGTAGCACTGTGTTTTTTGCAGGACAGTTTTTTACTCATAAGCAATGAGTGAATTAACAATAGAAAACGGAAAGAGGAATTATGTCTAATCACATCTGGATGCTCAGTGGGTCTCCACTTACTGTTTTAGTAAGGTGTCTTCCTTAGTTCTCAAATTTGCAAATACCAGTCCCTTTCTGGGCATGACCAACACTTGTTTAAGAAGAGGACTTCTTCCAAAGAGATTTACAGTCCTGTTACATGTTCTTGCTCATACAGGCTGTAAAATATATAAGCTTAAATACGAAACATGACAGTTATTATCATTGATCAATAGAGAAATTTGCAGTCTTTTATGGATCTGCCTTTTTTTTCTTAAAACCATGAAATGTGCAATACAATATTTTGTGGCAGTTCAGACTATCAGAGTTGGACTTGCACAAGTCTGAGTGTTTTCATTGAGTTAAAGGCTCGGAAAGAATCCTCTTTCATGATACCAAAACAAATGTGGAGTTTAAACAAAGCTGCACTAGGGCTCAATTTGGGGTTTATTTTGCCATAAACAAGGATGCAGAATTGAGACAATAACTCGCAGATAAAATCTTCCCTTTCTCTTTCATGAGTTGCAGTGACAGAGAAAATGATGCCCGTGAGTGTGTAAAATGACTATCTGTGTTACAATTCCAAACCTATACATGCAAGTCTGTATTTCCAATTGATTTTTCAAAGCAAAGTAATTTTTTTATACAAAGTCACTCCATACATTTAAGAAATATTTAAATATTCTTGCTCTTATGGAGAGTTAAACAGAGTTTGAAATGCTGCTCTTCTTGCAAATATAAATAATAATATTTTAAAAAATCTGCTGACACAAATGTATTAGAAACAAACCTATATAAAGGAGCAGTTAACCTAGAACTATTGTGAGATATATATTGTTTGACATACTTTCATATGAGCAAGCAGAAGTACCCCATCCTTTAGACTGTGGTAATGTGCCTTATTGTTAAATTCAATAGGAAAAGCTATTCATACTGTAGTATGATTGAAAAGAAAATTGAATCCTTTTGATGTTATAAATGTGTCTATTACTGCATGTGCACACAAATTTTCCATGGAAATTATGGTGAAAGTAGTGATTCTCCTAGAAAAATGCATTAGTGTTGACATGTCCAATTTTAGCCACATCAGAATATAAATACCTTTTAACCATGGTAAAATTGTTGGGAATGTATATAGTGTATCTGCATAAGTCAGTTGTCTGCCTAAAAATATGTGTTCCTATAGTCCAGCTATGTTCTCTGTTTCAGCTGAAAGGGAAATTAAAAACAGTGACTAACACATATCACTGTTTTCTCACAATATTGTGTTTAATATATTTCAGTATGTGGGGTATATTTTATATAGCTGTTCGTGATTACTTTTAATTTTGAAAAACAACAGTATATGTAACAGGATTTTGGCTATAAAGCAAATTATATGTGAGAGGTTGTCCATTCACTTGCATGGCAATTAGTTCTGTGTACAAAGTGCTAAATTTTCCAGGTAATAGAGATAGTCTATACTCCTTTGCATTGACAATTGAATAAAAAAGTGTATCTAATAGCCAAAGATTTATGGTAGTGACACTTTCAAAGTTTCCAGTTTGTCCAGGACCATAACTAGAATGAAAAACGAGGGTTTTTTCTATCTATGAAGCCTACTGTATACTGTCAACTAAAATTACACACCACTTTAAAATGTATCACTCAGTGCACTTTGTATATTAAGGTACATTAAGTTATATGGTATAATGCAATAAGAACTAACCTGACAACAGCAGACATGAAACACTGTGTATACTGCACTGTAATTATATAAAAGCACCAACGTTTACAGGAGGGAAAACTTTAATTCTTCAGAGCTCACTTGGTGTAGGTATGGCAGGAATACTTCCTGTTGTTTGAACCCAAGGCAAACCACAATATATGTTGTTTGCTTGCTTTTTGTTTTGGAGTGGGTGGTAATTTTGTTGGGTTTGTTTTGGGTTTTTTTTTCAGGCTTAGTAGACAGAGATTTAATTTGCAGAGTCATCTAACTAACTTAATAAAGTGATAGAAAACTAAAGGAGATTTCAGAAGAGTAGTTCCGGATTTAGAATACAGTGTTATGCAATACCTGTATAGTTAGAATCTGTCCTAACATCAGTTTCTCATACAACTGCAGTGTGATTTAGGGTTTTTTTCCCATAGAACTGTATCTGGAGGAGCAACCAGTAGTCATTTTGGTATGTTTAGAAAACAGAAGTCCAGATATTCAACCAAAATACTCATAGCTACTTCAGAGTGAAAATTACTTTATATCCATCTGATTTCTCCTGGTACTCTGGCTTTGCTAGGCTCTCAGTACAGCTGACATACTCTGTGTCCACTTTGAAATATTATTATCCCTCCAGTAGAATGATAATTTAAAAATCACCTTCATCTATAGTCAGTTATCTAATACATAAGTTTCCTGTTGTAGTTCCTGAACACCTTTGCTGAAAATTAAACATATTAATTTTTGTCTTTTAACTCTGTTAGCATAGGTTAACTATAAATTATTATCATCATTTGAATGTAAACTATATTGATGGGTACATATTATAAAACAGTGCTGATATTTTGGGAAGTAATTATATATTTTTCTTTGCTTCCATTCTTTCACTCCTTACTTCCTCTCTTTCCCTCCTCTCTCTTTTCATGCTTGTCAGCTAAGTTAGTGTATCTTTTCTAAATTGCTCAGAATCCAAGTATGGGTGGATATGTTTACACAGAGTGAATTATGGCTGGATGCGTTCCTATGTCAACATGTGCCACGTTGATTTCTTATAAAGTAGATCATTATTCTGTGTGGCATAAATAGTATTACCAGACTGATATGATTAAAGCCAGTGAGTCATTAATTAGCATCTAATTAAAAGAGACTACTAATGTGTCCGTGTACAACAGTTATTGTGTTATATTTTCCTCTGCAGAAAAAAGTGACTTGAGCTTGCAGGATAATGTTAAGTTACATGTCTTTTATTACATGGTATGTAATATAATGGGGGGGAGGGGGTGGCTCTAAGTATGATTTCTCAATTTTGCTGGGAAATTCTGCGTTATATTTGAAGAAATGAAACCCTAAGTTATAAGAAAATTGTACTTCAGCAAGAGGTATCTAAGAATACAAAAAGCTTTTATCTGAAAACATTCAAAGTAGATATTTTATTGCTGTGTGACTATACTAACACAGGTGTGATTTACCTGTTAATTCACATGAAATAATCTTTTTGTGTGAATTCACTGTGGGACAGGGGAAGAAACTGTGTGAGTTCAATGAATATGCTTAAGCCTATGTTGGGTCCTTACTTTCCCCTTTTCGCTGTCAATTGATTAATAACAAATCATAATGGTCTATTCAGAAGAACTTTGTGTAGATGAAGCATGGAGACAAAGGTTTGAGAAAATCCATAAAGTGTGGGCAAAATATGTGTGCTGGGCCAGAGATCATGTCAGTTTGAAGGTTTGCTTGAACATGAATTAATCATAGTTTTGCAGAATTGCATGATATACACTCATAGATTCTTAATAAATAGTTTGATTTTATTCCTCTGTTAAAATGCAATAGTAATCTACATTTAAGACCATGTAAATGAAATGGCAATCAAAATAGTATTAGCATTCACAACTTCTTCTTCCTGCTTTACAATGCTTTAAACTTGGTTTCGTCTTCCATGTTTGCAGCCCATACTTGACACTTATGTGATAAAGGTTAGTGTGAAGGCTGGAAGACTTTTTTCAAATAGAGATTTAAGAGGAGCTCTAATAATTTATGGTTATTAGAGTATTAGATGCGTCATAACAATGATGCACCAGGAAAAGTTTTGTGGGAAGGAAATTGTCCCATGTTCAAACAGAATATAGGTTTATTTTGCACTGCCATCCAAGTTTTCTGAAAGGATATCAGAATCTTGCCTGCAGATTCATATGTACAGAAGAGAAAATGCAAAAATTGAACAACTAAGGCTTTTATAAAGTAAATTATGCTAATTCCCACACTTTAGACATTTAGTGTCTTTTAGTCTTTGTACAGAAGAAAGTCTTTTAAGGTGGTTTTTTTTTTAAAGTGTTTAAAGTTTTAAAACTTTAATCTCTTTTAGATTTTAGTGGTTATCTTTGGTCATCTTTGTTCAAAATTAAGTTTCTTGACTGTTTTCTCTACTTTGCCTAGGTTTCTAACTTCACATTATTAATGACTTCTAAAGTTTATATGAAGTCTCTAATTAATAATGCCATTTTAGATTAGTCTATTTTTTTATTTATTTGGAGGTTCTCAAAATGATTCCTAGGCATTCATTACTTAAGCACATTAATTTCCTGTCAGTATACAATAGGTACATGAATTCCAAGTTTTTTCATGTGGATAATTTTACCTCAAGCTATGAAGACATTAAGTTTAAGCTCAACACAGTACTCAACTTAGGTACTTTGCTCCCTCGTGTTGAACCTTCTGTTAGAAGTTTAGATGTTTTAATGTAATGTATAAGAAAATCAGAATGAGATTCAAAATTTCAGAGCAAAGAATCAACAAGTCTAAGATTTTGTTGCTCCTTCACGGCTTTGATACTTTGGTTGGGGCTGAAATGAGTTACATTTGTCCAACAAATACAGTGCCAACTTCAAGGTTAGTGCCTGCACTTTTTCTCAGTTGTAGTGAGACACACTTTCCTTTCAGGAGAAGAAAAAAGACTTGCTCTGGAAAGTGAGATAACTTAAGGTCGATTACTTTTGCAGTCTGAGATACTTCAGTCCACATCTTTGGTTGCTTTTTTTTTTTATGGGTTGAAGCTGGATTGAAACTGAAGAAATAAAAGTGGTACCCCTTAAATCTCTTTCAAAGACCCCAATTCTTGTCTTTAATTACTAAATCATTGTAGTTTTCTTCTCAATAGATTTTTCTGGTTATGATGATTAGGTCTGTGGTTTCTGTCAGACGTCAGTTAGGCACAGTTCCCTAGCTCACATTTACGTCCATATGCCTTTCCTAAGAAAACAATAGTTCCACTGTAGTCAGAATTGGAAATTTGTACTTCTTTGTGGTTCTGGTTTGCTTGATCTGAAACCTAGGAATTAGATAACCCTTCTTACTTCACATTCAAGTTTTCTGGCTTAGCCCACCACACCAATGTTTTCAGTCTCTCGTCTAAAGTATATTATCATTGGCCAAAGTTAAGCTCTTCTGAGTTTCAAGAGATTGTGAGGACTCTAAAGATACTGAGAAATTTGACAAATAGGATGAAACCCAAACTTTGAGAAACTTGGAATTCAAGTGTGTATGCGGTGAAATCAGCATTAGGACTTGGAAAATATGTAACTGAAGCACTAAGTGAAAGATCTAGCTTTGTCCAAACAAGCAGCTGTTTAACTGAGCTGCAAAATGCATTGTTTTGGTTTCAGAAGAAAATTAACTAATTCTTGTGATAAATCATCAGATGCAGGCAAATACATTGACCATCCACTGGTAAACGAGCCTTCAAAATCAAGTGGAAACCACAGAAACAAAATTGGCAGTCTTTATAAAGATGCAGTTCCCCACTTCTGGGATGCATTTCATGGAAACTAGCTTTGGAAGTACTGCCAAGGTAGGCTTTCAGGTGGGTATGCCTATACTTACTTTTTACAGGAAAAAAAAAAAGTGAAATAAGGAGTTAGAGATGGATGCTCTCATGAAAAACACAGAAAAAACCCCTATGCTTCAAATATGTTATTTTAAAACTTCTGTAGTATGCTAGATTCTGTCACCTCTTTCGTGACAGACGGATAATTTTCTGTGAACTAACAAGCATTAAGTATCTTAAGTTAATACCCACATGTATATCCTTGCCCCCTGGTACTTCTATAATACCTCTACAGTAGCTCTGCCTCTTTCACTGTAAGATGATGTGGCTTGCATTATTTCACATTGTCGTGGAATGCACAGGACAGGAGAATGGTAGCTATGGAGCAGTGGTTGTCACTGTGCATTGTTTGCACGCAAAAGCTTGCCCTCAGTCCACTTATTCTCTTTTTCTAAAGATCATACTCTTGTTTAAGTTTTACTAAGGGCAAATCATGCCTGAGGATAGTTGCACAAAGCTCACTCTGCACAAGTAGCACCTAGGAAAGCTGTTATCTGAAATGTTTAATCAACTTTTCACAGTTATTATATCAACAGTTTGAATATTCAACCAGAAGTTAAAGCAGCTACCCCTGCTGTCGTTTACCCTGGGGCAGGACTAAGTCTGGAAAGCTGTAAAATGGGTTCAATTTGTTTACAGGTTAGTGTAAAACCAATGTGAAAATTTAATTAGGCTCAAAGTATCACTAGAGTGAGGAATATACAGGCGAATATACATCGCTTCTTGGTAACATGTAACAAAATTAATCTCCCTAATTGTCTTTTTACACTAAATTTGGGAACCATCTTAAAGTCAATAAAATCAGTGATAAAACATTTGAGGTGTTTCAGGATTCCACAGAAGTTTATTTCAGGGATATTTCTGATAATAATCATACAGAAGCAGTTTTTCCATTGAAATCCATGAAGCTGTGGGCAGTCAGCATCTCATAAGGGACTGCACTGCCACCTCACAGCAGAGGGTGCCTAATTGCCTTTCATCTTACTGGAGTTTTAAACAGAAGAAGATACAAATTACTTTGTTTCTCATCAGTCAGCAAGCTGTTTATTGAAGTAAATGAGTCATGCCCCTGTATTTCTGCCATGCTAGTTCAGAGGTCTACAGGTGTGATACCAACAATCAGAGATCTTATTACAGCCTGTAGGTGTAAAATTATTTTTCTTTCTTTGCATTCCAGCATAGATTTCATTTGCATTTTTTCCAGTGTGCTTTCATATCCATCACCAGAATTCTCAATAATGATTATCAGCTTTTGTTGTTATATGTTGCTTTTCTGCTATTTGGTAGAGTCTATTTTTAATATTGCTTCTGACTACTGCATGTGCAGGCTTGTCTCAGCAGTTCAATCCTGAGTGTCAGGCATTCAATTAAACAGGGTATTTTATTCAAGGAGACTGCAGTGTGTCTAACCCAGTAACTATCTGAGTGAGTAAGAAGGAAGGCAGGCAAATATTTCCCTTGAATACAGCATAACATCTGCAGCCAAATGTGAAAAGATCACAGGATTAGCTTTTCTTTAACACTATTATTTCCTTTCAATAGAGTGTAAAATTTTGAGGGTTGAAGTTTAATATTGGGTGTTAGTGCAACAAAATTGGGTTTGTATGTGTGACATGGCAGCAATAAATTTGTGTATCAGTTTTGGGTAATACCACTTGGGTATATGCATTGTAGGTAGGGTTTTTTTGTGAGTTCTTGTACATGTTTTAAGACATGCATTTTCAGGTGTGTATATACTGATCTATGTCTAATATTTTGAAAGTTTTACATTTCAAGCAATTTTTTCCCCCATACTTTTGAAGTTCTTGACTTGGACACTGAAATTTGAATGTAAGAGAATTATTCACTTTTCATACTTCGTACTACAAGTATGGTATTAACAAAATATGTTCACATGAGTAGTTATTACTTAAACTGTAAACTTTTAAAAAGCAACCAATGAATTAATAGCTAGTGACCTGTTTTCAAAAGCAACTTTATAAATTTAAGATCACAGCTATGTTTTCTTTTTAACTTCACCTAAAACATACTTCTGAGGCTCATCATCAGCATTACTTTATCGTCTTGCCAGCATTACCAGCCCACTGTGAAGTTAAAAATAAATGAATGTATTTTAAAAATCTTAAAAAAATAAGGTTTTCCCAGCTTCACTCATATTGGCTGAAACTGGTTATTGAGTGTTGCCAGGAGTAAGCCACTGTTAGAGCAGAGGGGACAGAGAGATTACACACATGAGAGGATGTTAAGCAGCTGAGGACTCAAGTTTTTACCCCTTCATGTACCCTAGCTAGTGATGGAGGATTACATGTGTTCATGCCATAAAATACATTTGATTTACTAGACACCTAAAAAAATGTAAATTCACTGTTGAAATCAGGATTTGGACTTGTAATTTTTACCACAAGAAATAGTCTTGCTAAAACAGTTTGCCATCCAAGCGGAGCATATATTGTTACATATATTCTAATTTAAATTTCAAATGTAAAATATCAAATGGTCTAAATAATACTACCACTAATAGTTTACAGGTGATAAGAACGATGACAGCTGGGACTGTATGTTTAGATGACATCCAGGGTGCTAACTACACCCACAATTTGAGTCTGCATTTCAGTTAATTGCCATGCAGTAGGAGTATTTTCCACTGGAATTTATTTGCAGGTCAAATAGAAGGAAACTGATGATGTAAAGTTCACAGGTCCAAAAAATTTAAACAGAACAATACAAGCCTAGTGTCTACATACATTCCTTGAACACACAGTCAGCTGAACATTTCTTATATGAACAACCTAAGCAGAATTGACATTTCTGAGTGCGATTTCATTAAATAATGCAGCCCTGCCTGCATCCAGCTTCCAAAGACAGAAATACAGTAAGACTAGTTCTGTTAGTATAAGTCATCTTTCATGATAAATTCATACTTTTCAAGCTGTTCTGTATTTTTCAACCTTAATAGAAAGAAGTCAAAAAGAATGACTTTTCCTAGACACTGCTGCTTGCTGCCTTCTCTTTTCTCTTCAGTAAGGATAATGCATTGTCAAGAGCTGAACCAGCTCCTGCTGGTGTATTAATTAATACCACCACCTGGATCTATCAACAGCAAGACAGCCAGATTCACACTAGGGGATAAAAAACAATCTGCACCTTGTCAGCCCTGCCACACTGGGAGTAGTCACAGGTCTGCAGCCCCTGGTAATTACTCACCCGGGTCTTCACACTGCCTGCATTTCCATTTTGATTGTTGACATTGCACAGTACTGCCTCATCTGCCTAAAAAGGTGGGAAAAAGTGAACAAAGTATGTCAGCCCTGGTAATTACACCACTGTCACCTCTCCCCACTCTTGGACCCCATCAGTAAAATGATAGTTGTCTGTCTCCTGTTAACTGTTTCATTAAAAGGGAATGATTATGTTAAGTTGAGTGAATGAGTTGACACTAAGAATCAACACATTCTGAGCAGCTGTGAAAACATTTAGAATGGATTTACGCACCAAGAGCTTAAGTGAAACGAGAAAGAACAACTATAGGTTGAACAAATTAATAAAAAAAATTGGGAAAAAAATTAATTCAAATTCATTTTATGTGGTTGGAAGAACAGAAAAAGAAAAACTTGTGTTTTTAAGGCTCTTCATATATTTAACAGAAAACACCCATAAAATTGTGAACTAAACTCCACTGAGAGGGATTCTCTCTGTTGTGTCAGCAAATTTACTTTTCCAATATATTTCACACTTTTTTCTAAGTCTTAGTGGTTTCCATCTGTTGATATCAAACACACTATTTCTTTCAGGACAGGAGAAGGAAATGTCAGTGGGTTCTGCGTGAAACAGAAAAACTAGGCTATGTCAACAGTTTTGATCTGTATTTCAGGACTGACAGAATAGCTCAGTGCCTGCTCTTGTTCAGGATTCCGAAAGATGAATTCACAGTGTTCATTAAAACTCACTCATTTGAGTGAGTTTATATGTTCTATATGTTCATATATGTTCTATATGTTAATATAGAAAGTATCATATCAAAACTTGTTTACAGTGTGGTTGGTATGATTTGTGATGATGTGCCACTGATATGATAAGAGAACTTCAGACATGCTTCTACTTTGTTTACTGAAACATTTTACAACAAATAATACAGAAGGAACCTGTTAACAGTTTCAATAAGTGGAATGATAAGACATTTATCGACAGAGATGTTAAAAGGGGATCTTGACCATGAACATCATCATAGGAAAAGGCTATGAAAATCATCATCACCACTTGTGCATCCTGGAGGAGAGAGAAGTTAAAAATCCAGGATAAGATAAGACTGTTAAGCTTAGTGCTACTTGTTTTCCATTTCTTAACAGAACAAATTGTCAGGTGAAGATCAGCTATCAGTACTTTAGGTATATGTGGGAAATGCAGCCTTGCATGCATCAGAAAGATAATGATGACTAAATAATACTTAGCAAGTGCGTAATGGTGTTTGTAACTCAGATTGATCACCTGCTGTAGCAAGAACAGGAGAATTCCACATTTGTAATCACCCTGAAATCCTAGGTATCTACTGTTCATGCCAGTAGCCAATAGGACTTGTGGATTTGTTATATTTTATCAGGTAGAAGGTAATACAGATATTTATAGACAGTTTAAAGTGCAAAGATTCTCCCATACTTCTACTACAGAGAACAACCACCTCACCAGCCAAAGGGTTACTGTGAGCTCCAGAACAGAATTTAGATCTCTATAATCTTCATTTCTCATATGTGNAGGACTTGTGGATTTGTTATATTTTATCAGGTAGAATGTAATACAGATATTTATAGACAGTTCAAAGTGCAAAGATTCTACAGAGAACAACCACTTCACCAACCAAAGGGTTACTGTGAGCTCCAGAACAGAATTTAGATCTCTATAATCTTCATTTCTCGTATGTGGCCTTATTATTACTCTTGTTGTTAATACAATTATGAAGTACCAATATTTAAAATTTCCACAAGAACTATCCCTTTTGATGGTCAAAAAACCAAGTTTTTTGAATTGCAAATAGGTGCAAAGAGAATGCATAACTTTGATATGGGGACAGTACTTCCTGGTGATTTATTTTCCCATTTTTTTATTTTGAGGAACAATTAGATTCCCATCCTCATTCTTCCCAACCTTCGTTCTCCTAGGTAAAGCTGATTAAATAATGTCTGTGCATTGAGATGTACAGGAAACAGCTAGACAGAAACACTTGCAGGGTTTACTCTGAAATATTCCAAGAAGCAAAGAAATTCTTTGTCTCTGCCACAGCCTCTGCAGCAACCTGGTATGGATGAGTTCATTGTGCAGATAAAATATATTTTTTACTTTATAACACTTCTCTTGTCATTTCTGCAAAGCATCTCATAGATACTTTAGTCAAGGCAAAGACAAAGATTTCAAACAACATAGAATTTTTTGTCAAACAGAATCATTATATTGATACAAATGTTCCCCAGATAAGTGGCATAGGAGCAGCTGTTGGGAGGGCAGCTTTGACTGCTGCCCTCAAAAGGTCAAAAGGTTTTGACTTCAAAATTTTCATTTAATCTGTTCCACATTTTTTAACCTTCAGTATGTCCTGCCAACCCTATGTCAGGATGTGTTGTGATTATACATGTATGGAGCGCAATGGATTAAAGAGAGTGCTGAACATGTAGTTCTTCACTGCTCAGGAGGTGGATGAGTTCTCTGGAGTTGGAAATGAGGCAAGTGTTGTTCCTCACGTCATACTTGTCCAGGGTGGTTTATTGCTCAGGAGGGCAAGGATGGTTTGGTGTGGCTTTCAAGGACTGTAAATTCTGTGCTCCAAAATACCATGAGTTATTAAATTCTGTTGCCCACTGTTAGCTGGGAGGATGATGACCAAACCAAGTAATTGGGAAGTATCCTATTGGTTTATTCCTTGCATTTATTCCTATGTTTTTCTTATACCTGGTGCCAGAGTAACCAGCTGTGTATTACTTTATGTTTACACAGTGCCACACCAAGGAATTTTGAAAAATGTTGTAAGTAATAGTTAAAAAAACCTTTCAGCCAAAAATAGTTAATGCAAAATAAATTGTAAGCCAGATGCAGAGAAGTGCCAGAGACAGTAAAATTACTGCATCACAATACTGTCAAGTAATTTTAAAAACTTTTGATTTTGTTTTGCCTTGAAACTATTAAGGTAAATGAGTGTGATCTTGTCCCATCTTCTCTCATCTTGCAATTGCTGCGGCTCGTCACAAGCTCTTTATATAAAATCATATAACAGTAACAAAAAAAGTTCTCAGCTGAACCAAACAAGTCAGTATTTCTACTGTAACAAAGTATGGGAGCTGGGTTTCTTTAACCTAATGTGTATTATATTGATAAGTTCAGGAAAAAGAGGAAAATGTCCTTTTTATCAGATATAATTATTTACTAGCCATAAGACAGTTCACAAATAGACCCATCCTTGTTGTCTTGTATTCCTCTTATTCTTTCCTCCCATCAGAGTTCTGAAATCCAGGAATATAACATTGTCCCCCCTGTCCTTAACAGTGGTGCTTATGGACAAAAAAACTTGTGAACATTCATAGGGACTGATATACTATACAGAACTGTCATGAAACTGTTTTTAAGGAGGGATCATTTGCATTTGAAACACAGAATTGTTGACATAAGCCATTCTCTCAGTGTATTGTTTTGAGCTACAAACTTGCTCTGTAGGGTTTTTGTCCTAAGTTTGTTTTGTTGTGATAAAACTTTCATTGATCTTCTCCTGCATATTTCCCCTGACTTTTTTACTTTTAATCTATTATTAAAGTGCTTATTTGAATTGAAGGCTAAAGACAGAAACTGTTTCACTCTATTAAAATTTTTCAAATATAAAGACAGGTATATATTCCATAGAACTAAGTTGCTGTGGAATATACACCTAAAAACACAGGGCAATTAGATATAGACAGAAGTCTAGAAATTATGTTTTGCTAATTTATACATTCTTCAATTAGAGCTTATCCAAGTAAACCATTGTAGCTCTAATTAGTGATTTGAAACTTGTACTTATACATCAACTCTTCTGGCACTGTTAACACTTTATCTTCTGTCTTTCTCCCTCAAAAAGTAAAAGATTTCTGACATTAAAGGCAAGTAACACATAAGTGAAAGTCCAACATACACTACGTTTAAATCAACCAACAATTAACATATACTGACTTGTGGTCTGAAGATTCCCAAATTACACATATTTTGTTAGCTATTTTAGACTTTTTTCACACACTTGAATAAAATAAAAACACTTCTTACAGCTTTAAGTAGATTTTAAGTGTATTTTACATTCCCCTAGGTGATAAATATAAACATTGTGTATAATAAAGACCAAATAGTGGTCTTGACAAGTTAATTAGAACTAGAATTCTGGGGGATTTTGTCCCTCTCACTAACACATTTTTCTCAGAAAAGTCAAAATAAATCAGTCCCTGTTTCTTGTAATTTCACCACCTCTGTGATTTAGTCACAATGGTTTTGTGCATTCTTTTTCCAAAGTACATGCACTGTATGTTTTTCTGAGTAAGAGAAGGTGAGCATTTGATTTGTCTCTGAACAGGGGAAAACTACAAGGAAGAGTCTAAAACTACATTATCTCTGCAAAATGTATTGTTCAGATTGCTGTGGGTTTTTTTCAGAAAGCTACATTAGGTAAGTCTAGGAAAAGAAGTGAGTTTAAAACTACTCATTCCTGAAGATTTTGTTAATCAGAAAAGAGTCACAAAGTTCAGAGAGGGATATTTGTTCTCCATCTTCCCCACCCATCCTCCTTGCCCCCAGGATACTTTAAAAAAAACACCTTCTTATACTTGAGAGACTTTACTGAAAATTGTTGAGATAAAATGCAACAACCTGAAAGAAATTGCTTTTTTAGAAAATTGCAAGGGAATGGAAATAGACATTTTAAAAGAACAAGCTTCAACAAGAAGTAGTTATGATACAGTTCTGGCAGACAAAACAAGATCTCTTCAGCTCAGATTTCTCAAGGTCTGAGGGAGTAAATCTATGGCTCAAAATATTCTTAAAATGTTGGACTGTGTTCTGCAGCTTTCAGGCATGGAACTTCTGCAGTGAAAGTTCAGTTCTATGGAAATCTTGAGTATGGAGAAAGTAGAATGCATTGAGATGAAGACTTGGGGTATAAAACTGTAGAGAGAGGTTCTCTTATCAGCTCTGCCACGTGCCATACTATATCTGGATTTTGTTGAGTTGAGTCAGGCAAAAGTCTGTATGTGTTTCAGGTTCTCTAATACGGAGAATAGTAATACTTGCATTTTGGTCTCCCATGGCACTTGGAGTGGGCGCTGTTGTGAAATTGGTATGATCCAGAATATTGTAGTAAAAAGATAACTAGCATTTTTAAGTTACATCATGCAGTGTATTTTGACTTTTTTCTTCCATTCACATTTTTAGTCAACATTCTAACATTAGCCACACGTAAAATTCCCATAATTCCTAAGGTTGCAAGGCCCAGATGATGATACCTGTTTGGCGTCACATGTTTAGTACTATGCTGCTGTTCTAACAGCAATGAATCAGTACATTTTGAGCAGACAGAATCATTACACTAGTAACATATGATGATTTGGGATTTAGGTTCCTCCGTGTCTGTAAATAAAGCAAAGTTCTTGGCACTTTTCTTAAATAGATAAACATGTGTATTTTATATGACCTTCAATAAACTTCATACTCTTTCTTCTTCCCTAGCAGATTTCAGAGCTAGGAATAAGTAAAAATAGCTCGAGCAGGTAGCAAGGTACTAAAAAATGAAAACAATACTTATTTTGACATATTTTTTTCTAACTAAATGATATGTTTTGCTACCATTATATGAAAATCAGCCACACAAATAACTTGTATATCAATACAGAAAATTAACATGTCTATTTTTAGAGAACACAATTTTTAAGCAAATGTATCAGGGACAGACCACATACAACATAAACTGCATGTATGTAAGTGGATTTCTGCAGTGACAATATATATATTCCTTGGAACAATACTTATTTCCACATCTTTCCAATTCTCAGTTGCTTTCTTTTCTTGAGGTCTTCAGTCCAGCTGCGTAAAGTCCATTTGTGAGTTGCATATAAAAAGGAGGCTCTCTTGAGCAAGAAGAGCTCCTTTAATTGTTGTGCCTGTGGAGGATTCAAAGTGAAGTGTCAGGATTGCTTCATAGTGTCACAATTCCAGTGATTTAAAATAATAACAACAAAAAAAAAAAGGTGATTGTTGATTTACCAGGACATTGCTTTTTCAGTGCTAATAACAGGGGTTTCCGTGACCTGTTTTGCACCGTTTAAAAAGCCAAAACCCCCAAAATCTTCAAACATTAATCAGAACTAAGTCAGGACAATTGAAGTAGTGTACTGAAACTGTCTTTTTTTTTTTTTCTGCACACTATAGCTGTGTATTCTGTTTTTATTCCCCTCCAGACTTCTTAAAATCACATTGTTATCTTAGTCTTTGAAATGTAAAAATGCTGGGACATCAAAGAAATATTGTGATGGTCAAAGAAATTTAGAAGGAGAGTGTATATAATGAATACTTAACACCGGAGCTTTACTTCATTTTTTTGTGAAGACATCCATTGTAGCAACTTAGAGCTGGAAAATGAGGCATGAAATTGTTTGTAGAAGGTTCAGTAAATTGAATGTTAAGCATTTGTATGTTTGCTGCAAAACCAAGCTTGCAGTTTTAGTCATAACATGGGTGTCTTTGCATTTGTTCTGTAGCTTGTTAAACAAAAAGCAGATAAGAAAAACTTACAGCAGCAGAGTAAAACATTTGAGGAATATAAGAAGAATACAAAACTCAGCACATCAGGAGATAGAGATGGGGACAGCTTCCTTACTTAAAGTGGTGTCTTAGTCTAGCTGAGGATATGAGGAGCGCAGTGAATTAACGTACTCCAAACTTCTGCAATAAGATCCAAACACTCCATATGATCCAGAGCCAGACAGACTGCCATCATACTGCACAAAGCTACTCCATTCTTCTGCTACTGTGTTTATACAGCTTGCAGTATTCGAGGTTGCCTATTTAAAGCTTACTTCACCACCTTTACCAGTGTTCTTCATTCCAACTTGCCCTTTAGGAATGTTCTGCATGCAGAAGCCTGATATCTCCTTTCTGATTCTGTTGTTTTCAGTGAAGATTACCTGTTGTATAAAACTTTTCCTGAGGTTAGTAGTAAGTTCTATCATGTAATGGGTAATCCCATTCTCCTGTGACAGAGGATGTCATATGACCTGACATGTGAGTAGATGTATGTGCACTTCAGTCTTGTGGAAATGTCAATGTGGGGAATGGCGTTTTTTTAAATGGCAAAGAGGCCCCATGGGGTGACCTGCTAAAATTATTTGTACCACCTGTGTTTTTCTGTTTAAGTCAAGAAGCCCCTGGAAGAGAGAAGAACCTAATGATATTAATGTTTTGTTAGCCTGGGATTAGTCCATGTGCTGTAGAGTATGTATCAAAATTTTGTATATTTTTTTCTCCATATACATCTGTATTGAGGTTGTTTTAGAGATCTGTCCTCTTGGACAGTTGTTGAATTTTTTTTCAGTGGTGTTCTGTAGATTGTCAATACAGTTTTTCATGCCTGCAAATGTACGTTTGCTTATGTGGACAATGTTGTGTTATATTTTTTATCTTTCACCAAGGCAATTTCATATTACATATCTCAATCACAGGCATCTACAGAGACTCCTATTATTGCCAACTGTGTTTTAGAATTCTTTTTGGCTTGTTATTGTCTTGTATAATTTTTCTTTTTGTTTCTTCATCATTTTTAGATAATTTTTGACATCTGAGGAAAAATATAGATTCAGACCATTAGAATATATTGTTGCCTGGTCTCAGTTCTAGTCAGCCATAAGACAGCTAAAAAAAGCACTGGAGGAAGAGAAAATTAAAAGGCAGAGAGATACATGATCTTTTTTTCTATGCTGCTTGTTGAAAGATCAAGGATACACTATCTAGAAAATGTGTTTCTCTTTCTGGCTTGATTTTTGATTAAGAGGTCTCCACACCCATATGTTTTAATCTCTCTGTAAGTTTAACATTGACTGTTCTCCACATTTGCAAAGGTCAGTTTGGGCAATTTACCATTGAGCTTTAGTTTCTACTCTTGTCATCATCAGTGAAGATATTCTGTGGTTTTGTACAATGCTTAAAAGACTGATAGACTTTTGAAAAAGCATTATTTTTTACCTTTTCCTGACAAGAAAGCAGGAATGCCAAGAGTTACTATAGTTACCTGAAGTTATCACAGGTAGCTATGAAGAGGGTAGAAAAAAAAATTGTTTTTGTTTAGTTTTCTGTTGGGGATTCTGTCAATACTAAGATCCTGATACATCTAAGCCTGGTTATCTTTTTAAATTTCATTGTACAAACATCACTCAAAATATATTGTAACAGGCATCTGTTTACAGGACGCATAACAAATATGAAATGTGTTCTTCTCCTTCAAAAAGGACTGAGAAAACTAAGTTAGGAATAGGCCCAAGCAAAAATAAAGTGGAACAAATAATATTTTGGTTTTTTGATGCTGCTCTTCTGCTTCCTTGCTTACTTATTTCCTTTGTACTCTGTGCTGCTGCTCAACTTATGGTCTCCCTTTCCTTTGGACTTGCGCAAATACTGAATCTAAAGATGTTTATACTTAAAATACCTTTGACATGTTAACTTTTTTTATTATTTGGAGGATGGGTTTTTAGAGGAATTCTAGTTGAAGTAGTAAGACCCACAAGTTATTAGAAATCATTAAAACTAGAGCACTTTACACATACAGAATCTCTCTCTTCTAGAAATTTTTAATGATTCTGTGTGTTCCTAATTTGGGGATTAAAAGAAAGATGCTTTATCTGAAACAGAATATATGATATGCAGCATGTCTCTTATTTAGGCTACATTTGCTTTCTAAATATTTGTGTACATATTGGACTTAATTTTATATCTTTCCTGTTCATTTTAATTAATGTAGAGAAAGTAGGTTGGATTCATCTAAATTTTAAGTAATTACTCCCAGGAAGAGAAATCTAGCTGCAGCATACACAGGCAAGCTCAGTAACTGCTTCTTCACCCCATCAGGCCCAGTGCAATTTAGCCTCCTCTTTATGCCAAGACATCTTAAAGCAGAGTCCTTCTGTGATATCAGATCTGAGAAAAATGTTTGAGAATATTGAGAATCCTGTGAATTTACAACCCATTTAATCAGCATATTTTCATGAAGCTGTGATTCAAAACAAAAGGTCACTGCAGGCAGGACTTAATTTTCAGGTGGGTTGAAAAGAATTTTATGTAATGGATTTGTATGGACATGAATTCTCAGTATCTCAAAAGAAACCTGATGCCTTCCCTACACACATTTTTGATTCAGAATAGTATTATCAGAGGAAGACTCCTACTACAGGTAGAATTGGTACAAAATATACTGTTATCGTTGTATACATTTGGTCTTTTGTAGGAAATATGTGTATTTGTTTAAAAAAAAAATGGCAACTCTTCTGCTGTGTATGAATTCCTTCAGACATACTCCTCAGATACACTTAGCTGCCTGAATTAGAAGAGATCTCATGTATCATTGTTTTTTCAATATTCATAACTGGGATACCAGCTTTATATGAAGTTTATGAATGTTACAAACCAGATATAAAATAAGCGTGTGTAGGTACATACATACAATTCTTTATTATCATCTCTCTGTAGATGTATTTCTCAAGACATTAAGTACGTCCTTTAAAGACTCAGTGGTAATTTAAGTCTTCAGTACAATACTTGTGAGGGCAGTTAAAGAAAATCTATTATCCTTTTCTCCCTCAGGAAAGATAGGAAGAATGGCAAATTAGTTCCTGTAACCAAATTACACTTTATCCTGGAGGGGCAGTTAAAGAAATTCCATTCTTATGTCATATATTCTGACTTTTGTCATTCACTGAGAAGATATTGGTTTTCACAGGATGAAAAAACAGGGAAGGTAATGTCCAATCAGTTCCTCTCTTATTTGCATGCACATCCATATATTGTAATGCCAGCTAATGTCATCCTTAGTTTCATTTAATTGAACATATGAGATGAGTCTTGGCTTCATTTTCTTTGATCCTAAGGGACAATATGGCAAATATGCATGTTTGGCCTGTGTGGGGTTGTACAATATTTGCTTCTTTAGGTTGTTTGATGAAAGTTGATGCCAGTTCAGAAGTTCCAGAGTTTGAGGACAGAATGAACATATTCTATATGAACAATCAGAAAAGTTGTTTTTGCCTTTTTTCACTGGTATGATTGTGACTTATACATTATGCTCTACAATTTTTAGTTCTTTATGACTTAGTAATTTAAACCTGTGCAACAGAATTCATGATAGGATTATTCCTCCTAATTTTTCTTCCACTGTGCAGTGATGACAGTTATTATATAAGATGACTAATCACAGAGAGCCTTATCCAAGGTCCAATTCCTGTCCATTCATATTTACACCATATATAGAGTAATACTTTTATAGATTTATGACTGCCCTCATCCCTAATGTGAGGCCTAAGAACGTGGTTACATTTTCTGTTTTGATACATGAAGATATAAAACTTCCATTTATACAAAGGTTTAAATTAAAAAATAAAGGGAGAGGGAGCGTAGGTAAATCAAGCCTGTGGTAGATTTTACACTCAACAAAGGAAATGGGTTAAGGCAAATAACTATATATGGCACCATAAGCTCAGACAGTGAGCAAACTAATCTACTACACTGGTCCCACTCTGAGTCAGCAGTGTGCTCTTGTGGCAAAGGGTATCCTGGGCTGCATGAGGAGGAGTACTGCCAGCAAGTCAATGTGGATGATTCTTCCCCTCTTCTCAGCACTGATGAGGCTGCACCTGGAACAGTGTCCTGCTCTGGCCTTCCCAGTACAAAAGAGAGTTGGATCTGTTTCCTAATGGCCAAGGACCAATAAGATAATGAAGGGATTGCAACATCTCTTATCCAAGGAAAAGCTGAGAGAGCTGGGATTGTTCAACCTAGAGAAGAGAAAGCTTGTATGTTTATATATATTTTGAGAAGGTTTATATACCTCAGTGTATATAAATACCTGAAGGCATAAAGGGGCTCTTTTCAGTGGTGTCCAGTGACAGGACAGGAGGTAACAGGCACAAACTAAAACACAGGAGTTTTCATCTGAACATCAGAAAACTCTTTTTCTACAGTGAGGGTCACTGAACACTGATCTAGGCTTCCCAGAAACTTTGTGGAGTCTTTCCTTCATCCTTGGAAATATACCAAAAAATTCTGTGTATGATCCTGGGCAGCACACTCTAGGTGGGCCTGCCTGAGCAAGACAGTTGGACAAAATGACCTCCAGAGGTCCCTTCCAAACTCAATCATTGTGTAATTCTATGAAGACTGAAGATAAATTACAATTTTAAGGGCAAAACCCAATTTTTGTTCTCAGAGGAAAATACAGGCTACAACTATTCCAATTTCAGGGACTCTGGTATGTGCAATGCTTACTATTCTTCTGAGTACATATTTCTTAATCAATTATTTAGTTTGAGCTCCTATATTGGTGAGCAACATTTGGGGATGAATCTAAGATCAATAAGTTTGGGGTACTGAAGGAAAGAAAAATCATGACGACCAATTTTATGCACTTCATGAATTCATTTAAACAGAGGTTAATTCTAATAATGAAGGATAACAGAAGTTTATCTTCAAAGATTTACTTGCTTTGTAAATGTACCACTCCTTTATTTCCTGTACTCATGGGAAAGAAAAAAACTTCAAAGAATTCGCTACTTGATTCTGAGAAATATACAGTCTCTTAGCCTGTCTGCCTCCATAGGCAGAGGATATCCCTTTATTGGTGAATCCTAGGCTTGACTGGCTTTGCTGTCAAATGACTGCATCTGTAGTCTGTTCTTCTTTTTAGTATTAGCATTCCAACTGCACTTGAATCCCACTTGTGACTAGGTTTCTGCTGTGCTAAGTGCTTTATGGACATGTGCCTCAAACAACTTAGAAAAAGAGGAGGAAAATTAGTAGTTCAGGAAGTCAGCAGTAGGGCTCGGAATGGAGTCCATGGTTATATTTTGTACTAATACTCTGTATGTGGGAGGATGCTGGATGCCTCTGTGTCCTTCTTCCCAGCCCACCTCCCATATGCTTCGACTATCTACTCCTACTCTGTAGAGCAGGAAAAAACACAGAAAAACTTTATTCATGTAATCCTTTCAAAAATCCAGGAAAGTTAATACTGCTGGAAGTTACATAATTTGCACTGCTTGAAGTAACTTTGGAGGAGCAGCCATGGGAAGCCACATACAATGCTTTGTGCAGACCTGCCAGGAAAACACATCCTAGAGAATACAGGAGGGAAGACTGAAATCTTCTGATAGAACGAATAGGACTAACTTAGTTTTGTTTCTGACCTCCAGCATGTGTTTGTGCAGAGAAGAGTCCATGATTATTCTGCAAACCTTCAGACAAATCCCACGGAAGAAATATAGTGGGGTTAAAACTAATTATATAATTTTAGTTTAAAGAAGTATCAATTAAGTTCATAATACTTCTATAGCATATATGATAAAAGTTTATGATCTTTTTATTTTTGAATTTAAAATATTTTCTTCTCCTACTAGATATCTTTGTTTTAAACAACAAGAAAGAAACATTACATAAAAGCTTCTGTAAAATAAAATCTAGTGGTCCAGAAAGACACTTGTTCTTCTCTATTTGGTAGTACATGTGAGTTTGATATAGAATTTGTTTTANCATAATTTGCACTGCTTGAAGTAACTTTGGAGGAGCAGCCATGGGAAGCCACATACAATGCTTTGTGCAGACCTGCCAGGAAAACACATCCTAGAGAATACAGGAGGGAAGACTGAAATCTTCTGATAGAACGAATAGGGCTAACTTAGTTTTGTTTCTTACCTGTAGCATGTGTTTGTGCATGATTATTCTGCAAACCTTCAGACAAATCCCACAGAAGTAATTTGGGGTTTCTGATGGGCTATTTTAGGGTCAGTTTGTGAAGCTTTTATGTTCACTGTAGAGCCCTTATGTCAAGTAAATAACACAGATTTATTTAAATCGCTCCTGTGAGTAACGGTTCAGCAATATGAATGGATTGTTTCTGGACCTAGTCTGGTCCTGAGGTCTTGGTCTCCTTGAGGAGATAGGGATGGTATTACAACTTGGAGATGGTCCATTGTTTCCTTTTAATTTGTTTAATAAAATATTTAAATATTCCATTAATCATTTTTCTGTTATTCAATATTTGGATTACAATGTCTTGAAAAATCCTACCTTTAAGTTTTATTGCAACCTTGAATTCTGAAGATTCTAATCCCAAATCCCAAAACTGATTGGGATATTTTGATGTTCTAACACTGCTTAGCTCCTTTACAGACAAGATTACCTATGCTTAACTGTGTTGAGCTGTACATATTTATCAGCTGTTATCTATCACTGAATAGAAATGGAAAAATCTAAATCTTTTAGAGGCAACACTGTGTAGGTATGAATTGATTTGTTGTTTAAAGAAACACTCTCTTATTTACTTTTCTATAGTTAGAAGGCAGTCATATTTCATATCATACAGATACCTTTTGGGCTTATAGGATAAGAAAACATGTTGATAATTTCTTTTTGATTTCTGGATACTACCTATCTGTATATTAAGTGAGCTTTTGTTGTTCCTGTTAACAACAACAAAAACCTCAGCTGGATCCTCGGCTACTTGGTAACAACAATGGCCCAATTTTCATCTTCTCATCCTTTCATTTCAAAATTGCTTGTGCAGGTGGTTGCTGTACAGCTCTTTTCCTTTTTACCACAACTATAATGACTGTGATTTGTTATCAGTCTAATTTTAGATCAGGCTTCTTTGCAGGGATTACACTGGTAGAAGTCTGTCATGATTGATTCTTTGCTGACCACTGCCAGCATCCCACAGGAGTATTCCCAGTGCCTGAGTAGTGGGTCTGACTGCCCCTTTGATGCTGTTGAAGTCTGTTCTTTGCAGCTTTCTTGGCATCAATGTTCAAATGCTTTGTTAATTCTGAAACAAGTGGTTGTTCCAATGAAGTTGCAGGCCATTGCCTCCAAATTTAAAAAGCTATTTTTTCCTCAATAGGTCCATGCCTTGTGTGTTCCCTTTCTCCTAAAGTCTTTGTGTTCTTCCTCCCCTTCTAATGTCTTTCAGATGTATGGCTAAAAACTGATCATTAAAAGATTTCACATTCCAAAACACTATATTCAGCTGATTTCTTTCATTACTATCCTCTTGGCAAGAAAAGGACAAGAAAAAATGGAATGTTTCTGGTTGGGAAATCGTATTCTACTTTCATTCTAAGTGAGAAAAATTATGTCAGTACCCTCTATTAATGTATTGGCAGGTACATTTCTGCCTAAGTCTTAACAACATGTATTAACATGTATTAACAATGAAACACAAAACCCCACAAATTTTTCTAGCAATACATCCCAGTTCTGACCCAGATCAGTGGTTTCTGATCTCCCTGAATTCTCATGTGAACACACAACATGTCTATGGTCTTCGAGAAAGAAACACAGCATTATTTCCAGGAGGTGGAGTACAGACATTCACTTCACAAAGTATAGAGCAGTTATTACATTGTAACTGTGTGGGCTCCAAAAGGGAAAGCTACTGAAATTTTCAAACTAATCTTGTCACTCTTCCTTGGCACTTATTTACAGGAATGCTTTGTTTTTATTTAAGCATTTTTACATTAAGACTAAGTTGTTCATATAATGCTGCTTTTTTAAAGTCCTTTTGATAATGAGCAGTGATTACAAGTGCATTGTGAGCCGCTTTTCCTGTAATATTGTCAAGATGAAGCAATCAAACAGCATCAATGTACACTAGAAAGGGAAGGGAAAAATAAAGGGAAGACAACCCTACGCTACAGCAACATGACTGAATTTCATTCTGTTTTCTCAAATCCACCGTAGGCATTGAGTCAGGAATTTTGAATTAGTTAACACCTGCTCATGGCAAAGCTGAATTCCTGTCTGGTGCTTTTAGTTTGGTTTAGTTTCTCCCTCTTTTTTTTTTAATTATTTTTCTAATGGGATTTCAGTTATGAACTTGTTTGTGTTTACATTAACAGGCAAGTGGAAATGCACAAACTGGTCTGCGTCTCAGAACAGTCTTGAAGTATCATAACTGAATCCCAAAGAACAAAGCACACACTGTCATTACCTGTTTAGGGAAACCTGGACTGTACAGCTTAGAGTTTGGGTGCCTGGCAAGTGTTGTTGGGCTGTTTATTTGTCAAGGAGCAGGGGGGTTGTAGTGTTTGTGCACAACAGCAGACACTAAAAAAAAGGCATTTTCCTCCAAACTTGTTCCATTTTTATTTGGCAAACACCTTTCCCTAACTTTTCTGAAAACATAAAGTACTGGACTACTTTAATATGAAGAAGTTTAACAAAATTATTGTCTCATAGGATACAGTAGGCATGCAGAGACAAACTCTTTGCTGGCCATCTGTTGAACACCTCCTCTGGTAGTGATTAAGTCATCAGATACATAATACTGGAAAAGAAGATTCTTATCATAAGGAGTTCAGGCACATTGCCTCCAGTAGAGGGCATTGATACTTGAACATATAAACCTGAATTCTTTGGGAATAATATTAGTATCATGAGACAGAGTATGGGCATGACAACAAATCTATCCTCCCATTGTGCAAATCCAAAATTGAGTGTTGTCATATTTGTAACTATATTTTCACATATGTCTTGTTTATCTCCCTGGGAATGCAAGAGAAAAAAATTATTTTTTTTCAGTTCTCCACATACAATGTGCAATAGAAATTTACAGCAAATGCCAGTGGTAAGCAAAAGAGAATGCTTTTGAGGACAGCTGCCATTCAGAGCCTATGGATATAAGAGAAAATAGTCCTTGGTGCATATGTGAGCTCAGTAAAAAATGTGACCTAGCTATGGAGGAACTTGGACAGGTACAGGGAAAGTGTAGAAAAGGCTTTAGGGTCATTAAAATAGAAATAGTTCTTCATATAATTAATATGTCTTAATGCTGGAAAAGAAGATTATAAGTGAGTAAGTATTATAGGATCTGAGAGCAAAAATTGTGTGCTACTGAGAAACAGAGAAGCATATGATTAGGAGCTGGCTAGTTGATGGCCTAGTGTGACAGAGCTGACCAGTGACAGCACTGAAATCCTAGATCTTGGTCTTATTCTCTAGCCAGTAAATGTTCTGGCATTCCCCTAAAAAATAGTTCTTCAAAATATTGAGTCCTGTTTGCGGGACTGTCCTAAAGCTGTAGTGAGACTCAGTGGGAAGAGATAATTCAGTGCAATAGGTATTTTGGGAGATGCTCACAGTGTTAGATGGTGCTAATTTCAGTCTCTTGCACTCAAGCAATCTTTTTCCAAAGGTTTTTCCAAAGGGGAAGGAAAATGTCCACAAGGATGATATTAGTGATAGACATACTTTTTTTTTTTTAGTGTCTACAGAAGATCTGAGGATATTTTCCCATAGGAATGTGTGTAGTTTTATAGCCCTGTTTCCTTATGCAAGTAAGTGACTGCGTGATCTAGCAACCTGAGTTGAATAGCCAGTCCTTTAGGTCTTTCACAGGCTATGAATACAGTAAGAGCACTCAACCCTTCTGAAGATATGCAAATGCAGGCATTTAAAAGATTTACATTCATCTTTCACAGGCCTCAGAAATATAAATATGAAATATCCAGAACCTTGTCACTTCAGTAATAATTAAGCTGATGGCCTATTATGTTCGATTGCAAATCAATATAGTATCTTTTGGTGCCACTTGAGTTCTTGAGGGTTGGCTTGGGGCCAGCACTAGTTATACAATTGAAGAGCTGCAGCTGCATCGAAAACTTCTCTGCCATTTCCATTCAGAAAGAATAGACTGGTAACAATGGTGGCCAGCCTCTTCATAGTAATTGTGTGCAAGTACACATTTTGAAATAGTGTTTTTGTTCAGCAGGTGCTGTTATTTTAGTTTAATTTGAATTTTGAAATATGGAGGAGAGAAGGGGCCTAATCTTAACAGCATCTAACCTACAGCTGTTCAGAACAGGACAGCAAACAGCATATGTTGCTTAGATGAAAATTATAATTGCTTATTCTTCCTGGCATATTAGCAGGCCAGTGCTGAGTCTCTGAAATTATCTAGCATTTTCAGGCTTTTACTTTACAAAGTCATCTACAATACTGTGGAAGAACAATTCTAGAACATCTGACTGTAAGTTTTTCCACAGGCAGAAACTTGGTTTTACTTCAGAATACACAGAATGGATAGAAAAAGTTCTCCAAGGCAGTGTCAGAAGCACTGATCTTCAGAAATATTAGTGCAATGCAGAGTCTATTATTTCATTACACTGCAAAAGCTGAAGAAACAGCTTGTAAAACAATGATTTCTTGGGGACTTTTGTCTGTTTCTTTGCCTCTTCTCCTTTCAAAGGGAAGTCTCTAGGGTTTGAGGAGGGCAGAAAGGTCAAAAGTTTTTGAGTGTACACATTAGTCAAAAATATTTATTGAAACTTTTGCCCACTTTTCTTTTTTTCTATGACCTATCATTCGGAGATTTAAAATCTGAGATAAATGACCTGTATTTCTTGCAAATTTTCTCTGTATAATTGTTAGAACACAGGATATATTAGAAAAGGCAAAATAAGAAAGACATAGAGAAGATTGGATTAGAGTCAGACTTCAAAATTTTAAATACTTATTATCATTAAGTCTGACTCAAAAATCTGGCTAAAAACCATTAATTCAAAAGGTGTTGACAATGATACATACCTTGAAAAGTAATGGACATGATTTTTAAGCATTCCATATCATCTGTCAAAACTTCTATAGTCTAAACTAAGGTACATTATTTTTAAGATTGATGCTTAAATGACAATTTCATGTGACTGAACATCCTTGGAATTGGAGCATTATTATTTAGATGACTTCAATCTGATCCTTTGCTTTGTGGGTGCCTGCTTATGCCTGAGTCTTCTTAATGGTCATTAGGGAATGAATAACATGTAAGAAGTCAAGTTTGACTCAAATTCGTTAAAAAAACCCAATGACCATTCTGTATGTACATACATACACATATGTATGTATAACATTGTTTACTCATTTTTACTTTGAAATGTGTAAAAACAATGTGAGAGTTTTTTCACAACTAATATCCTGTCAGTTTCATCAAATAATTTCTAGTTGTAATTTAATTTAGATCAAGATCCTGAGCGAAGGGAGAGACAAGCATATGTATTATTGTGTTCGTTGTCAGCCCCACTAAAGATGCTGATCTTGTACTAACCTCAGAGGGAAAAGTAAAATAATCCACTTACAATTCAACATGCAAATAAAAATAAAGAATAAGGTTTCTTCATGAAATATTTCCCTGGAAACTCAGAGGTTTATATTGTTGAAAAGTATGATGCATGAGACAAGCACTGTCTGGTTTTGACAAAATAACTTCTTTAAAAAATGAGATGCATTTTTTCTTAATGCTTTTCAAAGGAAGACAGAAAGTCAAAAGTACTGAATAATGTACAAGATGATTTTTTTTTCATACATCTTCTGGGAAGGCTGACTAGGTGAGGTACTCTGCTGGGTCTGCTACTCATGAATAAAGAAGAACTAGTTGAAATTACAGTCAATGGCATCCTTTGCTGCAATGACCAGGAAGTGGTAGAATTTAAGATCTGGAAGGAAGTGGTGCAGGTAAACAGCAGAATAAAAACCTTGGTTTCCACAATGCTTGAGATTATTTAAGGTAGTAGAGCATGGGGTGCCATGGGAGGCTGCCCTTCAGGACAAAGAAATTGGTAAATTACTAAAGGCAACCACCTGAAAGCACAAAAGCAACCTATTCCACTATTGTCCACTCTTCCAGTGGACAAGAAAATGAGCAGGAGTGGCATAAGACCATCTTACTTGAACATTGAGGTCCTAACCAGTCTGAAAAGTAAAAAGGAAGTGTATGAATGGACCAACTGGTGGATAAGGAACTGGCTGGATGATCACACTCAGAGGGTCGAGGTTGACAGCTGGGTGTCCAGGTGGAGACCAGTGACGTGTGTCATTCCTCCAGTATTGGCACTGGCGTGGTTTAGCATCTTAGCCAGCAACGTGGGCAGTGGGATTGAGAGCAGCCCCAGCAAGTTTGCTGATGACACCAAGTTGTATAGTGCAGTTGACGCACTGGAAGGAAGGGATATCATCCTGAGGGACCCTGACAGGATTGAGAGGTGGGCCTGTGCAAACCTCATGAAATTCAAGGCCATGTAGAAAGTACTGCATGTGGCTTGGGCACAAGTACAGGCTGGGTGGAGAATTGGTTGAGAGCAGCCCTGAGGAGAAAGACTTGGGGGTGTTGGTGCGTGAGAAGCTCAACATTACCTGTCCAAGTGATCTTGCAGCCCAGAAAGCCAGCTGTATCCTGGGCTGCATCAAAAGAAGTGTGACTGGCAGGTAAAAGGAGGTGATTCTGCCCCTCTACTATGCTCTGGTGAGCACTGGAGTGCTGCGTCCAGTTCTGGGACCCCCAGCATAAGAATGATGTGGATCTGCTGGATTGAGTCCAAAGGAGGACTGTGACAATGATCAGAGGGCTGGAACACCTCTCCTGTAAAGACAGGTTGAGAGAGCTGGGGTAATTCAGCCCTAGAGAAGGCTCTGGGGTGACTTAATAGAAGCCTTCCAGTATCTGGAGGAGGCTACCTGAGAACTGGGGATGGACTTCTGACAAGTTTATATGGGGATAGGACAAGGTTTAGTGGTTTTAAACTGAAAGAAGGCAGGTTTATATCAGATATCAAGAAGAAATTCTTTACTGTGAGGGTGGTGAGACACTGGAACAGGCTAACCAGAGAAGTTGTAGATCTCCCATCCCTGGAAGTGTTCATGGTCCAGGTTGGATGGAACTCTGAGCAACCTGGCCTAGAGTGAAAGGTGTCACTGGCCATGGCAAGGGGTTTGTAACAAGACGGTCTTTAAGTTCCCTTCCAACCCAAACCATCGTATGATACTATGAAATATAGTTAGGGCTGTGCTGATGTGTGTCGGTCTTCTACAGAATTTTGTTTTACTGTCATATAACAGCTGACTCCTGTAACAATTTTAGCCCTTCTTCCCACCCGTTCCCCCATCCACTCCTACCCTCCCGCCTCCAGTCTAAGCAAAACTGTAACTATATGAATTGCTTCAGGTATTTTAATGTAAAAGTGAAACCCAAAATTGTTAGAATTTTGTATGGAGCAAAGTCTATTAACTTCATCATATCCCATGTAATCCCAGGAAATACTTTAAAATTCCAGGGATAATATGCATCAGGTTTTATATTTATTGTTTCCCTTTCCATTACAATCTCCTTGTCAAAGAACATCTGTATGTGTTGCTTGATATCTCTGTCTGTTATAAAATTTGCCTGATGTTTTGTTATGAGATAATATTTTGGGAAATTTAAACTTTGAAAAAATGTTAGCTGCTTAATTTGATGTTCAGCATGCTGATTGCCTGCATCATGCCAAATATTTTCTTATTTATCATAAGCTGATATGCTTAAAATATTTAACCATATTCAAAAACAAGGCAACACACTGTTTCTCTTTCCTTTTAAACAAATCTGATATTTTAGTACTTAACACTTTTATCTTTGAGTGTTTGGCTTTTTACATGTAATAATATTATCTGAATCTAGTTCTCCCTCTGTATTCAGAAACTGAAGGTAGAGGAGGAGTAATCCTGAATAAGGCTACATGTTACAGTGTCCAAGTGTTGTCAGTGCCTTAACTTATAATCAGCATTAAAACTGGAAATTTCAAATAAGGTCACAAGTTTCACAGTCTTCCTATTAGGTATTTACATAAAAGTTATTGTTCCAAAACCACTTAGAAAGTGCATCAGATATGATCAAATTTAGCAACAGTAATGAGAATCACTTCTTTGTAATCACTCTTTCCATCACATGTATGTCTGGGAGGAAAGAAGCAGGGAACTTAAAAACAAACACTTATCCTCTAAAAAAAAAAATAAAATCGTTTTATTATAAGTAAGGATACAGAATGCATAGTGAGAGACATAGGAAGAAATAATGAGGAAGAGGATGAAAGGCAGAAAATAAATACTTATATAAACTGACTGAAAGGTCACACAGTGGGCTCCTTCTTGTATTGACACTTCTTGAATGGAGTTTAGTTAAGCATTTTGTGTTGTTCAAATATATTTTTTCAGGTTGTCTGCAGAGCTGACTGGCTAAGTATGGAGTGAAGAGTGTGATGTGAACTGTAGCTGGCTAGTGTGGAGCAAACACAGAAAGAACTTGATTTGTGTAAAAGAATTACTAAGATCTGTAGCTTGTCCTTGGGCTTCTCAATGAACAGAAAATGTTTCTGTAGACTCCTGTAGTTTGAAGTTGGAGAGGGTTGGGTTTTTTTGGTTTGTTTTGGTTTGGTTTGGATTTTTTGTGTTTTGTTGTTGTTTTGTTTTTGTTTTTGGTGACCAGATCCTCCCAGTCTGACTTAATAGAAACTGAGCCACAAAAATCTCATTCAGATTGTCTAGAGTAACCTGTACAAGTAGGAAATAATATTGTGATAAGAGCTTTGACTCCTATCCAGTACACCAGTCTTGGATGTTCTTGTGTCCCTTCTGTAGTTCAATAAAGTGCCCAGACAGTGTAATAATATATTTCTAATATCTGTTGTTTCATGATGTGAACCTGAATGTCGTTGCACTTTTCATTTCTTCTCTCCACTGCTACTAAGGATTACATTGAGAAAGTTTCCCAATATTTCCATGTTTAGTATTTCAAAGTCTCTTCTGAAAATTTATGACCGGCCCATTAGAGACATCACCACAAGTTTGTGTTGAGTAAATAATCTTTGAGAGCAATTATGGTTCCTTAGAGACTAGGCATATACTGTGGAGAACAGAGGAAATTTTGAAAATTGTGGCAATCATCTAATAAAATTAAAAAAAATACTAACAATTCTTCTAGGACAAAAAACCAAATTACTGATCAATTATTTCAGCCATCAGTTTAGAAGCAGGAGACTGAAGATAGCCAGCAGATTTCAGCATCAATCACTTGGTGATGACAGATTTG
>VYXB01004604.1:0-99548 GCA_013397135.1 Pachyramphus minor | reverse complement strand
TTTTTTGGATGTGTGTTTTGTTTTTTGTTTGTTTGTTTTATTTTGTTTTGTTTTGCACAAATGCAATCAGACAATATTTTACAGAATCCTTTTCCCTATTAAAACAGATTCTACTCTTCAGTTGCTTCCTCTTTTTCACTAGCAGGTCTCCAGCTGGACTGGGAGGCTTATCACCTCTATCTGGTTATTAACAGTCCATTTGCTTAAGTACCTTCCATAATTACTTTGTATGGTTCCTCGGAGAGATACTTCATTTAAGGAACTCTAGGAAAAGTTCTGGTCTGACTGACAACCACACAGTTACATATCTGCCACCTGCTAGCATCTCTTAAGCCAGAATAGGTTTGTGGGAGACAGATTCTGCACTTGTCTATATTTTAAAGATATTAATTCTCATCTCTCTCTTCACATTCCCCACTCCTTTTATAAACTGGCTTTTTTTCCCCAGGTTTAGATCTTTTAATATATTTTGATATTCTTTATATCAAAACTGTGTTTTGATAAGAGCTGCTGCTCTAATTTTTGTAGGTAAAATACCGTGTAATGCATGTAAACCAGGGGATTGCATGAACCTAATTCATCTTGCCATGATCAAGTAACTGTGTTACTCTTCTGACTCTTGCAACTCCATAGACTGGAGAATAATCTTAAAAGCTATTCTTTAGAGTAACTAGAGGCTACAGTAAAATATACTCTTTAGAGTGTCATATTAGTGGTTTTATTTATTGGCTTTTTATTTTAGTTTCATTCTCTGGGTTCACAGCCCCCATTTTCTTTGGATGTTACCTAAAATGTTAAAGTGAAATGAAATAATGAATTCCTTTATTACCACACCTTTCACACAGCTTGAATCAAAGCCCTGAATTGGCTTCTTCAATAAAGTTAGGACGAGACAAGTTCAGCCTCTTACATTCTTTTCACAGAATTGCCCTGAGTTTTGGATTTGTAACAGACCTTGAACTACAAATGACCCACAATATCTAAGTCAATGCCCAGACACAAATTTTCCTGAAATAACATTGTCCAGGATTTCCGGCTTTTTGGGCTCAAATGAGTATAACAGAAGGGATGAGACTGAAAATTGGAGTTGACAATGTAAATACAATTATAAAGAATGACAGGTAGCCTTTCTCTTTTGGAATAAGAGGTGAGAATATTGAAAGAATTTCTATCTCTTGCAAGTCTCTTCCTGAGTGAAAATGTTATACTAAGCCTATCAAAGACAACAAATCTGGGTACAAACACTTCATGTGTTTCAGGCTTCATGTGTCCCTTTTTTGTGGCTGTGTTCCTAAAAATAGTTAGAAAATACCAAGAACTAAACCAAAACCAAACCACTAGAAAAACCCAAAACAACACACTGGTGTATTGTGTTAGGTTTAATACCATACACACAAAGATTTCTGATGTTATTTAGCTGCTGTTTTCTATAGGAGAACAACAATATGATATTTATCCACCAGATGTGACTGTAATGACTATAGCCATTAAAAAAAAAAGGCAAACCATCATTATGCTTAGGTCAGCCAATAAAAAACATGATGAATGCTTCGTTCAGTCATTTTAATGCACCATTGTGCAAGCGCAGTAGATTTTAGGCTTGTGGCCAGGGAAGTTATACCTTCTCATTTATGTCTTAAATATATCAGTCAAATAAGTGTAGCACTCTGAAAACAAATTTTGGACCTGTGGATGAGGCAACAGCACACCTGTCAGAATTAACAGGTGCCATAAAAAATGGCCTTCAGCAGGGTATTATATAATTTGTACCGTTTTTGTAAACATTTTCATGATAGTTCTGGAAGTAAGAGTTTATACTGAAGACTGACAGAAGAAGTGGAGAGCTGTGAACAACATTTCTATGACAACACTAAATGTTGGGTATGTGAAGAGGCAGGTAAGACCCCTGTGAATCCTCAAATGCCAACCTGGTTATTATAATGAATGGTAATTGGTTAAATTATTAAGCATTCTATTGCTTATCCCACAGTAACAAAATGGCCTTGCAGTTGCTATATAATTACTGAATGCCTGATGATCTATTTTCTCCTTGTGATTTTAATAGTGTCTTGTCTGTCATGATAACAAGAAGGTAGTCTAAATCTTTCCTACCAACCATAGATCCTGTAAGGTGCTGAATGCCTTTGATTTATCGGTTTTTATAATGAAGTTGGCATGTTGAGTTCTCTTGAGGGTTGGTTGTCAGAATACTATAAAGGAAAGTGTTGCTGCCACAGGAAACAGGTGTTTTGGTTAGGGTACTGATCTGAGATTTAAACTTTATGTCCTCTGCTAAAACCAACAGACAGGCAGAGTTTGTAGTCTAACTTATCATGTATTCGGATTACCTAAGCTCTCGTTATAGCTTTTACGGGCATAGGTCCCACGGTGAGCGGTAAGTTTGTCCACTTCATTCAGCTCTGTTTTACTCTTTGAACAGCTGCTGAGTTGCAGCCAAGAGTCACGTTTGAGAGATGCTCTTAATTGCCTCTGAGCCATTAGGTGCCACTTCTCAGCTGAAATCAAAACCAAGTGCACACACATCTCCTTTTCTTCATTGCTGAAGTGGCAAATTTCATCTCCTCTGAGAAATGGATGCTGTAAGCCATTGCCTCCCATAGGCATAAGGGAGGAGTGCAGTCCCGTGTCCACTCTCAGTTTCAGTTATGAAGTTCCAGCTACCAGCTACAATGTCCCCTTTGAGAATGGAATTATGGTTTACTTCCTCCCCTCTTTTATGGTGAGGCAAAGTTCAGCATGAGCTGAGGAGTGCTTCTTTAACTCTCACTGCTCAATGCTAGCAGAACGAGGGTCTCAATAAAGGAAAATAAAAGAGAATTTGTCATTCATAATTCCAAGTTCCCGTTTAGTTACTGCCTCAATCTACAGGCACCCTCAACTGACTTTGAACAAAAAAAGGGCATTAGATTTGTTAGGTAAATTTGTTAGGTCAGGATCAGACTAGATTAGATATCTATTAGAAATATAGACTGAAGAAACATGGATTTACTTTTCTGTTTGGCCACTAACTTAATACATGTACTTGATTGAATAAGCCTTTTTTGTGTGTTTGCACATTCCATCTGTAAGTCTTGAAAAACACTTTTGTCATAATTTGTCTGACTAGTCTGTTCAAACTTAAGGATATCAGTGTCACTGTGGTGTTGTTTTTGTTGTGCATTTCTGTCAGTCTTGGTTCACTAGATTGTTTGGGGTTACCCAGGTAGTATCATAATATGTTGAATTTTGGTGTTAGAACACACAGCTCATTCTGGTAGTCTGCTTTGATCCTCTTTACACTTGGCCATTGTAACTGCACACTGGGAAGGGGTTGGACAGATTTACATGATACAAGAACTGTGTCATATATGCCAATTAACTGAATCAGCTTTAGAATCTGTTGTAAAAAGTGATTATGAGTTTTCTTCTTTGCAAAATCATAGCCCTTTGGTAAAATGGCTTATAACCCCTGGGTTCTGTAATAAATGTAAAGTACATTTACAGTTCTCTTATACAAATGTAAATTGTCAAGCATCCTTGAAACAAACTGGTAACAGGGCAGAATAGGTTTTCTTCATGAGAATTGAAGAGGTCACGGTAAACATGCCCTCAGAATAATAATAATTATTATAATAATTATAATAGTAAGTCAGTGCCTTCCTTTCTAATGGAGCTTTCAATCTTTTAGGACTAAGTATCTCCTGAATATAAGTTTCAAAGATAGCCCTCTCTCATGTCTTTGCAGTTGAGGATGGGATTTGGTGTTGTATTTTAGAGGTTCTGGGAAGTTACACTGAAGGTGATTAGAGTGGGTTTCAATGTCTAATTAAGAAGAGGGATATGCCTCCTAAATATTTAACTACTGCAACTGAGAGTAAGGATTATGGTTAAGCAGGAGATGGAGCTGGAAAAATGGGCTGTTACTTCAGCAATGCCTGAACATGACTGTGTGAGGATAGCAAGATTTAGATAACTTATTTTAATATTTGGTCAGGCTGGACTGCTATTCTTTGAAGAAGCTTAGGCCAAGTTTTGAGGAGAGAATTTGTGTTTGTTAGTAGAATGATCACACATCAGAATTACTGCAGTAATTTAAAGGGTTCTGTGATGTAAATTGAGGTCTTGACATCAAGAGTTATGCATGTCTGATTCTTAATTACTGTGCAGTGATGAATTCCTAGCTTTACATTTCAGGGGGCTAGGGGTTCGAATTAGGGTTAGGAAGAGTCAGGAATGTAGGGGGGGCATATTTCTGAATTTTTTAAATCACACTGATGTAGTTGCATCAACTGACATAACTTTTCTCCTTCTTTTTTCAAATACTGGAACCTGCAGGTTTTTTAGTCAAGCATGGTATTGGAGCTCAGCAAGTTTGTGGCCACTGTGCATATATTGTTGATGACTTCAGCAACATCCAGGATCACAAAGTGTGAATGGTTATCAATTGATATGAAAACCCATTTTTTTTTTAAGTTGCAGGCATGATTGTGTTCACAGTCTTTAGGGGAAGATAGGTTTAGGGAGGGAAAGGCTGTAGAACCAAAGTCATTCATGTGGTTAGGCAGTGCTGCTTCAGAGAAGTCAGAGCAGTTATCAACAGAGGTGAACATTGCCTTTTCCCCCTTTGGGCTGTGCTGCAGCCTACACTATAGTGAAGCAAACTCAGGATAAAAAGCACAGTCTATTGCTGATTATATGAAAACCCATTCACACAGGCTTGGAGTGGCTCACAGGAGTTCTGGGCAGAATTAATTCTCTTGGGAAATGCTAAGATTAATGATTTAACCTTCTGGAACCTGAGCATCTCCCAGTTGGAACTGCAGTTGAATTTTGGAAGACATTGTGGAGTTTATTTTTCAGGCATTTGTGGGTGCCTATTTTGTATTCAAAGAACATCTTTCAGTTAGGATTAGGATTTTAGACAAGGAGAACAAGATTCTTAGTGAAATTCGGAAGGTCCTGTGAGAAAAGCCAATACTTTTTCTGGACTCACACACTTTGAATTTAAGTTTGGGGTCAGAATATAGGTTAGGTTGTATCAAGTGGAGATTCAGAGGTGTGGATTGGCATCTCTTTCAAGGCATCAAGCAGACTAAATCTAAAGTCAATAGTAAGCTTGAAGATTCTGTTCTTGCATTTCACTCTAGATTTGTGTTCCTCATGTCTGGAATTCTTGCTGGGGAACAGAGTAAGGTCTGGTCTGGGAACAGGGTTGTTTCAAACAAAGCCCTATGTAGTTTTCTGTAAGTCTAAATACCCCATCATTATTGTTAAAGCAACAAGGTTTCATGTTCTTTGGAGATGGCTAAGATTGGAGTTATGGTTGTTTAGAACAATTGCTGTATTTTGTTTTGGTTTGGGTGGTTTGTGCTTTTTTCTTTTTAAAGAACTAAAAATGTTAAATTAGGGACAAGAATGAAAAAAAAAAAAAGGTGCTACATTTTATAGACCCACACTTCTAAAATCAAACTTAAGTTCATAAGCTTATACTTGAGGATCATGGATTTTAGCTGATTTCAGTCAGTACATCCGACACAAACTAAGGTTAGTTTTCAGTATTTTTGAGTATTTTATTTTTCTATTAGGATGTTAGGAGTATGTTCTTTGCCTTTGACTAAGCGTAGGACTGTAGTTATTGTAGAGATTCAAGTTATAGCTAAAATAATGATTATTTCTTATCTTTCTGTTCCAAGAAAAGGTTATTTTCAGGTCTGGGCCTGAGCAAAATCTGAGGTTGTGAAAACTTTACCATTAGTGATTTCAATCATGCTGACAGATAAAAACTAAGAACATCTGTCATTAATATGAAATCTTATATTTCTGATAATAATTGGAGAATGATTTCTGCTGGTTTTTGTAGGTCTGCAGGTTTTACCTGAGATGCTATGACTCAGTTTAGTTTATTCTTAATGTTTCTTTTAAAAGTGGTTTCCTAAAATTTCTCATTTTGGGGATGGGATAGGATTTTAAAGAGGAAGTATTGTAGAAATCACATTATTCCTTTTTTTTTTTTCTGTTCCTCCTCAATCCAGCATTAATACATCTGAGCTGTTCATTTTTAATTTAGGGAAGTGTTTGGTTGGACAGGCACTAGCAACACAAGGTGTGTGTGATTCAGTGATCCATGTACTTTTTCCTGATGGAGTTTGGCTCTTTCACTTTTATCTCCCGTGTGAGATTTCTAAGTATCAGTTTTGAGGGGAGGAATATGTTCTGTTACCATGCAATAATTAAATATTCATTCAACTGAAAAAGTAAACAAGAAGGAGCTTTATGATCTGGTGGCTGGGATAATCTTGTGGAATATAAGGTTCATGAATATCTACCTGTTGCTTCCATAGATAGTTTATATAAAATACTCAAGTGTTTTAGGGAGCTAAAACCCTGCGCTTCCTCTGCCTTCCAGTATCACCTTTTTAACCAGAGGATCATGGAGTGTTCTTTCTTTTGTCTATTATTTTGTGCAAATGGGAAATAAGAAATAAAGCAATCACTTAATGTAACTATATCTTCATAGTTTGGGAAATCTTATGTGAGGTTTGGACTGTAAGATTATATCTTGTGAGATAAATATGCAATTATTAGAGTTAGAAATCCTAGGCCTCCTACATCCTGAAGTATTCCCAGGATTGTTTTATTCTGGTACAGACAGTTAATTGTATATTTTTAATTGTATATGTTTTCATAAAGTTTAGGTAGGCTTGAAGCATGCCCACTACGAGAGAGCCTACAGACAGAATAATTAGAGGAATATCTACTTCATGGATCCTTGCAAGACATAGACATATTAGACTGTTGATTGCTATCACAGTGCAGGCAGCTTTAATGTGCCCACTAGTAGGCTTTGTTAGAGCCTTGATGGTAGAATTATAAGGAACTTCTACCCTGCAGGAATTTGGCAACTTTTGAGGGAAATTAAACAGCATTGGATGTAAGCAGTGAGGTGGAAGTTAGATGGATAGGATATTTTTTTTTCTAAACTAGATTCCTCCATCCCTTACTTCTTTAATACCTGTATAGTAGTAATTATCATAGAATCATAGAATTCTGAAGAGCCATGTGCAGCACCAGAGCCCTAACTATTTTTCATAAAATTGTAGAATGTTTGGTTTGGAAGGGGCTTTAAAGATCATCTAGATCCAAACCCCTGATATGGGTAGGGTTAACTTTCACTGAACCAGGTTGCTCAGAGCTCTATCCAACTTGGCCTTGAACACTTCCAGGGGTGGGACATCCCTACTTCTCTGGGCAACCTGCTCCAATGTGTCATCACCCTCACAGCAAAAAATTTTTTTCCTAGTATCTGATCTAAACCGACTCAGTTTGAAGCCATTTCCCCTTGTTCCGTCACTACATGCTCTTGTGAATATTCTCTCTCCATATTTCTTGTAGGCCTCTTCAGATACTGGAAGGCTTCAAATAGGTCACTCTCTTTTCCAGGCTGAAAAAGCCCAATTCTCTCTGCCTTTCCTTCTAGGAGAGGTGCTCCATCCCTCTAATCATCTTCATGGCCCTCCTCTGGTCTCGGTCCAACAGGTCAGTGTCTTTCCTGTGCCAGGGATCCCGGAGCTGGATGCAGCACTCCAGGGGGGGTTTCACCAGAGCAGAGCAGAGGGGCAGAATCCCTTCCCTTGACCTGCTGATCACACTGCTTTTGATGCAGCCCAGGATACGATTTGCTTCCTGGGCTGTGAGCTCACATGTCCAGCCAGCTCATGTCCAGCCTCTCATACACCAGTATCCCAAGTCTTTCTTGTCAGGGCTGCTCTCGATCTGTTCATCCCCCAGCCTGGATTGATACTGGGGGTCACCCTGACCCAGATGCAGCACCTTGTACTTGGTTTCATTAAACCTCCTGAGATCCCCATGGGCCCATTTCTCGACTTTGTCCAGGTCCCTCTGCATGGAATCCCATTAATCCTAGATTAGGCCAATGTTTTAAACTGTTTCAGAGTTCATTTCTTAAAGAAAAAAAAACCAAACTAAAACCCCAATAAATAGTAAGAAGCAAAATATAGCTTAAAATTACTGGGAAAAATACCTCCTTTTTTTTTTTTTATGCAAACATAAATAAACATAAGAATTGTCATACTTTTTTGTGTTAAACCTGTTTCAGTCTCTTGGGTATCTAACAAACATGCTTATAGTAAAACCAGGAAATTTGATACAGCTGTTATTTTTTTTTAGGGGATGCCAGTAAAGAATCCCAATATCAACATTTCTTGCTTTTATTAATTATTTTCTTGCCTTTTTTAAGATAATTATGGTGATGTCTTGAAACTGTGATTACACATTGAAAAGATGAGCCAAACAAGTTAAAATGGCACAGCAAGGGGACACAATGAAGCTGTTCTCTTAATTTGTACCTCAGTTTTTGGACATTTGTTTGATGTGTTGAATAAAAAATATATTTTCTACTTCCTATACTGATTAAATGTGATGTAACAAAGTGTTACATGCAAATCTGTGTGTGCTTCACACAAATCTAGCATGATATCATTGGGCATGCTAACAGTGGAAGAAGAAAATATCAAATGACTGGAGTAATGATGCTTCAGTATTAGAAGGAAGAATACATAAACTCTCACAACAGAGCTTGTTTTTAGAGAGTAGGAAACATTTGAATTTCATTCTTGATGTAGAGATATTTCTGAAAAAAGCATGCTCTGAAACAGCAAAGACATCTTCTATCTACTTGAAATTAGAGACTGCCATTTGACATCTATTAGTAAATACAAGAGGATGTCCTGGAGTTAAAGTCCATCACAAAAAATATTTTTAAAGACATTTTTAAATAAAATTTGTATAATAGAATCTGTCTTCACAAAAAATTGCAATGCTAAAGATTAAATGAGACTTCAGTTTAGTATTGACCAAAATATCCAGTTTATGAATTAACACAGAGCAAGATTTCTCTAACTTAATTTAAAAATTATTTTCATTTATATATATATAAAATTAGCTGTCAAAACTTATATTTGTAAGTTTCTGCAAAGATATAAAACTGAGAAAAATTAATGTTAACCTTCAGAAGCTGAAAATACATTCCTTTAAGTGTCCATCTAAGAAATAAGAGATCGAATATTTTATATCTTATAACATGCAGGCAAAATCTCCAAAGAAAATCTGCAAGATCTTGTTTGTTTATAGTGTTGGGGTTTTTTTAAGCAAATATATTTATGGTATGGAGATGGTGAAAGTTTTGCTCACAGATTTATATTTTTGAAAAAGAAGCCAACTTTTTCTCACTGTCAATATTGTGCATTGCAGACTGTGAAAATCAAAAGATCCGATTTTCCAGAGCGATTCAATTGACATTTCCTTTCCACACTCTAGACTTCCAAAATGTTAAGAGTATTGATTAAACATCTGGTATTTTGGTAGGTTTCCCATATCTTTAAAAGAACAGCTCTCAAATGGTTTGGAGACTCCAAAGGCTCAAAAGAGGAGCGTGCTGTTTCTCATTTTAGTGTAATTGAACGGATTTTGGAGGAGAAAAACTTACTTAAAGTTTTATATATGTTGTGTTCTATACATGCATGCATATAAATGAAATAAATACTCCATCTCCATCTATAAATACTGACATGTCTTTTCATTTTGGATTGCCATGAACCCTGAGATGAAGCTGTATGAGGAGCAGCTGAGGTCACTTGGTCTGTTCAGCCTGGAGGAGACTGAGGAGAGAACTAGTTGCAGTCTACAAATTCCTCATGAGGGTAAGAGGAAGGGCAGACACTGATCTCTGCTCTGTGTTGGCCAGTGACAGAACCCGAGGGAATGTCCTGAAGGCCAGGGGAGGTTTAGGTTGGGTATTAGAAAAAGTTTCTTCACTCAGAGAGTGGTTGGGCACTGGAACAGGATCCCCAGGGAAGTGGTCACAGCACCAAGCCTGACAGAGTTCGAGAGGCTTTTGGATGATACTCTCAGGCACATGAGGATGGTCCTGTGAAGGGCTGAGGATTGGGCCCAATGGTCCTTGTGGTCCCTTCCAACTCAGCATTTTCTCTGATTCTGTAATTTGCTATGGCTAAAAGGGGAGGCTGTCTGTCACCCATTTGAGGAAATGGCAGCAATAATTAAAAATATGCCCATAATCTGCTGCTTTAGGAGATTAACTTCATGGTTGTACAACCATTCTTAAGTCTCTAAGCATGGCCAATATCAGACACCTACAAAATATATAAGATAAAGGACCACTGTAGAGACATTTTTTGCTATTACAGACTCCCAGCTGCAGAGACCAGTGATACAGGAGTGCCCTGAGCCAGACACACTGTCTGCCTTATAAGTGGAGTTATCCTCCATGAACTTGTTCAATCTATTTTTGCACGTGTTTATCCGTTTGACCTCCATAACATCCCGTGGCAATGAGTTTTGCAGCATGATTATGTACTGTATGGAAAGGCACCCTGACTTATTTTAAATCTGCCACCTGGTTGTTTTCTGGGCTGTTCCTTCCTTCTTGCATTTTCTGAAATAGAAGGTAGTTGTTTCCTCATCACTTTCTCTTCTTAACTCATGTTTCTATAAACCTTTCTCATCAGCTATCTCTTTTTCATCTGAGAAATTATTTATAGTCTTATATGATATGGAAACTGTTTTAATCTGTACTGTTGACAACCTTAGTGACCCTCTGCCTCTACAGAACCTTCAATTTCCTATGCATCTATGGCTATTTTTAGTTTGTTATTTTAAATAAGAATTTAGGAGCAAATGAGAAAGGTAAGTAGTGCAGCAAAAGCAGGCAAGGTTCTCCCAACTTCTACTTTGACATTTTTCACTTACCCATGGGAATTTTTTTTTAATTTCTAGAAGGTAATTTGTTTGCTTATCCCTGCAAATATATACATGAATTATAAATACAAAATAATAGACAAAAGGTGTAAACAAATCCACATTGTCTGAAATTTTATGCAATGAGTGAACCAAATTATTTCTGCTATTGCAGTGAAATTTTTCCCATTAAAAAAATGGTGCACTTCAAATTGGCTTTAATGGGACCCAATCTCACTCTGGGAGATAGATATAGATATATATATATATATATATATAACATTTCAGTTTCTACCATTGCAAATCAGTTGAGTAAAATTTGGGGAATGTTTAAGTTGCTGAAGTGCTACTGCAGTTTTCTTGTCATCACTCATTTATCTGTTGTATTTCATGATTTGGACTGTAAATACTTGTTTGAATTAGATGATGCAATCTCAGCCTGGAACTTCAGAGAAGGAAAAAATTGAATTTTCTTATTGATTTTGTTGTGAAAGGAGAAGAGTTCTCATCAGAATGTAAAACTTCAGGTTTTAGATTGTGCTCTAATAAATCTAAGCTTATTACCAGAGTCTTCTCTTCTCAGGAAGGGAGGTAAAAGATTCTCCTCTGTATAAATTCTCTCTCCCTTTGAATGTTTGTTTAGCATTCACTTAGCATGCCTCCTCAGCTGTTAAATGTGTAACTTTATTTATGGATGAAAGCCACCACTGCAATGTTCTTCAGCTGCTCTTAAAGACTGAGGGCTGAATGAATTTCAAAACTGATACATCTCACGTGTATGAGTGCCAAGTCACAATTTTTAACTCAAGATTCCTTTCTCAGCAAACCTTTTACCACTCTGCTATCTGGTTTCTATCTGAGCATCCAGGTCAGGCAGTAGTAAAGGGACAGGTCAGACACATGAGCTGTACAGCTCCAAATACAAACTTTTTTCTTTTCAGCCAATGTAGCTCGATAGCCAGCAATGGAAGCAGCTTTCAAGATGGATAACAAAGGCATGGAAATCCCACTGACACTTGTTATTTGATAGGATTTTTTTACTGTTTTTCTAGGTTGACAGCATGAAGTGAGAGACAGGGAGCTGGCAGAAGCTTGAAGAAATTTGGTAAGAGCAAGGTAATTGTTATATTCTTAATGAACTTAGTATTACTTCTGGGATCAAGAAAACTAGTTATATTAATAAAAGCTAGCTAAAAGTATTTCCTCTTATAATTTTTCATCCAAAATTGTATTTTTATCGAAATAAAAATATTATGTTTCTAAACCAGAAATATCTCAGTTTTGCCAGTATTTGTAGTATGGAAAGTCCAAGTAAGTCATTGTTGGCTTTTTTTTTCCTGATGAAAATACATTTTTTTGATTTACACCTTGAATTTCATCTCATTGTGTATATACTTTTAAAAATTTATATCCATACAATTAGATCATTCTGTCCATGCACTGGAACTGTTTAATAAAATAAATGAACTGTAGTTGCTACTGCAGTGGCAACATGATCACATGGATAAAGGTATCCTGCTGAAGAATGATCCAAAACACAAAAAGTATCCCTAGAGTCAGGTGTGTCTTTTTAAAGTCTGTGTTTTCATTCCTTATTTGTTACATTTTTAAGTGCTCTTTAGTTCTGGAGAGAGGAATAGAATAGGAAATTTTATTAGTAGGAGCAAACATGTACCTGATGTTCTAATGTTGCTACACATATTTCTGGAATGCTGCATAAAACTCACCGTAAAGCTCAAATACAACCTGTAGCCAAAACTAACATGACATCAAAGTTTGAAACATTTTGAAGACATTGGTAAAATGTCTTTTATGCATAATAAAATGGCCATATAATTTAAAGAAGGATAAATTCTTTCTGGCAGAATTGAGCAGTGGTAACACTGCTGAAATTGTTCAGGTTAAGTAGCTATTTCCCAATTTTTCAGGATGATCCCAGAACTCATTAATTTTTGTTTCCCCTTATCTCCAAGGAGATTTGGGTTGAGTAGTTCCCGAAAAGAGACTGAAAGCAAGAACTTTTTTTTTTTCCCTCTGCTTAATTCCATCTCATTTTTCTCTTCTAGATCCTGAATTCAGAAAAGGTAACAGAAAACTGCCATGACTCAGCTTAATAAGGAATGTGAGAGTGGTTAAGGCAGTTAAGAGAAATGTGAAGTATTATTACTACCAGTGGACTATTCTCTTGTTCTTTCAATATTGCTCCAAGAACTAAATGGATCCTTCAAAATCTGGCTAACTACCAAGGACACAATCAAACATCTGTGCACCAGATGCAGAGAGCATTATATCCAGCTGTGTTACTGCAGCTACATCTGCAGAACACAGCATATGTCAACTTCCATGGCCAGCAGGCTTTGGAAATGCTATCTATAGGAATTAAAGCTTTCAGCAGAAGTTAAAGTGGGTATTTTGCTTCCAACTTTTCTATATCTTCTTTTGCCTCTCTATATTTCTTAGCTGAGTTACTTGTAAGTTTGAAATATGGGAGGGAAATAGCATGTAGTTTTTCACCAGTGGAAAGCTGATTTAAGTTATTATAAAGAAAAGAAAATGGGGTTCATCCTGTATTTTCATTTTAAATTTGTCATTTTCTTCTAGAAAATACAATAATTAAAGGATTCAGAAAAAGAGTCTTTTTTCCTATGGATCTGCTAAAGCCCTGTGTGGTAGCTCAGGAAAATAGAGGAGAATGCTTCTTTCAGAGGCCACTATGGCAAACTTCCAGAAGAATTTGAGAATTGCTGTTCAACTTGCTGAAGCAATGAGTTTTTATCAGTAGAATAATTTGGTAGGTTTCCCTACCAAATACTCAGAAACATTTTGAGGTTGTCTTACTACATAAGGTCTGTCAGTCATTGCAAAATTTATTTTACATATTACTCTTCTTTCCTTTTCCATCTCCCTTAGGGATCTGTTGAAATTGTCATAAAAGAAGGGGAAAAAATATTATATTTGTATATCTCAATTTCTCCTTCCTAACAGTGTAACTATGCTTTGTTAGGGAAAACAATTAGCAAGGTAGCAAAAGGAAACGAAAACATTTTATTTCACAAAGAGGAGAAGAAGCAGCTGTTGGTGGATGCAGATTAATAAAAGCGGCTACTCTTTTGAACTGACAGTATTCTTTGTGGTTTTTAGGCAAGTCTCTTACACTTATATTTATAATTCTAGCAAACATAAAGAAGAGCTGATTTCACACCACTGAGTGCATTTTTCATGCTGGTATGTTTGGACATCTAAACTGAGGAGGTGTATTTTTAACTTAAAATGTCTCCTATATGTTTAAGGGGAGAGCTACCTCAACAGTACCTAATAATTTTCCAATTAGAATTATTTTTTCATAAGACAGTAACAAAATTGAAAAGATATTGATTTTCTTGTACCTTGTTGAATTTTTCTGTTCAAAGTTCTTTATCTTCAGTAAGTATTCACCTTTGATCACCTGTGTTCAAACTTGTGATTTCATTGAAAACAATGATAAATCCTAAAAATTTGACCACGTACAAATATATATTGCTTTTGCAAATTGAAATTTTAAAAAATTGAGATAATTTTTATAGAGAGATAAAATGTGCAATCAAAACTATCTAAAACAATGCAACCATTTTATGAAACAAAGAGCAGACTTTTGCAAGGAAAAATTAACATAAAAGAAGAATGTGTCGCTTTATTAATGCCTATTAGTACCAGACCCTTTATACAGCTGTAAATGGTACTTATTGACTACATCTTACATAGAATTCTCTGTAACTTTGATTCAGTGTTCTCTGTTTATTTTAAACTCTCTTCCTCTCTGTGTCCTGCTCTTGCTATAGCAATATCTGGATTTCGGAAATATCTTGCCCTGCATATTTGCCTTTTCTGATATTGTCAAGAACAGAATAGTGTTGTGGTAGCAGGAGACAGAAACAAGATGAAGAACATTAATTTTCCATAACTTAAATCATAAGCAATGTTATCTAGACTCTGAACTTATTTTGTATGTTGATAATAATGGGAAGCAAGAAGAAACATTTTTGTTTCCATTCCAAGCCTTTTAACATCAAATATTTCTCCTTAGAAGAAATGTTTTTCAAACTTGCTGGACATTTTATCTCCAAAAATAGAAGTTCCACTCTGCTAGTGAGTAACTCATATTAAAGCTACTAGCTGCTTTTCTGCTGGTCTGTACACTAATGCAAGTGGAACCAGAATAAAGTTTACAAATTGTGGTTCACAGCATCTTTCTGCTGATGTGGTTAAAGTGACTCACACATTAAGGTGATGACAAAATCAACGCCATTAATATGATCTAGAATAAGTTTAAGTAATTCTGTGATTTTCTTGATCAAATGGCATAAAGTCATTGAGGTGACTTAAATTAAGGAGAACTGATACTGTTAGTCATAGTATTTTGATATTTCTAGTTGTTTTACAGCAGTGAATGTTTAATTTCTGTATTTTATTTTATATGATGTTAAAAAAACCAAACATAGCGGTTTAAAACGTACTTTACATCTTATGCAAAACACATCTGAGACAAAATTACTCCATTCAGAATATGGAAGAACAGAATTTCATTCCAAGGTTACAGTGTTCTCACTAAGGTTCTCAACTATGTATATACTTCCAGAATATTTTGTATTGCTTTACAATGTCACTGTGCTGTTGAAGTCAGCAATACCAGTTACAGTTGTGTTTTGCTTAGGGTAGGGTTTTTTACCTCCTCTCTTCACTGCCTTTGTCTTCTTCTGCAAGGAAAAGAGAGTGGAATTGTGTGAAAGTTTTCTTTTATTGCTGACAAATGCTGTTCCTTTGATATGACAGGTGTTTAGGGCATTGCACCCCCATGGTGTAAATAAAAACATATTTATAAAGCTCTGGAATTAATGTCCGCTGTCAGATGTAAAAGAGTGCCCAAAACAGAGATATTACTGAAAGATTTGGTGGACGTATTCAAATAAACAGAGAAAATAAGGATGAGGTAGAAGGTTACAAAAAATAAATCATATTAAACACTGTGGCTCTGGAAAGTAGTATCTTTCCAGAATATGTATAAAAGCACCTGGAAAGAATAGTGAAGAAATAATCTCACAGCTGTAATGAATGTTGAAGATCATAAGAAGCCCTAAATATGCTAGGTACAGCTGGAGACACATAAAAAAAATAGTCAAAGGAGCTGTTTTCATAGATTATAAAGCAGACAAAAAAAAGTAAAGCCTGAAACAGTTAACTCTTCAGAGGAGGTGGTAATTGCCATATTATCTTTCTCTATTCTGTATCAAAAACTATTCTCAGTGCTTTAAAAAAAAAACTTCTTGCTTATTTAAAACTTTATCAAATCTAATATTTGTTTGAAAGTATTTAAAAGATGTTAGAGATTTTTGTGTGTGATTCTCTAATTGTTATCATAAATAAAAACTACTCTGGAAGCAAAACTGAATTCCTGTAAATAGTTTTGATTATTTCATATTAAAATGCTCAAGAGTGATAAATCTTAAAGTCTGATTTTTTTTTGGTGGCACAGCCTTGTCTGGAATTTCAGGTTGGTGATATTTGCTATTATTATTATTGTAATGTCGTTCAGCACATTCTTGGTAGGAAAAGATGAATATGAAAAATGTCTTCAAGTCTTTGGACACAGTCCCTTGAGTAACTATAATAAGAACGCCTTCTCTTAATATTTTTTTTTTATTCTGTTTGTAGATGTTAAAATCTGAATCCATTTAGGAAAAAGAGGTAAAATTTTCATTAAAATTATCATCTCTATTGATAAGAAGCGGATGGAAAGAGGCTCTTATGTTAATAATACCATGGAGGGCAAATAAAATGCATGTCATTCCAGTGAGGTAAGTAATCAGTACATGAGTAGGTCTGGCTTTATTCGTAAGCTGAGAGATTATCCTGAGTTGAAAGTCACCCACAAGGTCCGTTGAGTCCAAATCTTGGCCCTGCACAGGACCAGCCCAAGAATTCTTTTCACTGTTAACAGAACTTGTCTCTAGACATGATTCCAACTCCTCCTGATGCAGATTACTTACTTTTCTGTCTTCTGTTTTTCTGTACAGCTGTAAATTGAATTCCTGGAAGATCCTTCTTTTTATCACTGTGCTGTAAAAGTAGGGATTTATTCCAACCCTTTTTGAAATCCAGGAGTGGTCCGTACATAGTAGAAATACTTAGGAGCCGCTAAAAGTATTCATTGATATATGATGTGCTAACCAGATTCATACAAGGAATTGTTATGAGCTCTATTGTGATCTTACACTGAGAAAGAAGTCAGGGGCTTAGGAAAGCATCATTAACTTCCTTGCAGAACAATTGTGAACAGTCTCTAGAATATTTGATTAAATTTTTACGCAGCAGCTTTGTCCAGCTACCTAGAAACGCTGTAGCTGCCTTTGTTTTTTTCCCTTCATTACCTACTTTCCTTTTGGAACACTGATATTGCCAAGCTTTAAACTGCCAAGATGTTTTTCACCTTTCCTTGAAAGATTTGAAAAAAATTATTTTCCTTAAGTCAATATCTTCTTACAATTTGGCTAATGGCCACAGTAGTAAAATTTTCTAGTCCAGACTACTTATACTACTAGAATCTAAATATTTTTTTGCATTTTATAACAAATTTAAACTATTTAGTGTATGGATGCTGCCATTCGTATAGTGAAGTCCAGGACACACTTCCTATGAAGGGAGATAGAAAGAAATATTTAAAAGTCAAAATAAGAGATCAGAAAGAATCTCACCTAGAATATTTCCGTTAAGATATTACAATAATTTTGCTGTGAGTTTGGGTGAGGAGGAATTTTTAACCAAGAGTCTTACTTAGCTGTTCCTTAAAAATATTAATTAGCCATTTTTAGGAAATTAAACTGTGGTACTGTAAATCCTCTGTGTTTTCTGTATCAATGGATGTTCTGTGCCATGTTTTCTTCTCCTTCAGATTTGCAGTCATCTGAATCATCTGACCAAGACTGGAAGAAGATTCTTGGTGTCTCACATAATTTTCATTCTTTCTGTTCGCATGTGAAATATCCATGTCTAAGGAAGCAAGGAGTCATAAATCTCACATGTTGACAGGATTATCTTCATAGCAAGGAAATGTCTAGTTCATCTTAGTTCAAACTTTGTAATGACCCCTGTTTCCATAAGTGGGATTGCTACACCATTGTCATTTACCAATTATTTTTTATGGTAGAATAGCTAAGAGGCACTGTGTTATTTTCAGATGTGAAGATATGAAATTTGAAACCAAAGGTCATAGAGATCTTTTAGTGTCTACATTTTCTGACTGTTTACCTTCCATTACAATTTTCTTTTTTTTTTTTTTTTAATGAGAATGAGTTTTATGATATCTCTCTTTTTTTGAAAGGTAAGTTTCATGTGACCAAGCACAGAGCTAATTTATTCATCACTTGTAACTTCAAGGTAGCCATGTTCTTTCTGAACAGTTGTTCCAGTAATTTTGCCGCAGACTTTTAAAAAGGGTTGGCTTTCATTATAAGCATCTTCCTTTACTGATAATCTGTAGGCAGTATTTTATATAATAACTGTTAGAGGTCACTTACCAGTAGTTCTTTGTGTCTGATACATTAATGTCATTCTATTGTAAGCATGAGAGTTCTATTTTAAATTGTGGTACATGTTTCTCCTTGTCTTTGCTGCTTTTATTTTTGTCTATGCCATAGCACTGTGATCTGCTATGATTAACATCATGCCCTTGTAATCCAACCTTCTCACTATATGCATGATATTTTCCTTTAACACATTTCGTAGGAGGGCAAGTTCTACTTTGTAGCAAATATCACTTATTCAGAACTGGAAAAAATTAATTTATTTGGTCGAAGGTTCCAAGGTCTTCAGTGCAGGGCAGACAGTTTCTTAGAATCTGAATCCTTTTGTCACAAAGATTTCAAGTAGTGGATCATCGTTATGCTTTGTTCCTTTTTACTTATGTATTTAGTATTTTTCTGTTTCCTCACAAAAATCACCAGAGAGTAAATAAAATATTAATACCATATTTTCAAAATGTTCTGTCATCTTAAAGCAATTGCAAATTGTTCCCTTGCAGCCCAGCAGAGACTAAATGTCATTGCTCTCTAATGGAAGCTAGACACACTTGCCAGCTTGTCCATGCTGATTGTTTCAATGCAGTTCTTGACAGATTTAAAAAGGGAAAGCAACAATGGTAGTCATAGCAAAGCCATGATTCAATCTGTTATCTTAAATAGTTCCTCTTTTGTCCTCAGTTACCTCAGTCCTTTGCTTTTATTTCTTTTTCTAATCTAGATCAATTCCCTAATCTATCTCAAAGCAGTCCCAAAAAGTGTTTTAGCAGCACAGCTCAGAAGAGGAACAGTTATATAAAAAGTTGTATAAAAACCATTCCAGTTGGTTTTGCATTTTCAAACTGTGTCCTCAGACCTGATGACTGTATAAGAAAATGGAAATTAATTGAGTATACTGGAAATGAGAGAAATTTAGGACTGATTTTTTCAGGAAATCAAGAAATATCACCTTTTGTATACAGATTGTAATTTTAGTGTAAGTTAAATAAATTAGAAAATATTTCTTTAAATCTTACATCATTGTTCCAGTGCTATTTAAATGAGACTTCTAACATTAACAACATATATTATTCTAACAGTAATTTAAAATTAAACTTACAATGAATGCTTAAGACAGAAGCACATGTGGTCCGGAAAAAAACAATACTTATTAACCAAAATGACCAGGTCCTCTGGTGGAAAACACAGTACTCCTGCAATCAGCAAGGTAGAAAAATTATGTTCTGAGAACATTCCAACATTTTTCTTCTCTTTTAGCTATGTATTTGAAGTGTTCCAGAATTACAAAACATTTTGGTTAATATCTATATATTTTATTTAATTGTTATTGTTCCAATTCATGTCATTGTACTATATCAAAATAACAATAGCATCCAATTTATTTCTGTTGGCCCTATAATTCATTTAAGACATCAGAGAAACTAATCCTGTTACTAGATAATTTTTTGTGAATCATATTTTCTTAATATTTGTCCATTCTGTGAATCACATCTTGATAATATTTGTCCTCTAATCCCTGTCTTAATGTGAGTGATCTGAGAGAGGGAGCTTACTTTCCTAAGCACCTCTGTACAAATGAAAAATGTATCATCCTGATAGATTTGCAAAACTGATCCAATCCTGAAGTTGAAGAAAACATTACAGACCAAAACACTGTCTTCCTCAACTCTTTGATTAATGCACACTTCTAAAAATATGGTTTAATATTGAGCTATTTTTTTCCTCCTTCAGAATAAATAATGCATATAAACATCAGTTTTTTGCAGGACTATAAACATCAGATTTCTCATATACACAGACTTTGAAAAAAACTGCCTGTATTTTCGGTTTCTGTCCAGGTTTTTCCTACAGTTGCTATCTAGATTGCTGCAAATCTTTGCTATGAATAAGAATTTTGTTACAGCTCTCAGCATAAGGTGTCTGATCCACCACAGTAAGGTGCACTAGTTTTACTACATGCTGATCACTTTTCCCAACACACTCCTCAGAGTTAATAATAATATTCTTTTTATAATTTGTTTTTCTACTTGAGACAAACTAGCCAGTGAACTTGTCCTGGTACTTTCTCATGTGTCAGACTAGATGTTTCTAAGAACATATTACATCACAGTAGGGGCTGGAGTACGTTAGAATTGCCAGCCCAATCTGTTTCAAGTTTTCTAAATTAAGTCCTTTTTCTCACCATTTTGACCTTTTTACCTTGTCTAACAAAAGTAGATCTGCAACTGAGAATTACCAAAATTTTAGCAGAATTGATGAGTATGCTGTTAGAAATATTGGGGGTCTTGTGATCCTTTTTTTTTTGGTGAAAAGAGCTGCATGGCAGTAGTATGAGTGTTTTTTTCTTTTGGGTGTGTGTGTGTGTTTTTTTTTTTTTCTCAGACTTATTTAATTTTTTTTTTTTTGGGGCTTTTTAATTTCCCTCTTACTCTTCTCAGAGTGCTCTTGTGTTTGCTTTGTGCTAAGGACTGGTCTTAAGGAATCTTGATGTTGCATGATTATTCGCGGCTTGGCTTTCTCTCTATAGGCTTGTGTTCCATTCAAGCCACTAAACTAACTGGCAGCTCACTTCTCTCTGAGTTTTCACATACTGCTGGGAGGCAGAAAAACCAGTTTTATCCAGACAGCACTGTGAAGATGAGTTGCATGAAATTACTTATCTAGTCTGCTTGCAAAAAATTTACATTTCTTGTAAACATATGCATTGTCTATTACTAAAGGCATTTCTAGGACTTAAAAATATGACACCTTTCGAGAGAATAGTTTGCTATGTGGCATGACAAACAGTAAGTCTATTCAAAAAAGTTAGGTTTAAATGTGGTATCATTTTAAAGTACACCCTGAAATGGATGAAGTGGCATATATCTTCCTACAGGAAATCAGAATAAATAGGTTATATCGAGCAGTCATAGTCATCTAGAAATGGAAAATAAAATGTTTTCTATAGATACTCTTCAGAGTCTTCTATGGATTTTTTTATTTTACTTCACACTAAATATCATTAAGCTGCTAGTAGCTGCAAATCTTGTATGTGAGAACAGAAGATAACCGCTTTTCCCCATCAGTGAAGGCATTTTTGTTTAATAACAACTTTGATCCTTCTACTGTTGGCAATGGTCATTGAGAAATCCTGACATAAAGAAGGTATCTGCAAGATAAAGTTCTACAAGGGATGATTAGCAGCACTTAAGTTTTCTTTTTGTTGAAAGGAAGAATCCCTGATTGAACAGTGCATTGAATGATATGACAAGCAAGTACTTGATCCCTGTCCAGCTGGAAAGGAATTGTATTCATCAGCAGCTTTTTAGCTAAGGATGTCTTTATATTTTCACTCTTTGTTTGAGTCTCTCCAGATCCTCCCTTTACTTCATGTCAGCACTATATAGTAGGTATGCCAAGTGGTTTTGAAATTTAAATTACAGTCTCTTTTTCAGATGTTATTGGAAAGAACATGTAATTTATAACCACGTGTTAGGAGTACAGGATGTTCATGGTTCACTGCCAATTCTTCTTTTGTAAAGTTAATAAAACTTTCATAAAACACTTATACACTTGTATATTTCATGGTAAAGATTTTTTTATCTCATAGGCTAATGTAAAGATTTATTAAAAACATTTTTTTGTTAAGAGGAGTGTCAATAGTTTGCAGCTGAGTGTAATTTTGAATTCCCAGTAGATGACAGTCTGACTGAAAATGACACTAACAGCTTTGTTGATTTAGCACTAAAAATAAAGGATTCTTTCAAATGATATAAAGCTCTAATACCCTGAGTGTGCTGAAATACACTTGAGACCCTTAAGTAGAGTTTCAGCAAAATGTTCGCCAGCACTATGGATTCCGGTGAACAAGCATTAACGCGCTTCCTGGCACTGACCCACTGGGTTCCCACCTAAAAATTAGTGTGAAGGACTGGGATACTGCACTAAGAACAGAAACTGATACGTCTAAATATGGGAACCATCAGAGCTTTGGATAATGTCATAGAATAGACTTTTAGTAAGACCTTGTGACATCATTGTGACTAAGTTGGGTTATTTTTTTTCCTCAGAAATTGAGCACTTCAATATTTAATTCAGTAGCAACCCAAAACTTCTACCATCTGATAGCTATGAAGAGGTATGTGAAAAGAGTGGATGGTTTTATGCCAGCTTCTGCAGGATGGTTGTTCACTCTCTTTTTGTGATGTGATAATTGATAGCTTTGCTGGCGATCTTGGCAAAGAAGCTGAGGATTAAATAGCCCAAGAGATGGAACTTTCCTAGTCTCCTAAGTGAGAAACAGACATGTTGGCCAGGCAGCATGGAAGAGTCTACAGTGCTCCTGCTGTACTGTACTAAACATAAATACTGCAAAAGTGTTTCCTCCATCTTTGAGTGTTTTTTTATTCAAACTAAGGGTATTTAGAGCTGTATTCTCTGCATCTTTGTCCAATTTTAATCTATTTTTCACTTGTATTCTGGAATAGCTCAGGTAATACAGTGACAAAAATATTTTACACAACTTTACAGCCACCTATCCTAAGAATTTGCGTAAATTTAAATGGGGTAGAAAGCTCTACACTTCTATAAATAATTGCACAAAGGAAAGCGATGACGGGACTCTGATGAAGACATAACATCCAAGTTGGTAACAAGTGAGAGAGAGCACTGATAAATGTTGCATATAGAACCCAATTTTTTAATGGGGACTCTACAAAGACACTACCTCGCCCAGTCTGGTAGCTACTACTTAAAAAAATAAATCCCTATTTACTCTGAGCTTGCCAACATTTGTTATTTCATCCATATGTTGTGACTACTGCAGTACATTTTTTGCTGTTTTTAGTGTTTTTCTTAAAACAATTCACTCTTGATACACAAGTAGCTAAACTTGGAGAACAGAAGGGCTACATTTACAGTCCCATAAATGGTGGTAATAATAATATCTCTAAATGGTAGTTTGAGCTGTGAAAATAGTAGTACTGAATACTGCAGGAAGCAGAAACATCTAGGAAAAACTAAGGATTTGTTGTATTTTTCCATTTTATCTCGCCTATGTGATAAAATAGAAATGTAGATCCTTAGAGAATCAATTAGTGTGCATAAGGAGGAGGTAATTATATAGAGGGAGTTAAAGACAAAATGGTTGAAAACTTAATGTGTTTATGTTGAGTGGCTGCTGATTCTTGACCTAGATCATACAGAGATCACAAATTTGACGTAAAATCATTTTTTAAGGCATATTAAACAAAGTTCATGTAATGGAGCAGCTTTTAATTCAGATTGACCTTCCAGCATAATATATAGGATGTATATACACAAATTAGGAGAACATAAGCTGCCTTTCTGAATATAGATTGGCAAAGTGACAGTTTTGTGCTTTTTTTCTTCTACAAGCATGGCTTTTCAGATTCAGGATAAAATGGAGAGAGAGGATCTTCTCAGTTTTTATAAGGCTATTACTTTCCTTCCAAATTTCGCTAATCAAAAAACATCTAAAACCATTTTAGTCCTATATAAATGTAGCATAAAATCTCAAAATTCTAAGATGTTTGAAAAACAATAACATTTATATATATTTATATATAAATTAGATCAAGAAAAGTGTGGCTATTCTCTGCAAGAAGTTCTGTTGTGTTGACTGTGTTATTTAAGTGAAGTAATCTCATACATTTTGAATGTCAAATGAAAAACATAGTGAATTTCAGGTTATTTCTCTGTAAGCAATGATGGGGGTGCAAGGTTTGTTTGGCACCTTTTTTTAGTGAGGCTTGTAGGAAAAGAAAACACCATTTATTAAGTATCTCAGAAAGTCTAAAAAAAAGAGAGGGCAGCTCTTGAACACATGAGTTCTTCAAGAAGACTGTTTTAAATGAATCTTTCCAGATCTGATTGTGAGCTGACCACCATGTTTTTTCCATTTCCACAGTAAATTCTTCTAAACTTCCAATAGACTAAATATTTCTGGGGTATTTTTTTAAGTTTTGAACCAATCTCATCGACTTTACAGAAACATGTTTGCTAGGGAAATCTTCTGTATTATAGGAACATGAATCTGCAGAGGAAATAGAATGACACTGGTACCATTACTATTAATTTCTCTTAAAATAATTTGACAGAAGGCAAAACCTATGTTAAACAACTTGGGAAAGATGAACAATGTACATGGTGGTCTTTAACACCTCCCAGTTGGAAATAAATAGTTTTATTATTTACAGTTATTTTATTCTATATTAACTTTGCAAACATTTAACTTATTTGACCATAATTTTAATACAACATTCCTGAAATGTGAAAATCTTCTAGATAACTATGATCATTATATTGTCTTAGATTATTCTTCTTCTGTAGACAAAAAAAATAATCAAAAAGGATATTATTATGAACTAGTGACTAGAACTGAGTGCAAAAAAGGAAAAGTCACTTGTATTTCCCTCTCTTTTTCATTCTACTATAATCATGGAAGATTAAAAAATGAGACAAATTTGTATCAGCTGGTTTGTACATGGGACAGATCTGCTTCAATAGTGTCTTGTGAACAGTGAAGTATAAGTTATAGCTGGAATTTCATGACTATTTTTTCAAACTCTGTAGAGGAGTGGGCCTTACATTTACAAGGAAAGGCTGTACACTGATGTTCTGTCTTTGTCACCTGAACCGACCAGTTGCCCGCACACACTGACGAATCTGCAGTCGTGCACAAAACTGCTGCTTTCTGAAATGGTGCTTTCAGTTTTCCTAAGGGGACAAGTAAACCAAGTGCTACTCTCTTGTAATCTTCAGTGAAGACTTCCTTGTCTTCTTTACCTCATTCTGTTTTTCTTGTTTGCTGAGAAGCCTGCCATTGGCAGAGCACTGGTGCTTCTCTGCCCTGACACTGGCTTTTGCAACAGCTCCTCAGACCCAGCCCTGGAGAAGGTGGCATACTGTGTTATTTTCATGCAGGGGAAGCCTCTTCCCAACTAACATATTTTTTTCTAAATGAATACTAGACCATTGTCTGCTAACAAAATCAGTAGCACTCTATAAAAAGCAAAGGATAAAGCAAACACATTAAGAATAATGCTTCCAATGGTACAAACTTGTTTGTGCTAGTACAGACTTAGTTAAATATTCACCAAATATATCTTAAGGTGTTTTGAATTTTTTTTTTGTTATAAAATATGTTAGAAGATTAAAGCATGTACAGAACATTCCTCCCTCTCATTCATGTCAAAATGAAATTGATAATTGCCAGTTTTTAACCAGCTCAAAAGATGCTTTCACAGCCTTCCCTTTGCAGGAGATTACTTATTGTTGCCTTTGATGTTGACATTATTTAATAGAGATCTTTTTTTCTTTATGAATTGTTTCAACTTGCTCATGCTGTCTTCAATTTAATGAAGCTGTTGAGAAGAAAACTGTAAACAAATGAGATAGGATGGTTTAAGAAGAATGTGAATTGTATTCCTTTGCAAGAATTGTTTATAGGGATGGTTTCATAATATGTAAAACATATGGACCACCAGAAATCTAAATGCCAGACTTTAGGTCTTTGATTTATTATTTCATGTAATTTACATTTTATTCATTTTTCCCCTCTCTCTTCTATTTTAACATTTCCTATTTGTAGCAATCTGAACAAGATATGCTTCTGTTACAGGACTATACTATTCATTGAAGCACATCAAAAATGCTGAATGCAAGTTACTGAAGGTCATGATTTTAAAGTTTACTAAGGATCTCAATGTATTTACACTTGAAAGACACAACAAAATTATTTTTCTTTTCTAATTATTTCCTTTAAAAAATTTATTACTAAGTCCACCCACAGTACAATTTTCCTGAGTCTGTTTACAGTGTTTGTTTATACTTGAATAATATCTGTAAAAGCTGGTTTTTTTGGTCTAATGGGCATTCAGAACAACCAGATTTTGTTGCAAGATGACCAGAACCAAACTAATTTTCAGTATTCTGTTTTAGCTACTGAAACAATAAATCCACAGATTTCTGCTTTTTAAATATGAGTGCACAGGAGTGCAAAAATAAACACAGACTATTTTACCGTAAAGTGACTGCTTACCCCTGTCTTTATTTAACCTTCATATTTTGCATTCTAGTAGAGAAAAACAATACTCAACCAGTGCAAACTGTAGTCATGTCAGATGAAGCCTATTTTAATAATGCCAGCACAAAATAGTAGGATTCAGATTAATGGGATTACTTTGCCTCTGAGATCTTGGTTTCTCTGGAGTTTACCTGAATTTTAACATTCTTGGCAAATGAAAACATGTGTTGCTTAGTTTCCTCTACACCTGAAGATATTTTGCTAATTAGCTACACAAATTCAGATCAGGTGTTGACCAGCACAAAATAACTTGCTGCCCAACAAAACCCCCCTCAAACTGCTGGTGTGGAATTGTCATCAGGGAAAACAGGAAAAGAAGAAAGTTGAGTAATCTTTGATCCTGCTTTCAACAAACTTCTGCTGTACAAGTGAACAGGAGATCAAACGTGAACAGATTTGTGAGCTGTACTGTGCTATAGGAATCCAATATTTCAAGAATCCCATGTAAGTAAAAATAGGAAATCTACCAAGAATGTCATAATTACTTAGAAATTATTACTGAGAAATGCAAAAATGTGGTTTGCATATTTTCTTGAACTGCTGGACTTCAGCTGAGGATGACATTGGGCTGTTGTCAGTCAATTACATCTATTCAGCAGATTAGACTTTTTAGGGATGTGGTATATGAGTAGAGCATTGCAAATATTGGATAACATTTCTTTTTCTGGGTGTGGGTTTGCGAAATTTACCTCTTCCTGCGTATTTCATAACAATGTGATTATTGGTCTCTATAGCTGTGTTTTAGGAGATTACTATAAAGAAATATGTTACAATGGCATTATTGCTTTCCTGTATTATTTTTTCAGCAGAATTTAGTTTCTTAATTTTTAACTAACTTTTGCTCTGGAAAACAAAATTTTGTTGGTTTTTGGATACTTATCTTCATGCATATAACTTCATCTACCATAAGGTGGTCTGTATATGTTGTGTTCTGGTACATCTATTTAGGGTTACAGTGGGATTGTTTCAGTTTTGATTTTCTTTGGTGATAGTAAATGAAATAATTTTTGCCTGTGATTATACTTATGCCATAGACATTCAGGTGTTCATTCCTATTTGACATAAAGCTAGATTGATAAAAGCATATGTGCAGGGGAAGTATGTCTATATGTTGAGGAAGAAAGGGTTTACACCCACTGTCTTACACCAGAATCACGAGCCAGTACAATTCTTGTATGTAGAGAAAACCTTAAATAAAGATATTCAGTTATGTCTTAAAGTAAATAGCTGATAAACAAAAGAGGAGTAACTTAAATCAGTAGAAGGATGATTTAACTGAGATCCTGGAGTAGATGAAACTATAATGCAGCTTTTTGTTTTTATTTTTTGTTTGTGATTTTATTGTGCTTGGGCTAAAGAAGCTTTGTTGATTTAAGTTTAATAGCTGGCAAAAAGGTTGTGATTTTGCTCCTCAGAACAGTTAACTTGTTCACAAGGTTATTAGTAAGGCCCTACTGTATGTTTTGGAATAACACCTGTGACTGCAGCTTTTTACAGCATCCATGTGTGTTGGCATGTTGTCTGTGTGTTCATGTATGTCTGTTAATTGCCAGTTGGGGGCAGGCGGGAGAGGGGTAATTCCAACGAAAAGGAACCAACTCTGAAAAGCCTGGTTAAGGTGGCATCCACCCAGGGGCTACTTCTACTCCTTTTCCTACTCTCTCCATCCCTCTCCTTCCATAAAAATTACATTTTCTCTAAAAACTTTCTATGCATTTGAAAGAAATCTAAATACTGAAGCATATGGATATGAACTATTTAGGAACCCAGTCAGCTCTGTTTTTCCTTGTATAATTCTTCATTATTGTCACTCCACCCTGCTTATGCTACCCACCCAGTCTTAATTTTATTCCTTTCATTTGTTCCATACTGAAAACATTCATTTTTTTAATTTCTCCTGTGACTTCAAATTGTGCATTAAATATACTTTGAAGGGCTTTAAAAGAAATAATTTACGGTGTCATTTTAAGTTACAAGTTTGTGAGAGTTTGCTTCTTTTTCCCTCAGTTATGCTGCTGGAACAGAAAGATATTTTTATACGTAAAACTGGAATGTGTAGTCTCTTTGATATTATGAAATTTGTTCATAAGATGCTATAGTAGGTTTCTTAACAGTAGCAAACTCATTTTTAAGTCAAAGCAGGACTCTTCCTTTTTTTCTTTCTCTATCTATCTATCTTGTTCTTTCAGGCTATTGCTCTTTAACATTTTATTTCCAATATTATATCTTTAATCTCTCTATCCCTCCTATGATAATTAGCTCCCTTCTCTCTAACTCAGCCCACTAGGCAGCAACAGAGCCTAGATCAGCATTAGGTCAGTTCACAATAATTGTCAGTGTTCTGCATACTCAAGAAAACAGGCCCATGCAAGTGGCTCCAGCTGATTTGGGGTAACAAGAGAATGGAAAACTAGCTTTTAGCAGTGACTAAAGAGTAGCTTTTGTTCTTGCATAATAGCTTAGGTAATGTCAATTCATAAAAACAAGTACACCAGGACTGAGAAATCTGCATATGCTGTATTTGAAGTGTCTTGTAAGGTGGTAAGAGAATAACATTTGTTGGAGGCCCAGCTGCCTTTTATCAAGAAAGATAAAGCAGGCTTTATTACATGCTTAATTCTCATTCCTGCAGCCTGTGCTGACTAAATCTGATCTCTGCTACTCTGAGCTGTCATGTTAGACCATTGTCAGTCATATTGTAGAAAAAAAAAAAAGGCGAAATATTTGTCATTCCGATCAATGGTGGTAATGTTTTCCAATATTTTTACAGTAGCTCAACATGATAGAATCACTTTAGAATATGAACCATCCATTCAGTCCCCAAGTGCAACTGAATGTCGTCAAACTGTTACAATGTCCTGTTTTGTTACATGGGTCAGAGTAGGACTTTTGGTGCTTTTTTTGCAATTGTGCTTTGGTGTATCTCAGTGTGCCTTGGTATATGACACTTTCATTGTGGCTTTAAATGTTATAAAGTTGATTTTTCAGCACCAGTGACCAAGTAACTGTATGTGGCTTGGACTTATTTCTATTCAGAAATAAACATATAATTAGGAGGTAATTATAGCTATGAAATAATTTGATATAAGGGAAATGTAAATGTAGATTTTGGATAACTTTTTCTTCATAAAAAATCTTATTTACCTATGGTTTTGTTCACTTTTTAAGAACTGTTATTTCAATTCAGGGTTTGTGATAGGAGGAATGAATTAATTACAGAGCTACCTTCCTGATAGTTTACAGCTTTTTACTTGCTAAAGTTTCCATGACAGATCTTTATATTCTGCTTTTGTTGCTGAAATGTCCAGAAAACATTTTCCTGAGTTATAAGCAAATGTATCAGTCCTCCATACCATCAGAAAGCATTGGAAAACTGCATGAGTCTAGAGCCATAGGTATTGACAAATACAAAAGAAATACCTGTGCTGTTTTCTGGAGCAATTCAAGGTACACTTGCTGAGAAACAAGGTCTTTTTGAGCTGTCAGGAGACGAACTGGATAGCAGGTGTTTCTGTATAATTGGGACTTGCTTCAGAGGTGAGTGGGTGAAGAGCCACTGTTAGACAGTATCCCTCTTTCTGAGTTGTTTTTGCCCCTGACAATTCCTGAAATAAAAGGACTGGACAATCTAACTCCTCTGCTGAAGATATTTCGGCACATTGCTGTTAGCCGATTGAAATTTCTTTAACAACCCAAACCTCTGTGTTGCCACCATCGTCACTTTAGCTGTCTCTGTCTGTCTTTTGAGGGCAACACCTGTAAGCAAATTTCTTCACAGCTGACCTTGTCATGTCTCTGGCACTATCAAACTATTTTCAGAAAATGGTATCTAAGGAACACAAGGGAAAATATACTTTTTACACTGACTGTTAGAGCACTTTTGTAACTGTTAGACCCTCTGTTCACTACAGCTATGCAGGCATGTGTGGTATGAAATCCTTCAGCTCTTAAATAGTTCAAAACTAAAGAGAAGACAGTGGCCTCAAAATCCAAATGGTGTTCTATGTATAATTTAGTGCCTCTATCTTATTTCAGCCATACCAAGTCCTATCATACCAATAAAATTGATATAAGACAGTGATGGAAATTTTGTACTGAAGAGTGCACAGCTTTCAGGGAAATATGTTGGGAAAGCTGAAAGACTGGCTCAGAAAACCAAAATTTACTACCAGCCAGAACCTTACTTCCCCAGTTCTAGAGATATCTGTATATTTTTGTATATTTGACAAAACAGTAGAAAATAAGAATAGTAAGAAAGGCAAGGAGACTGCTTCTAACTCATTGTTGGGGCTATTTTGTATTGACCTTCACATGTTCACAGACACACCTTGGTCATGCCAGACTGGAACCTATTTCAGCACAAATAACTGTAGCTCTTAAGCTCTCTTGGACTGTGAAAATTCCATTTCTACAAAGTAAAACAACATATTCACCTGTGAAATACTTTCCCTAGTGGATAAAGTCTTGTGAGTTTTCATGTCAGTGGATTATTACAGCTTCTTTATGAACTTGGGAGGAAAGGGGAATAATCCAAATTTTACCAATTTCATTTTGACTGCATGAGGTTGTGGGGGTTTTTGGTGTGGGTTTTTTGCCTTCCCCCCTTCCCACCCCCCATAGCACTACTTTTTTTGTGTGTGTGCGTGCATGCCAGGATTTATGACTGAATAAACCAAATATAGAACAGACCACTTACATAATATTTAACATATGTTATAATGTCAGATGTGAGTTAATTTTAGAAAGAGTAATGGAGAGAACCAGACAAAATGGATCATCACTCTTCCCTGAATGTGATTAAGCAAAGAGGAAGGATTCTATCCCACCCCACCCATGTATTCGGTATAAATTTCCTGCAATATTCCTTTAGCAGAGGGGAATATAAAACTGACTTCCAAGTGAATGTAGACAGATGTTGGGTGGTCCTATTTTGCACATGGTTACTCAGTGCTCTTCTTTAAGAACACACTGGTTCTCATCCAAGTAAAAAGCCTGAAAAAATAGTTTCTTTGTCACAATGTCCAATCTAAAGGTAATATATTCTCTTAAGGAACCAAATCCAGATAAAAGATGCCTCAGTCACCAATGGACCATTAAAATTAGATCAAAACCCATTTGTTACTGAATTGTGAAGCAGTGTGGGTGTTGCATGCAAACTATTCAGGCTCTTATTTTGTATGCGTAATAAGTGTTATGGTGATGTCCTTAAATCACTATTGGTGCTGAAGAAAATTTATTTTGGAAATATGTAAAATTCATGTCTGTAAAGAAGTAACAAAGACTCAGACTCTGATCCATCCACTTCCTCCATAATGAATGGCAACTGATGTACGTAGTTCATGTTAATAGATGTTCAACACTGTGCATCGTGTGTCTGGACCTAAAATACTGAGGCCTGGTATTTGGCAGCTTAGATGAATCTGAAACACACTATCTTGTGCAAAATGGTGAGAGGAGAACATTTACAGAGCCTGTTGATTACTTCTCTCTGGTTTGAAAAGAGCAGACTTGTTACATTTGGCAACATCTAGTCCAAGATGGATGTAAAGTAAAATATTATGAATGTTCTCCTCCTGGACTCAGGGAATTTTGTGTGACACAGAATCAGTTTTAATGAATTGTGATAAATCTCAGTAAGGAGATAATCATGAAGGTTTCTCTTATTTAGGAAAAAATTATGAAGCACCCAAAATACTAGTTTGGAGGAAGAAGTGGGAAGCCCAGAAAACTCTCCTTTGCCTTTTATTAATTTTTTTTTTTTTCTTGCTCATATGTTACCATTTTTTACTGATTATCTCATGTTTCTTCTTCACCTCACACTAATTCTCACAATATCTGCTTCTTCTCTTAAAATATATGTAGACCATAATTATGTATTAATTGTGTAGCTGTTTGTTTTCAGCCAAATCACCTTAGGTCCATCTAGTGTAAGTCTCAGTTCAATGAGACAATCAATAGAAGAATATCTAGGGAGGTTAGTTAAAGAAAGAATAAGACATAACTTCTGATATGACATAACTTTAGCTTGGAAGTTCTGTGGTAGACAACTTTATTTAAGATATAACAGTGTAACAGAAGTCTGTTGGAGCACTTCAATTATGTCCATATGCTTCAGGTAACTACCAGAGTCCTCATTTAGCTTGCTTAGGTTTTTGGTTTGATTTTTGCATGTTAATTTAGTGATAAAACTTCAACAATTATAAATATAGATCTATATAGGAATCCAAAGATTCATTTTCACTTTAGTTTCCTTCTTCTGAAAACAAAACCAAACAAAACCCCCTAAAACTTCAGAGAATGTTGGGACTTCACTTATGAGAGATTGAGACAATTTCTTTCCTAAACTCTGACAGCTGAAAATTGCCAAGAATTCTGGCCTGTCTACAGATAAACAGAAACTCTATTTTGAAAGCATGATACAAGCTGAATTTCTTTGTAGAACAGTATTCATCAAGAAAAGTATGCATATGGTTGAAAGGTTACCGGTTGTTCTACATTCTCACATGCTACATTATGTTTTGGAGAACATTCCTTAATCATACATTACAGAAAATTAAGCTCCTCCTTTCATAAAGCTGCAGTTTGGGGACAGGATATCACACATCCATCCTGCGGGCAGGTTTCAGGGAAAGTGTCAGAAGTGAAAGTCAGTGCTACCAACTGTAGGGAAAAAACCCCATTTTTATCCCACAGGGAAGCTGGGTTTTGTGGATGCTGAACTCCTAGAATGTTTGTGGCCAGCATTCATCATGACCTGTGGTGGGCCAAGTCCTGCATAATGGCTATGGAACCCTGATGGAAATGCTGGCTCATTGTAGGATAATTTATTTTGGTTAAATGAGGTTGCAGACTACAAGCCTAATTTTAGGTTATCCTGATGGTAAAATTATATGTCATAAACCAAGGGGAGAAGTTTTGTTTGCCCTTCCACAATAAAAGAATGGGGAGTGATGGGTGAATGATTGGAGTGCAGGGGGGTATGTATTAGCTTGAAAACCCACTTGGAAGCAATTTTGTCTTCTAAACTTTGTCTGATTCTACACTGCAAATGATAAAAAATCAAACAAACAAAATCCCAACATATAAAACCTACAAAACCACGACCAATATTTTATGGTAAATTTAGGCTGTAATGTCATCTGGGCACAGATCTGAGAAACTACTTAGTATTATAGCATTCCAGATTCTAATTTGACTAATGAATTTGTTATATTCAAAATCTCTTATTTTATTATGCTACTGCTAATGAATAAAAATGAACAGAAAAAAACTAGCTTGTTTTTAACTTATAATCACAGTATCTGAAAAACAACTCAACTGTAATCCGTAAACATATGTAGCTGAACAGGTAAACAAAGGAAAACTCAACTGAAATTTTGTAATAAAGAAAATCTAGGTAAATAAATTCTCTGCACACAAACAATCTGCTTATTCACCAGTCCAACCCTTTGCTTTGGATGTTTCTAGCAGTAATTTTCTAGAAAGTAGAAAAGTATGCTCAAGTTCTGTGAAAGACTTCAACAGAAACTCCAGTAAATGCTTCATCCTGTTATCTTCTGTGTAGTAGTAGCTGACCTGTGGATTAGAGGTCAAGCTTTGCATGCAGAGGTAACTCTTACTTAATGATATTAAAACTCTGACCACTTCTCTCACTGACTACTATTAATATAAAAGCAGTTAAAGCCTTTTTTCAGTTGTATCCAAATTCATTGATAATATTTGGAGATAAATTAGGTAGAGCGCCCATTGTTGATTATCACTACAATATTGACGCAAGGTTTGAAGGTAAAATTCTCCTTTGATTGTGATTATGGAATGGCTTTAAAAGTCTGAATATAGTCAGAGCTTCCTCACTGGCTGTCAATGATGCCATGGCCATGCCAATAATGCCCTTAAAGTGCAGGACTCTGACACTCTCTCCCTCTCTTCTTTGATTTATAAATTCCATTTCATAATAGCAAAAATACACTTAAAGGAAAGTCTTCAGCTTCTTTCTTTATCACGCTGCCTAAGGCATATAATAATCCTCAAAAATGTACTACCTGTCATGTCTTATTGCTTAAACATAGGTCAGAAAAATCTGCCATACTAGACAAAATGGTGTAAGTGGAATGACCTCTGAGGGCAGGGAAAAGTCTAACTATATCCTCCAACTCCAAGCTGGCAGAATCCAGAATAGCTCCGATTAGAGTTTAGAAACGTGGATGCAAGGAAGGAATGATCTCTCTTCTCTAAACTTTGATCAAACCACACAAAGGGAATTAACCTTGGGAGAGGCCTGTATAAGAGCAAAGCAGGTGCTATAAGACAAACTGCTGCACCCTTCAATTATTTAAGTTAATCCTTTAGAGTGCCTTGGACTCTTCCTTTTCCCCCCCCCCTTTTTTTTCCTAAAATATGTTAGATCAAGGTATTATGTAGATTCTTAGGAAATCTTTATGTTCTCAAATTATTTGTATCTGTGCTTTAAAGATTAGTCTCCAAGGGAGGTATTCACTTTGTATAAGGATGGGGTGAAAAGGGGAAGGAAGGAGAGAGCACAGAGTTAAAATTAATTCAGACAAAAGAAGTGACCAGAGGAGTAGTTTTCTGGGTGTGCTGCCTTGCCCCTCCATGTTGTTATTACCTGTGAAGGAGGTGCATGTGAAAAGATGTTGTTTGGAGTCTGTGACTAAAAAGAGAGCAGACTGCTGTGAAGAACACTTGCTCCTGAAGGGCCTTCAGACTTATATGGTTTTAACAGGTTCTGGATCAAACTCTTAGGTCAGTGGAAATTATTGTAGTTGATGTCTAAAGCTGTGGAGAGCTTTTATTTGGAACATATTCTTGCACATAACAGAAAGAAGGGTTTGGGCCAAATTTACCTGTGAGGAACTATCAATAATAACTTCAGCCCTACACTGTTCATTTGTCAGTTATGATTTTAGTTGGCTACTTAATTAAAAAAAAAAAAGTCTTTAAATATAAAATCAAGGGAGAAGTGGACAATCTTATATTCTTTTAAGAGGCCATATTGCTTATTTCAAGCAAAGCTGGTAACATTCCAATGTTCTTTTGATAAGCATATTAACCAAGACCAAAGACCATGGGAACAAAAAGAAAATGGCATTGTGGGTTATGCAAGTAAGCATTTTTGTTTTCATTTCTGTGTGAGACAAGTGGTACTGCAGGATGATACAGACCAGAACTCATTGTTAATGCATTTTTGCTAGGAAGTTCTCAGAAAACAAGGAGTCTCTGGAAACTAAGCTTTCAGACAAGGTCAAGGGTAACAAAATGCTTCTGGACACTATTCTTCAGGCTAGCAGTCTAGTCTGTGTTTTTCTCATGCATTGGTTTGAAACATTAAAAATAACAGTTTAATTATCTCAGTTGAAATTTACTGTGACATGAAAAGTATACTGTCAACTTTTTTAAAAGAACTTGCAGGTACTCTCTCTGCTCTTTAGCCTGTGTACCACTTTTTGCTGATTTTTCTATTGGGGAAAAAAAGGTTCTTTCACTGTTACTTTTTGAAAGCTATACCAAAAGATGAGAAATTAAGTGCACACTTATGCAAAGCCACACAGAGAATATCTAATAAAATTAATTTAAACCAAACAGCTGTCAAATATACAATGTAAACAAAATATGTACACTGTGGTTTCTCACAAAAAGCTTTAATTTGTATTTACAAAAATGCTGCTTAGGAGAACAGATAACACAATCTATTATATACCTATGTACAGACTGTTCTAAGTTGATCGTATTCCTTTAATTAAGCCATTTATGAGCTAGAGCACTTTCATCACAACAAATCTTCTATCCTTTACTTAGTCAGAATCCTTTGAAAGATAGGAAAGCCTAAGATAAATGGAAGTTATTAAGACTAATGTATTTGTATTTTACAAATAGGTCTTTTGCATAAACAATAAATCCTTTAGAATATGTCACAGCACGTTATTTCCTGCAAGGTATTTCCTATAAAGTAGATTTTCCTTTTTCTCCCTTCTTTAATATGACTGCCTTGAGCTGCATCTTAGAAGTCCTGCTCACCATTCACTTTTCATTGAGCTGGTTTTTTAATTTAAAGGCAAAATTCTGGGGGTTTTTTTTAGCTATGAAGAAGCATCTCTGCGACTGAATTACAGTGTTTTCTTTCTGGTTATGGAGCAATGCGTTTGTGGCGTCAAGTTTATGGGATTAACTACTACAAATTAAATTAGAAATGGATTCTTTGTTCTATGTTTTAGACCTTTTTTTTGTGTTTTAAATGGATGTTGTTGAACTTTTAAAGTAAAATCTTAAACTCAATATATCTTAAAATTCAAAACAAAACCAACCCCTCTCTCTGAACTATGTCATAATAGCACCTCTTTTTACTTGAGCTTTTTTTTTCCAATGTGTGCCAATAAGTAGTGTTCTCCTGATGGATTATTTTGTTCATAACTGTCCTTTGAAGTTGCTCTCAGTTACTTTTATTTAAAAGAAAACTTTCTGTGCCAATGATTCTCTTGCAAACTGAATTCCATTTTTTTTTTCAAGTAAAGATGTATCCAGTAGCTGAGTTGCTGATTTCTGACAGTTAAGACATCTTTATACTTCTTTTAATTGACCTTTTGAGGAAAAGAGAAACAAATAAGAAAAGGGAATGCATACTTAAGATTAACCTAATTTGAACCTTTAGCTGAGAGTATCTGTGGATTATTCCTATATGACTATTTAATACAGAAGCTGTAAAAAATAATTAAAGAGATTTATAACAATCTCTGCTATAGTAGTTTGCAAGCCTATTACAATCATCTTCATCAAAGGTGCTTTACTTTCAGATGACTACCTTACAGATTCATTGCATATGAAAACAGCCTTCCAAGAGCATGATACTTTCAGTTTTTCAGGCCAGAATACACTTTTTTATCAGGTACCCTCTGCAGAAAAGCCTACTTAAATTACTGTTATAGATATCTTCTATTATAATTCAAATCATAATCAGAGTGATTTATACAGTTATGTCTGTGTTTTGGTTGAGCTGAGACACTTCCTGGGGCTGATCTTGGTAACCACATCACAAAGGTTTCTACTTGAATCACTAGTATGCAATACAATTCTATTCTTATCCTGCACACAACTCTTCTTTACTTTTCACCTTCTGATATAAACTCAAAGGGACATGTTCTCTTTCAACACTTAGGTCTCACAAAAATTGATGCATGTATGGAAAAACAACTTCCTCAAGAACTGGTTACAGATGAGTATATGGAATAAGAGAGATAGTGCCTGTAACATTTAAGAGTGCAAGCAGTGCCTCTTCACCTCTGCTGTCAGAAATTTGTGCTAGTTGAATCTTTGACTGCTCCCATTCTAGTGAACTCCCCCCCAAAATTCCTAATGTTTCATCTCGTGCAGTCCCTTTTTGGTCTCTTCCCTCTTGACCTGGGAGTATCCTTTCCCTTTCCCTTTGACAGAGCAACAGGAGCTGGAAAAGCCTAGCCCTTTATCTTCCGTGGAAAGACTATGGGATGATATTTGCTCACTAAAGGAGGTGGCACATTTTGTTTGAGTACGTGCTTGCTCTCAGAATTGTGCTTCCTGAGATACAATCTTGTATTATCATCCCATTTCTTCAGGCTGAGTGTATGAAATGGCAGAGGGCATGTTGTGCGTGTCAGCCTCTGAACTAAATGTCCATTGGGGTTTGAGGATACTACTCTGAATCATAGGTTTGAGTCTTGCACTTGCTTCCCATTTTCTGTCCCTTGCAGGAGGTCAGAGTGCATAACTTGTCAGCCTAAAAAATCCCAAAAAAACAAAAACAAAAAACCAAACAACAAAAATAACAAAAAGCAGGGAAAATGAAAGAGGGAGAGGGTTGGTTTTTTCAGCTTCTATGAAATGCTCCCAGCACAGCTCCATGAGTTGTCAACACAATGAGACTGGCAGCAAATTTTGCCAAGAGACATGAAGAAAGCCCAGAGGTTTTAAACCAGCATTGCTACTGAACTCCCTGTGTTATCAAACCATGCTGTAAATTTTAATGTGTTCTTTAGAGAGAAGACTACACTACTGTTAACATCATCATAGATTTAACTTTGCATGGATTCTTATTGTGCTGAAATACCTATGAAATGCAGTTCTCAGTATTTCTTATATCTGCGTCTTTTCTTGTTCACAAAGACAGCAGCCCTTTTTTCAAAATACCAGCCTTCATTTTTGCTCAAGAAAGCTACTTGCATATGAATCTCACTCATTCAGAAATGGTGTGGTTATGGGCACTGTCTCAAGCCGTTTCCCCTGCTAAAAAATTCAGGAAGTCATGCAGTAAAAGTTAACACAGCATATGAATTTTGGTTAGCAGAAATACACCCCTAACTTTTCTTACTTTAAATTGCCAACAGTTTAAAAAAAAAAAAAAAGACATTTGCATGTAATAATTAACATTTTTGCTTTCGTTTGCCACTGAAAAGGATTTAGGCAAGAAATTATGGGTAGATCTGACCAAAAGATGAAAATCTAATTTTGTGGCAACATCTGAAGTTTCAGCACATATGTTCTTGGATGGAGTGAAAACAAATCTCCTGAACATATTTTTAAAAAAATTGAATTGAGTTAAAGTAGAAAAGTGCTTGCATAGGTCAGAGTGTCTGAAGACCCCTTTCCTTACTTGCCACACAAAACTTTCTTGTTGAACCAGCAGTGTCCCTACATTCTGCATTTGATATAACAGCCTTTTCAAAATCTACTCTTTTTCTGAAGTTGAAAATGTTTTGATTACTTTTAATACTAAGACACAATGAGTAATTTTTCTAGTTCAGGCTATAATTTACTGTAGTTTTCATTGCAGCTAAATTGCATAAAGTTTTGGTTTTGTTTCCACAACAGTTTTCACATCACATTCTAGTCTGAGGACATCATGTGTGTTTAGCATATATACATAGCAACATGCACATTTTCCACATGGAGTGTCTTTGGTTCCAAGACCTGATATGGGACATAACATCTGCAATAGCATCGTTATTGCTATTTCTCTGTGTCATATTTATTCTAAGTAGAGAAATACAGACTGAAGGACTCCCTGAATTAGAACTCTTGATTTTTTTTTTTTTTTTGGTGTGTGTGGTTTTTTTGTTTTGTTTTTAATTATTTCTTGTAAAAAATAAGAATGATAATCATAAATTGAGGAGCAGATCACATTGCTTTATGACAACTTGTTGTTTTTAACATTATGCCTGGTAACATTTCACTCATGAATGCAAGTTAGTCTGCATGAATAGCCATGGATCAAGGGAATATGGAAAAATGAAAGAAAAAGGCTCTAAAAGTTCATATGTAACTACTGTCTTTTGGTACTTAAGGTGATGAATGTTAAAGGTGTGTGGTTTTTCATAGAGGAGTTTTGCAGAGATTTCTGAAAAGTGTGTTTCTTTAAGTCCGACTAAAGAAAGAACAGTAGTTTTAGAACAACTAGATTATGGTATATGTATTTATCCAGCTATTGGTATTTGGTATGATTTTCATCTATTGAGTAGAGACAACTCTCAGTATATGCCCAAAAAATGGAGAAGTGGAGCTTCTCAGTGTTCTGAAGCTGTCCCTTGATATTAAGAATGTTGAGGTAGATCTTTTATTAAGAGAAATTGGTTTGAAGATGCAGAATAACTTGTGTAAATGTCACTTATAGTGGTATGTTATTATTGAGACCTAATAGGCCTATTCTTTTAGTCTGAAATTCAGGACAATTGTGTCCATTCTGATATGCCTGTTTCCTGTGGTTGTTCATTTTGGAAAATAAGATTATTTGCCTAGGAAAACTGTATGCTTTTCCCAGGAATATTTGTAGTACCCTCTGCTACCAAATAGCTACTGATGTCCACCCTTGAGGACAGTTTGGAGTCTGTGAAGAGCTTCAGGCTCACAGAATATATAAATACTCTTTGTTATACTGACTCATTGGAAGGTGACATATAATTTTGAAGTTTCATTTCCCTTCAATTAGTAGCTGATTACGTTTGATGAGTTACAACATTGTTTCCCCTGTGCCGATTATGAGTCAACATAGTCAATGTACAGAAACAATAGGAAATGATTAAAGTGGGGCCAATCTGGTCATTACAAAGGAACCTCCCTTATCATTAAAAAGTAAGGAAAATGAATAGGTTGGTATTAACCAGGCTGGATAGACAATTCACTTAAATAGCATCCTGTAACAGTAGCCATTTTCCTGAAAAGAGATCTATCTTGAAGGCCATCAAAAAAACTAATGAAGGAGTTTGGTATTGGTAAGAGGTATTTTCTGTCTCTTTTTTCCATCAGTAACATTCATTCTGTCTGTAAATATGAATGTTTCATGTATGTATGTTTTGTTGTACAAATATTGAAATTAGACTATGATATTTAAAGGATTTGAATTTGTGTCTGAAAGGGTCTTTGCCATGGTAGTATAGATTAATCCTTGTAATTAATATAACTGGTAGGACTTTCTTCTCTGTCATAAGAACATTTCAGTGATGTATTCTGTAGGCAAATGAGTTCTGCTGTAAGCAGATCATTATTTCCGTATTATTTACCTAACTAAACCTTTTTATGTCTTGAGAAGGAGAATTGACTTGTAGTTTAGGCACAAGCCAGGGGTTAAAGAACTTTAGCTTCAGATTTCCTGTCTCAGAACCTTGTATTTCTTGATGATGATGCTTTTCTACTTGGCCTTTTGGCTTTTGAGATTCCGAGGTCAATGATGCTTTATTAGACCGAATTCCGTCATGGGGAAGTCTGGGGTTGGGGCTCATACACAGCACAGATATAGATATTAAGGAGGGAATAATACTACAATATTCTGGTTTCTTTTTCACTCAGAGAGATAAAGGGTAGGACAGCTGTATTTTTAGATGGTAAAAGAAGTGGTTGTTTTTAAGTATCCTGGGGTTATAATGCTGTTATTTTTAAATTAATTTCTTAGACTCAAAGTTACATAATTTTTCAATCAATAAGGAAAGAATGAGAGAGGGAAAGGAGATGGTTTCAGAGTTAAAATCCGCTTGAGTCATAGTTTTTGGTTTAATTGAAAGCAAAGGACTGTATTTTGCCATTAAATTATGAAATGTGTGATGGAAAACAGAGTATCATGGTGAGTAGTCTGTCACGGGGAGGTGAGCAATATGACATAATTTCCATCCTATTCTATGCTGTGAAAACTGTCTATGTAGCACTGTGTGTTCAACAGCATGTGGTTGGACTGGGATGGTTATGGCTAGAGGACTATTGCTGTATTTTGTAACAATCTCTTCTTTTTATCATCCACTAAAAATTCACACAGTGATCTTTTTGTAGGTTCTCCTCAGCATTTTCAGTTCCATTTGCAACCACCATACTTTATAAAGGAACTGTCCTCCTGCCGTAGCTTTACTGCTCCTAATGACAGGTTCCTTGGGAAAGATGAACAGCTACTGAAAAAAGCTTGGTTCAGGATGATTAGATTGGATTTTGTTTCTTCTGTCTCTTTTGTTTGAGTTTTTAGAATTATTTGTTTTAATTCCACATCTGGGGAAAATTCTACAGTTTATTTATAAAAATGTCAGCTGAAACAATCAGTGTGATCCTTTCTGGGTTTGGAGTCTAGGAATATACATGACTGACTGGAATTTACTTTAAATGATTCCTTGTTTGGGTTGTCTGCTAATATAAAACATTATAACTGGGAAGATTCCACTTCAAGAAGCATACTTATTTCACGTCCCCATCTTAGGATTTTTAGGCAGATAGTAGTGGTAGAAGACAATTGAGGAAAAAATTATTTCCAACAAGCAAGAAAGTCATTGTATAAAATCCTGTATTTCTATTGGACCAGAGAAATGCTTATCTCTTTTCATGACAAATTTAAGTTCAGATATAGTTGGAGGCTTGTGATCTTCCTTAATATATGTTTCTATTAAGTCTAGTGCTTGAGTAAGATCTCAATCCCACCAGAATGTGTCTTCAAAAGTTAACTGTACTGATTAGGATGGACTGAAAATATGCTTAAAATTAAGCACATTCTTAATAATCTGTGACCTAAGATTTTGCATCAGACTTTCATGAGTTTTATTTGAAAGTCTAAACTCCAAACCTCTGATTTTGAGGGGTTGTAAATGAGATTTTAACATCAGGCACCTTCTCCATGTGCTGTTATGTTTCTAAAACTCAGGCATAGAACAAATCACGTGAAAAAAGTCCCTTGCTGTTAGTGTATTTTGTAGAAATTACAGATTAAAAGTGTCTGCTCAGTCATCAACTCTATGCCTCTACTAGTACATACTTGCCCTTGGTTTGCATACATATTCTTTCTCATAGAATGTAAGTTAAATAACAGGTACTTTCTTTTTAAGAGCAGCCTAACACATCTAATTTCTGCAATTTCTACCTATGGTTTTCCTCTTAAAGGTAATTTGTTTCCTTTCAAGTAATTACAAATTGTACATTTCCAGTCACATTATGCCAACATCAAGACTGATAACTAACTAGTTTGATTCCACTCTTATCAACATTTTATGAAAATTAGAAGTGAAAACATCACACTGGGACCTTTAGAGTTGCTTTAAGTTATTTTGAATAAATAGCAGGGTCTCTTATAGCTCTAATGATTAGAACAGCAAAAAAGATTCCACTACAAGGTGTAATGCACCTCTCTTTATGCTTTCTAAGAACCCTGGAAACCTGTTAATCCTGTTTATTTTAATTCTATTGTGTTAGAGGCATTCTTAGAGATCTGCATGAATGCTATTTTAGGTTCTTTCACAGTTTAAGCTTTACTGGGTTGGAATAATATTTCTTTTTCTTTTTTTTTTTTTTTAAAGAGAGGATCCATGGTATCTCTTCATCAGAAACTCATAGATTATTTTCACCTACCTTTATATTGTGTGAAGATTTATAGGTCTCTGCTCAAAAACAATTTCTAAGATCATGCCTGAATAATCAAAATTTCAAATTAAATTTTTCTCTTTGAGAGAGGAAGAAAGTGGAAGCAGCAATGGTAAATGTCTTATTAAAATTTTGAAATTAAAAAAAAATCCACACAAAAAACCCCAAATCACAATAGCAACTTGTATTTTTCACTCAGATTTGTCCTAGTTATCTTTTAGAATGTTTCTCTTCTACAGACTTAAAAGTGCATTCTAAAATGCTAATTTTGAATATTTGTCTCAGAGTATTCATCCATTGTCCAGTAATTCAAGATAACTGATTGTTTGCAACAGACAAAAAGGAAAAAAATCAAAAAGTGTTTGACTCTCAGCTTTATTCCTGAAAATAGTACCAGGCTTTCCTCCAGTATCAGAATTTTGTTTGGATAGTCACTAAATAGTTTTTATATTTCTTTGGTGATGTGCTGGTTTTGTATATATGTACACAAACAAGGCATGTGAAAGATGCAAACATAGAAGGAAGATAATTAGAATTAACAGATGAAGAGAGTCTGAGAGAGATGCACAAATATGGCATCTTTGCCAATAAATCACCAACAGGAATGATTAAACAAGAAAATATAGTATATACCTATTTTCCAGTTCTCTGATAAGCAATATGGTGGGAATAATTCTTTGGCTCTCGAGTTACATTCCATGTTAGTGGGTTAGTAATGGGTCACACATGACTGATTTAACAGAATAAAGGCTAAGATTAGATTACTCTTTTTAATAAAGTGAGCATACTTTAAATGAGAATGTTTTGTCTATTCATCAAAATTATGCATGTGGTGCCAGGCATCTTCTTCTTTTAAATGTACCTCATTGAAAATACAGTAAGTTAAACACACCATCTAAGCATGTGGGAGCATATTGTAGCTACTGTGGTTTTTTATATGCCGTGAGGGAAGCAGAAGTGCTGCATGTGAAGCTGGTTTCTAGATACTGATTTCAAATACCAGACTTGTGCCTGCAATATTTTCTTATGTGTATATATATATATATATATATAAAAATAGAATGTACCGTGTACATGTTCAAGTAGTCAGTAGAAAAGAAGGAAAAAAAAAAACAAAAAGGATTTCCAAGCACAATAGATGAGTCTTTGAGGCCAAGACATATTGGTTGTCAGAAGATCTGGTTTGTGACTTTTTTGTGTGAATTTTTGTTTGTTTGGGGTTTTATTTGTTGTGTTGAGGTTTTTGTTTGCTTGTTTTGCTTTGTGGGGTTTTTGTTTTGTTTGTGGGTTATTTTGTTTTTTTTTTAGTCTGTCAAATTACTGCTGGTCAGCTGCTAGTATTTCACTCTCTGTACAAAATGTCAATAAGTCTTTAGGAAATCTAACTGCTATGATAATGTGTGAATTTTGAGTTTCTCAGATACTAGGAAAAGCATAACATTTAAAAATGAGGATGGCAGCTTGTCTGTGAGGCAATGTATGTATTGCCCTTTGATCACTGATGAAATGTGCTTATTTTGCCACACAACATCCAATTCATGCTTGCAATCAGAATTACAGAAGAGTTGAGGTTGATTGCCCAACCCCATGCTCTAGCAGAGTCATGTAGGACAGCCTGCAAAGAACCGTATCCAGAAAACTTTTGCATAACCCCAAGGGTGAAGATTTCACAGCCTCTCTGGCAAACTTTGCTAATGTTCATTCACCTTTACATAGAGAAACTAAACTATTTTCCAGTGCCCATTTGCAAACTGAAATCTGAAAGTGTTTGAAATCTATAGGTAAAGAAGTTTTGATCATACTAACAGTAGGAAACCCTATTTAGTTCTTCTAGTGCTCTCTTCAGATAGCAAATTACTGAGGGATGCATTTCTATGACCTGTTGTATATAATGTGTCGTTTGGTGCTTCTCATGAGGTCCAGGGGGAAGAAAAAAACTTGCTCCTTGACATGCATTGATCAAGACCAATGGTTTGGGAGCTCTGACTACCTTTTTAAAGGCCCCAGTGGGCTATGCTGGGGTTTCAGGTTCAAAATATGGCAGCTTAGGAGGTAGAACCCTTGAGGGTACAGATGAGCAGATGATGAGGATGCAGCAACAGCTGGAACCAGTCTAGAAGGAGGGAAAGTTGACAGCAACCTTCAAAATAGGTTGGAACAATCAGTGGAAGAATGATGACCTGCTCTCTATGACATATTGCTGGGTAATGTTCCCAGATGAGTTAATAAACCCATTGCTTAATTAAACCACATCCTTTGCATCATGTCTTCCTTCACAGTCAAGCTGTGTGCTTTCTGGCTTGTATGGTATCATCAATAATACAGATTCAACAACTAGATCATCTGTTGGTGGTGCAGGAGTTAAAATAGAATGCATCTCACTTCCTCTTAGCTGTATTTGGTTGTACAGAACTAACAGGAGTAAAAAATGGTAACAATTTATTTTTATCACTTAAGTGAGTACATTTGGGCTCACTACATATGGAGAACAGATCTACTGAATAAGACTTTTGCCTAGTAACTTTTTCTGGCCATAGCCACATATAATAATTGTGGTTGAAATGCTGGCTTTACATTTAAAAAAATGTTGACAGAGTATCTTTCACAAATAGGAACATGCTCACATGATTCTAAACATATGCTACACTCCGTTCCCACATCTACATCTGTTTCTTTAATTGATATTGTATTTTAATTATTTTAGATTATAAATACACACTAGGGCTGATAAACACGTTTTCTATCAGATGTTTCTGGAAGGAAAACTGCCGCCACAGTTTCTTTTCTTCATAAAATATTTTTTTCCTGCCGCATTTTTTTTAAGCCTTCAAAACTTGGAAATAGAATTACTTTTCTTGTATGAAAATTGGTCAAGGTGCAGATTGCTTAAATCTATAGTGAGATTAACTTCAGAGTATAAAAGAAAGCTCATTGTAGGAGAGTATGTGCTACCACACAGTGCATTAATTTTTCTCAGAAAGAAGTAAATTCTGCTATTACAAAAAAAGCTAAGTCACAAGTTAATGTCAGCGAATTGCAGACAGGGCACAGCAGTGATGACACATGCCATAGTGTTCTATCCCTTCTTTGTCTCAAGACATATTTGAAACAATCTGCAACTAGAAAAACAATCACTAACCATAGTAAGCTACCCCCTGTCAGTACTGACAGGCGAGTTTCCCTATCTGAAAATCTCTATTTCATAAGGTTGTTTGTTTGCATAGAACCCAGTTTCTCTGCTTTCTCAATTAAATTAATGGTAGATGGATGAGAGCCTAATTTTTTCAAACAGAGGCAAAGGATTAGTTACTGTACCAAATATGGGTCAGAATTATAAGTGGTGTTCCACACAGTCTGGTGTTGATATTCCTAAAGGATTCCTTTAGTGTTGGCCTTATCAGTCAACTCTTAACTTCTATTTACTTTAGCAGTTGCTTTAAAAAGTCATTCCAACATCTGACTAAAATCAAGAGAAGGAAGTAAATGTATCTGCTCTATCTTATTAGGTAAGAGCGATGTACAAAGATTTGATTTCAGTTAGACAATATTCTATAATTAAGCACAGACTATCATCAATTCTCTTCCAGAATGACCTGGGAGGTTGAAATAAATTTGGTGTTTAGTAAAACATAATTCAGATAAGATGAACATTTTGGACTTTTTTTTTTTGCCCCCAGTGTCTCCACCAGAACCAGTAGACTCTCATAGCAGCAGCAAATTTTCCCTATTTGTGCAGATGGCTTTTATATTTTAATTTAAAAAGCTGCTACTTCTTTATCCTCAGTTGTTGTTTTAATATTGGTACTGAAAGCCATGGAACATTTTTGTTTTAACTTGTTTAATGACTGATTAGTGCTGGCATCTTAAAGGAAACAAAATACCCTGACTTTGACCAAAGTCACAAAAATGTGTTGAGAATAGCAGATTGCCTGTATTCCCACACTGGATGAGAAAGGCTGGCATATCATGATGGAAACACATGAATAAAGAAACAACCTATGTTATAAATTATATCTCACGGATATAGAAACAACTAATGATATAAATTATAACTATTGGATTTAAAAGGGGAATGTCAAATAAAATGTACTTTTTAAGGCCCTGAGTTAGGCTTACAGCTGATCTCAGTTCCCTTGGGAATCATAGACTTTATCTTTGTTGAAAATAGGTGGCTCTATGAATTCTTTTAGCAAATTGATCCAATCTTGCTCTTTCCTTTTGAAGTGAATTCAGTGATGTTGATGTTGTTCTTCTTTTTACAGCAGTGCATAAAGTTTAGAATACTTGCTCAGAAAGTGAGTACTACACTCAGTTCTCTTTTCCAACAGAAGCTCTTTGAGGCTTCATCTCCTATTTCTTATGCTAGGACAATTTGTGTATGACAACATTTTTCTTTCCTTTTGAACATAAATCACTTCGCAGGAATGAACTCTCGATTGAGTGGGTGAGGCAGGACATGAAGGGTAAAGGCACCTTGATCAGGGATTAATGCAATGGTTGAGAGAAAGGATTTAAGTCTTCTGTCTGTAAATTACTTCTGTAATTACATCAAATTGTTACCCTGTTAAAAACCAAACCAAAACAAAAAAGCCAACCACAACACAAACCCACAGTAATTCTTAGGAAATTAACCCAACCTTCTCTTTATCTACAGTATTAATCTTAGCCCCAGGTTATTTCTGAAAATAAGCATCAGTCTCTGAGAGTGATGTTGAAGTCTTAGAAAGCAGGGAAAGTTAAGAAAAAGCATTCCATATGCTTTTTCTTTTCCTCTATTGGATAGCTCCAAACACTCTATTCTACTTTTAACTATCCACTTTTTTATCTCTATGTGCCTAATTTTCACTGGGCATTTAATAGAAAGACTAGATTCTGAAAGGGGTTTCTGATTTTCCAGTCCATAAAGTCCGTACCAACATCAAGACATTGTAGATAGTTTGGGCTCTAAATGATTTAAAAACATACCTAGCGATTACATATTTAAGCAAGCACTGTTTGATAGAGTGGGAATATTGATCTAGCTGTAGGCTATCATTTCTAGCTCATTTACAGGTTAGATTCTTGTTGAGACAGATTTCAACGAGGCCTAATATGTGTCATAGAGTAGCACTGCAGATATTACCCAGATCATTGAAATGTTTTTGGAAGTTTTAGTCACTGTAGGAAAATGGCTTTGACTCATCTGCCAGTATATGTTCTTGTTGCATTACTGTTTAGGGACACGGTGGCAACATCCTCTGAAAGCATTACTGCTAACACAACTGGACTAATACTTACGGGACAACAGCAAATCTTCAGGCCCTGTGTGCATTCAACTTAAACTGAATTGATAGTGGAGTATTTCTACAGACAACCTCAATGTGTATTGGAAAGGAAGACTGAACCTCATTAAACCGAACTGTGGTGTAAAATTGTATATTAATACATCTGTACTACAGTCATCAATAGTGCAAAGAAATCATCAAATGCAAGAAAAAATCCAATAGAGAGCCTCCCCTCCATCCAGCAGTAGGAGAAATTCAACAGTGGAAATACAGTAATCTACATCTCTAACATTTGGGTTAAGGTACCTTTCCTTTTCTTAATATGACAGGAACTTCTGATACAAACACATTATCTCAGCTTTGTCTCACTTCATAATATGTCTGCTAGTAAACTGTACTTCAAATTGTCGCTGAAGTATTTAAGCATCAGTTTCTTGGACTATCTATACATTTAATTTTTCCTTAAATTTTGCATAATGTCAGGAATGATAACAGGAAATTTTGACAAACACTAGGTATTCCATTTACTGGAGTAGTCAGGGAATTAGAGGTAGCTAGACCTCTTCAGCACAGATGTGAGCATCCCCATGAAACAGTACAGTACATTTCCAGATGAGTGTGTGAGCTTTTCTTTGGGTTGATAAAATATCTCAGGGGGACAAAGCTTTCTGATTAGGTGTTAACCAGTGCCTCCCTGACAAAATCAGGTTAGATTCAGGTAGTGTCAGGTTAAGGGCTGAGGTATCAGGGCTGCCTTTGAGCCTGTCACATAAATCAGATTCCATCACTGAAACAGGGCTATCTTCTGCAGAATACAGGTGAGATTAAATATGTTTTGAATAGAAGATGTCAATTAATTTCAAGCAGTTAATATAAAAACATTAACTTGTTTTTAAACCATATTGTAGGAATACTTTTTCATGGAAATTGCAGTCAGAAGCACAGGCATGATTTTGTTTACATAGTGAACCCAGTATCTTCTTTTCTTCTTGCATATAGGAATTATGACTGTCAAGTCATTTGTCTTTCCCTTTGTTAACCTTTGTCCAATATAAATCCATAATTTATTAATTTGCATATAAATACTTTCATATATCAAGTTCTGTACTATTTGTCTATTATTTTCCACGATTTTTTTTTATTATTCTGAAGATTTTGTTGTGGAAATGCAGCTGACCCATATGAAGATTAAGACCTTGTCTGCTCTCTTCCCTCAGCTGCTGGAGAGCATGAGAAATAACCGCAGATAAAAAGGTTATGGCAGCTTGTTTTCTTCTCTGTTGTGAGACCCTTTTTAGCTTCTGCCTGGTTTGTCTTTGTGTAGCTTGCTAAGTCATATCAAAGAGAGGGAGAATTAGGCATGCACCACATTTTCATCGTGATTACATAAAATAAGCAAGAAGAAGCAGCCCCAGCGTCATTTTCTGGAGAAATTGCTCACATCTGTGCCTAAGATTCTTGGAAAACCCTTCTAGTAAACTTAGTGGCATTTTCCCTTTAAGCTGGTATCTGTTTTACCTGAGTTATGCATAGAAATAAGTCTTTCTGATACATATATAAGACTCTGGAGGTACAAAAGAATGTCACATCTTTAGTGCTTTCTGCCCAGTATGACATGTGCTTCTGCAAGAGAAACATGAGCAGAAGCAGCTTCCAAGATGCTGTTCCCAAGAAGTCCCAGCACTTTAGCAAGTACCTCGTAGGTTATTCTTAGTGAAAGTGCTAAGCACCTAAGCCATGGCTACCTTAAATACTTAACTACACGTAATTTGAGAGTTTAGTCACTTTTGACGTAAATATACTCAAAAAGAAGCAAAGTTATTAGAGGATGATTCAGACCTTGAGCTGTAGTTCCTTGACCATAACCTCTTTGTCAAGAGTCACAGTTTAAGCAGCTTCCATTAGCAATCACTTGTTCTGTTTCTCTTCTTTTTGTACTAGTACAGCAAAGTGTGATGTTGCACTGTGAACCTAAAATTAAGGTACAGGGAGTTGTATGCTGTGGTATGCAAGGAGAAATGCATTTTACTGTGACCTATTTCTAGATTTTCTGTAGTGTTCTTTGTGGTACTACTCCAGCACTTCCTTTATATTCACTTTAACCTTGACTTTCGAAATTGTCAAAAGGGATATTATTTTATCTTTGTTTAAATACACCAAGTATATATAGGTAGAATTGATTTTGTATCAGTAAATATTTATAACTGCTCTCTAATGCAATAAATTGACTGTACTTTGCCCATAAGAAGCTGTAAGGAGAGATTAAAATATTAAACACTTTATCCAATAGTACACCTGCAAACCTGTTTTTGAGGGCCTGAACAAAGATATCCTTCATCTTAGGGCAAGATATCATCTTTGATTGCACATTCAAATTTTGCATTGGACCTTGCATAGCATTTCCACTATAAAAGCTAAAAAAAAAAAAAAAAAAGGTGGATTTCTATGAGGTTGGTGTCTTAAATTTTCACTATATAGTTCTAATAGAATTACAACGCTAGTTTTCATTTCTGTTCTCACACAGTCATAGAATCACAGAATAGTTGAGGTTGGAAGGGACTTCTGGAGTTTGTCTTGTCTAACCCTGCTGCTCCAGCAGGCCTACCCAGAGCGGGCTTCCTAGGACCATGTCCAGATGGTTTTCTAATATCTCCAAGGGTGGAGACTTCACAAACTCTATTGGCAACATATTCTAGTGTGCAGTAACCCTCACAGTAAGGAATTTATTCCTGATGGAAGCTCTTGTGTTTCAGTGTGGGCCCATTGCCTCTTGTCCTGTCACTGGGCACCACTGAAAAGAGCCTTTACACCCTTTCTTAGGTGGAGAATCCAGCCCTTGCTCTTGTTAAAATTCTTATGGTTAGTGCTTGCCCAGCTCTCTAGTCTATCCAGATGTCTTTGTAAGGTTTCTCTCTACCATCAAGGGAGTCCACAGCTCCTCCTAGTTTAGTATCATTGCTATACTTACTTAATGTACATTCAATTCCTGCATCCAGACCATTTTAAAAAATATTCAAGAACATTAGCCCTGAAATTGAGCCCTGGGGAACCACAGTGACTGTCTGCCAGCCTGACATAACCCCATTTAATATAACATTTTGAGCCTGACTTGTCAGCCAATTGTTCATCCAGCATATTTTGGACTTGTCTAGCTGTGTGCTAGACATTTTGTCCAGAAGGTTGCTCTTAGAATATCAAAAGCTTTACTGAAAACCCCAAACACCACATCTACTAGCTTTCCTTGGTCAACTAGGTGGGTGATCTTGTCATAAAAGGAAATTAATTTGATTAAGCAGGACTTTTCCTTCATGAACACAGGTTACCATCAATAGCTGTGTTGTCTCTCAAATATTTTTCAATAACTCCCAGAATAAGTTTCTTGGTAATTTTAGCAGGCACAGACAGGCCTCTAATTATCAGGTTCTTCCTTCTTATTGAAAATTGGGGTAACACTTTCAGGCTTCCAGTTGACTGGCACCTCTTCAGACTCCCAAGACTGTTGAGAAATAATGGAGAGAGGTTGCACAATGACATCTTCCAGCTCTTTCAGTACTCTGGGATGAATCTCATTGAGCCCTATAGACTTATGTGCATCCAGCTGGAGCAACAGGTGTGGAGCAAGTCAGGGTTGTCTGAGAGCTTATCAACTTCCCAGTCATGGTTTTCCAACAGAGGGCTCTAGGGCTTCCAGATCCCAATACCAGTGTGAAGATAAAGGCAAAGAAGGTATTAAACATCTCTGCTTTGTCTCTGTCCTTATTGGTGAGCTCACCAACTTCATCAAGGAAACAGACCAATGTTATCTCTGATTCTCCTTTTGCTGTTAACATATTAGTAAGGCCTTTTTTGTTCTCCTTCACAGTGCTTAATTTTAGTTTTAGGAATTTTTTTTGGTTGGTTGGTTGTGGGTTTTTTTTCTTTTTTTGGTTGGTTGGTTGTTGGGTCTTTTCAAGTTAGTCAGCACACTGAAAAGGTGTGATTCTTTTCCTTTACAGCTTTACTGTTTAGGTCACTGTTTTAGTATCTTATGTAAGATCTTATGTATCTTTAGTATCTTATGCAAGCTTCTAGATGGAATAATGGGAAGACTANCTTTACAGCTTTACTGTTTAGGTCTGATGTATCTTATGCAAGTTTCTAGATGGAATAATAGGAAGACTATTTTAGGAAGAATTGTACAATTATTTCCTTTTTAAATACTTTTTGTTTCTAAGGTTATGTGATAATTACTTTTCATGTTGTGTTATTGAAATATCAAAAAAATTACTAAAGAATAGATTTGTGACCACAAAAATAGCTCACTCCTAGCTCCAAAATCTCACTGGATTGTGTAAACTAGAAAAATTAAACATAAGCATACATAATTGAAGAGTTCTTAATATCTAAAGAGGATGACAATATGCCAAAGGGAAATAATTCATACCATGGTGACTATGAAAAGTGTGTATATTAATAAGTTTAGGAGTTAACAAAAACAATTATATAAAGCCATTCCTTACTAGGACCTTGCTAGTCCTCACATCTAGTCTCAATAGGAACTTGTTAAAAATTAGTTATAGAAGATTTTTCTTTATTATTTTACTTAGTCAAAAGCTTTGTACTCATTTAATTTGCTTGGATAACTTTATTTGTGATTTTTACATTGTTTTATCATTTTGATAAAGAACATAAAATATGAAGAGTAGAAGAGAATCATAGAATCATTAAGAGAATCATAGAATCATTAAGATTGGAAAAGACATCAAAGATCACCAAGTCCAAGCTTTGCCTGATCACCACCTTACACACTAGACCATGGCACTAAGTGCCACATCCAATTGTTTCTTGGACACTTCAAGGGACAGTGATTCCACCACTTCCCTGGGAAGTCCATTCTAAGCCTTTCAGTGAGGAAATTCTTGCTGATGTTCAACCCGAACCTCCCCTGGCAGAGCTTGAGGCTATGTCCACTCATCCTGTCACTGGTTACCTGGGAGAAGAAGTCTCTCCTCCATTTGGCTACAACCTCTTTTCAGGTAGTTGGAGAGAGTGATAAAGTCACTCCTGAGCTTCATTTTCTCCAGAATAAAGCCACTCCTCATATAGCATAGTCTCTAGAGCCTTCACCAGCTCCATCACCCTTCTCTGGACTTGCTCCAACACCTCAATGTCTTACCTGTAGTGAGGGACCCAAAACTGAACAACAGACAGGAGTTGCAGCCTCACCAGGGCCGAGTACAGACCCTAGTCTTACTTGCTTACTGCTTGTTCTATTACAAAAATGCCTGTAAGGGTAGACTTTAAACACAAGTTAGTAAGAGCAATGTCAGAAAAAAAAAAAGAAAATTGAAAATACAACTTGTATATCATTTCAAGAGATTGCTTTCACATGTGAGGATAATAATACTTCGACCAGGATTTATCTGAGCAGTCTCTACAGAAAATAATTCCTTCTCTTGTGTTAGCATTCAGTGAACCTCATATTCACTTAATGTGAGCACAATGGGATCAGCTGTCTTGTCAAGTTAATCTATAACATTAATGCAGTGTTTTATCCTTCTTTCTCAGACTCCATGCACATAAAACATTTATATATATAGTTTTCAGCAGAATGTTCTTGTGTCCATCAGTGACAAATGTATGGTTTTATCTCTGGACCAGTAAAGTGCCTCTGTACCTTACCGTTACTGTGTCTGGTTGATTTCTAAATCTTTAACAAAAGAGCAAGCAAATTAAATTGTCTGCTATATATATTCCAGAATCAGAGTATATATGTTATCACTTGTGATGTATTTCTGGTTGGTTCTTACACTAGTTGGATAGAATATAAAATCTTTCTGAAAAGATTCTTTCTGAAAGATGTTGTAACAAAGGAACTGATACGTTGGTTTGTAGATGGAGACCATTACTACATGTAGTCCTTAATTTTCATATACAGTTTCAATTCCATTGTTACTTGTGGTCAGATGTATAAAGAGGCACAATGACCTCATGTAAAAGACAATAGACTAGAAAACCTACCATTGGCTCTTCTGTTGATCTCCTTTGTTTTTCTTAGCAAGTTATTGTCCTTTTTGAATGATGTTTACAAAGGCTATGAGTTGCTCATCATGGTGCCTGCAATGTACAGCACCCCATACTCTGGGTAACCTTTGTCACTTCCAGCTCATTCTGCAGTATCAGGAGTTACTGGAAGTGTTTACATTTTTTCTTTTTCTGTATTGAAGAACTTGTATATGTATTTCAAAGAGAAAATTACGCCTGGATGAACAGATTAGAACATAGGGTTCTAGGTTCCCGTGTCTAGATGCCAAGATAAACAAATGCTATAATATTAACAGGCTGGGGGGGAACGGGAAAAGCAGTAAAATTTTCATTTCTCTGTTGGAAGAGTTCTGCAAAGTGACATCTCAAGTTCCTCATCTGATCAAACATTTTGTCTTAGAAAATATTATATTTTTTACATTTAGTAAGCAAAAGAGAATTTGAGTTCCTTGATCAAGTTCAGACCTTTAATTGTCCATAAGTGCAAGGAACTATTGGTTTGCACTACAAAAGAGGCTGCTGTATTTGGCTTTACAAATGCCCAGTTACATTGTTCAGGGCTCAAGCACTGTATGAAGTCTTGTACAGCTCTTTTTAAGGCTCTCTGTACAGGGCTTGAGTTTCATCTTTAATCAACAGCCAGCTGTTAGGGCTGCCACTGATTCCTGACCTGTAATTACCCTGGAACCTCATCCTGCTGCCTGGTTTCTCAGAGTCTCCTGATATGCATTGTACAAGATTGAAAGTGGCAAAAAATCCTTTATGAAGGTACCAAGAGATTTGTATCTCTACACTACAAATCAATCCAACACTGAATGCACTACAGTCCTGTTCTCCCCTCACCCGCCACACTCATTTCCCCCTTTAACTGTGCCCTGCATTTGAGATTGTAATTAAGACTAACAATGTGAAATCAAGTAAGTTTGCTTGAACCTGCCTCTAGAAAAAGATCAGTTGGCAAAATAAATGCACAATGTCCTTGCTGATCAGATCCATGTTTTGTTTTTTTTTTCCCCTGATCCATTTGATTATGTCTTTTAATATGAACTGTGTAAAGTTTCTAATGCAATGCACTTTTTGAAGTTGCAACCATACACACACTTTAAGTATTATAGATTCCAGTTGTCAGGAAACATTTACTTCATTGTCAGCTTTATCTACTGTATTCTTGAATTTTAAACTACAAAGTACTGCCAACCAGCAAACATGCATTTTTATTCCAGGATGAATGATGATTGCAAGCCATGAATTGGTTTCAGTTCTCTATCCCTTTCATCTGAGAAGAGAAGCTTGTTTTTTAAAAACATGCCATGTCCCTCAGGTATGCGTTTTAGTAAATACATATGCAAAGGAAAGGCTGGAACAATTGCCAGTGTTCACTGCTGCTATTGCTAATTATATAGATAGCTCCATTTAGAGCTGGCCACCGTAACTAGATAAATCTAGATTTATCCTTCTTTAGCTGAGGGAAATAACCTCACATCTGTTAAAAGATTATCACCTGATTAGTACATCTGAGATCAGAAATACTTTCATCAAGCTCAGGTCTCAGCAATGCAAACACTCTGGGTTGTTGTCATGATACATACAGCCAGGATGCTCAAGTGAAGGGGATGATATATTCTGCTTACTTACATTTTAAGTACTTGGTGAATAAGTGACTAGGATTATGGAATGTAGGATTGGCAGGAGTCCTGGGAGTAAAGATGATCTTCCATGCATGTATGTGTTTCTCTGTTCACTGGAGAATGAAAAGCAGATCCAAGTTTTTAGAAATTTTCTGATTTTTCTCAACTAAGCTGTATGCTTATGCCTTTTTAATGCCTCTGATCTTTTTTTTTTTTAGTTTTTCCAAGCAACTACATTCAACTTAGCGTTTACTTGCTGAGAGATGTTAGTGGGAATAAATTGTTGCTAGGTTATGAAATGCATCTTTCAGTATTTCCATAGTCAACAGTTCTGATTTTTATCTGATAAACTCCAGTATTGCACAAGGGAGAAAGTAAACTGTATTATTAACATGGACTGTTGAGAAAATCCTCTTTTAAAAGAACAGAACTCCAGGATGAAATATTAAGCATTTTTGTAGATAATTACATGAAGCCTGAAAAGATCTTTGGCTCAGATCCACAGTGGCATGGCAGAGGCTAAGACAGAACTCCAACTCAGATCTTATATAGCGGTTTTCTGGTTCACTTTGTATTTTTTGGTTTGTAATTGCTCTTACTTACCTTTCATAGCCCTATTAATTGTCTTTTTCTAGTCTTGCTTACAGTCTCTATGTCATATTCAACTACACACTGTAAAAGTAACTTATGTGTAACAATTTTCTCTTCACCAATTAAAACAAAGATGAGTGTTATTTCCCTACAAAGTTACCACATAGAAAGCTTTCTACATTGATTGAAGAAGGCAATTAATATTGCAATTAATATTGTAGGAACAACAGTTCTGAAGTATAGTTCCTGAGAAATATTTTTCCATATCATAGAAGAATGACCAGGCTGTAACTGGATGCTATTAATATTTGAACCTTGACTCAGAACTGTACTTGATATTTTCCCTGTGGTTGTTTCTGAAAAGGTTACTTCAGATTAAAATGAGAGGTTCTGTTTCATCTCAAGAATCTGATTGCAAAGCTTTAAAAGTATTTTGGCCTCCAATTATTTTGGTGTCTCTTTTCCAAATAGATAAAAGTTAAGATCCAAAACAATTTTGTGGCTTGAAGATTATATCTAAAGTTAAAAACTAGGACTAATAAAGCATTTTTCAGCCAAAACAACACTGCAAAAGACAGAGCTTTTACTCTGTGTGTGTGTGTGTATATATATATATATACACACATATATATATATACACTTATATTTTTATATATATATATTACTGTTCAATAAAATATTTTGTTCTTTACAAGGAAAGAAAAGAAAACAGAATCCCACAGCTTTTTGATAAAACTATTGTTTGTCTTTCTGGAAGTTTTGAGGAAACTGAGGAAGACCCAAGCCCAAACATTTGCCAAACAAGTCCACCTNTCCGTGTGTGTGTGTGTATATATATATATACACACATATATATATATACTTATATTTTTATATATATATATTACTGTTCAATAAAATATTTTGTTCTTTACAAGGAAAGAAAAGAAAACAGAATCCCACAGCTTTTTGATAAAACTATTGTTTGTCTTTCTGGAAGTTTTGAGGAAACTGAGGAAGACCCAAGCCCAAACATTTGCCAAACAAGTCCACCTAAATTTAGCTTCTCATTTTCTCACTCAATGAGATGTAAGATGTAATCTATCCCTACAGGCCAGAGCAGCTTTTTTGTGTGAGCCCCAGATAGGCAATTATACAAGACAAGAATGGGAGAGAAGGAAGGCATTAACTACTGTGTGGCTTCCCTTTTCTAAAAACTCCATGTTAGAAGATAAGCTGGAGTTATGAGTCCTGTTCTGGAAGTTGAAAAATAGGCCCCTGAAAGAACAGTGTTGCAGTGGTCATGTGTGGCCATGCATGACAGTGAATTCCTTCCCAGACCTATAAGATCATACATAGAATTAAGTCCTCCAAATGGTGTGGGAGATAAATTCAGTTTGAATGCCAAAATCTTTGTGTACAAGAATCAGAATGTGGTTATTAGAGGTGACTTGGTAGTTTATATTAGCTTGTTTCCTAAAGGTTTTTGTTTTCCTGTGTGTGCACCATAGTCTTTAATTTAAAGCCTTCTATGAGCATAATCCATGAACATTTGATACTCTAACATATTTTTAAGTTTATTTTGCATAGAATATGGTTTAAAAGGTTATGTACTTTGAGGTCTTTATCATATTGTTTATGTTCTTTAAGTGAATCACTTTTTTTTAAGTTAGTTTATGAAAATACCATGTTTAAACATCTGTCAAAGGATGAAAATTAGCTAAATAGACATAGGAAACTATGTTATATATTATGTTACCCTGTACACTGTAATAATTTTGATCATAAAAAAACTATGCAACAGGTACAAACAGTTTTGCAGACTTGTTAGTGCAAATTCAAAATTCACTTCATCTGAATCTAAATTAAACTGGTATGTATCAAGACTCTTTATTTTAACATTTCTATCCGTGGATGATTAAAAAGCAGTAAAATAGAGTTTCAAATTTTATTTAAAAGACAGGTGCAGAAAAAAACATTCAGTTTTGATACAGTGTAGGAATCTTTTACAAACTGATCATTTGCTAAGTATTTGAACTGGGGAGAAATGAATCCCATAGACAGTAGCTGTGCTTGGAAGTAAGAAGTAAATGTAAATCATAGTTATAAAATCACATAATAGTTTAGGTTGGAACAGACCTCAAAGATCACCTAGTTCCAACCACCCTGCTATGGGCAGGGACACCTTCTGCTAGACCAGGTTGTTCAGAGTACCATTCAAACTGGACTTAAACACATGGGGCATCCACAACTTCTCTGGGCAACCTGTTCCAGTGCCTCACTACCCTCACAGTAAAGAGTTTCTTCCTAACGTTTAATTTGAATCCACCCTCTTTCAGTTTAAAATCATTAGTCCTTGTTCTATTGCTGCACTCCCTTATAAAGTCTCTCCCCATCTTACCTGTAGGCCCCCTTTAGTTTCTGGAAGGTGCTATGTTTAGCCTTCTCCGGGCTAAACAGCCTCAGCTTTCTCAGCCTGTCCTCACAGGGGAGGTCTTCCAGGCCCCTGATTATCTTTGTGACCTTCCTCTGGACTCGCACCAACAGGTCTGTGTCTTTCTTATGTTGGGGACACCAGAGCTGGATGCAGCATTCCAGGTGGGGTGTCACCATAGTGGAGCAGAGGGGCAGAATCACCCCCGCAAGCTGGCTGGCCATGCCGATTTTGATGCAGCCCAGGACACAATTAATTTTCTGGACTGCAAGTGCACATTGCCAGGTCATATTTTTTCAACCACCAAGTATGCCCAAGTCCTTCTCTGAAGTGCTGGTGTCAACCCACTCATTGCCCAGCATGTACCCATGTTTGGGATATCCCTGATCCAGGTGCAGCAGCTTGTACATGACCTTGTCCTGAGGTTCAGATGGGCCCAACTCTCCACCCTGTCAAGGTCCCTCAGAGTGGTATGACTTCCCTCCAGTGTGTCAACTGCACTACGTGGTGGTGCCAGCAAACTTGATGAGGGTGCACCCAAAATGTCTGTTTCAAGAGCAAGTAAAAGAGCAAAATACCAGGGCAATTTTAAAAGGGAGGGAGAAAGTCACTGATCCACACTTTATAAAGGTATTCTTTGAGTTTACCTAATTATTCTTCACAAGCACTAGCTCTGTGCAGGATGTCTAAAATGCTTGGCACAGTCAATGGCAACAATTAGGAAAATACAATTAGTCATGTTATGTTTTACCGAGGGCAACCAGCCAGAAAGTTATCCTCTGAAAGGAAGGTACCCATTCACAGAGTAAGAATTCTTACTTCATCTCCTCCTATGACAGAAATAGTCCTTATCTTGGAGTCATTCAGTTACCACAGTACAGTGTAATAGAATCAAATAGATGCAATTAAAAGCCTGAACGGGGAGTGGGAATAGGCCAAAGTCTCCAGAGATCAAGTCTTAGCTTCTGGACTGGGACAAAAGTCTGAAGAAATGGGAAGAGTGTGAAAAGAGAAAAAGGAGGAAGATAGTCTTAAATTCTCACTATTCTGGTCACATGCCACAAATCAACAGGATTAGATTAGATGTTACAAAGAAACTCTTTACTGTGAGGGTGATGAAGCACTGGAACAGGTTGCCCAGAGGAGCTGTGGGTGTTCAATCCACAGAAATGTTCAAGGCCCAGTTGGATTATGTTCTAAGCAACCTGGTCTAGTGGAAGTGGCTCATGGCAGTGGAGTTGGAACTAAGTGATCTTCAAGGTCTTTTCCAACCCAAGCCACTCTATTATTCTATGAATAACAATAGGATATTTGTATTAAGTGTATTAACTCTTTGCTATTGATGTGCACCAGAAAAAGAAGGGAACCTCTCATTTCTCCTGATGGCAAATGCATGAAGCTGAACATGGTCACGCATCTCTCTAAATTTAGACTCAGATTATATTCATTATGCTTCACATGAAATGTTGTGAAAATTACAGTAAATTAATAGTAAAAAATACAAAGGAAGACTATTTTGATGCTTTTGGTAAGAACAAAATAAATTATGCAAGATCCTTACAATTTTCTCATGTGTGAAACACAAAAATGTTTACAGTTACCACAGCATTCAGAAAATGGGCTGCTTTGTGCCAAGTCCAGTGGGAAAGCTGAGGTACAGGGGTTAATGTTGACATAAAGGCCAAGTACTCATTTCTCTGATGTTAAGAGGAAATTTTTCATTGAGCCCAATAGGATTAAGGTTTAGTGTACGTGTTCTTGTGTCTTTCAAGTTATTGTAGTCTAACATTTCTCAAATAGTCTTTACCAGTTCTGAATTGTTGCATATCAGAAAATTTCATGTTTAGAGCAATTTCTTTTCCTTCTTTCCAAACAAAAACCTCAAACCAAGAGGAAACTGCAACTAGAAGTAGTAGATATTAGTTTTAAAATCTTTAATAAAAGAAGAAATGTAGATAAATATATAAGAAATGGTTTTATTACTTTTTAACGTGAAGGTGTTTATAATAAAAATAAACATGAAATTATGAACACTAAGAAAAGGTTTTTATAACATATCTTTTTTCATCTCTTCAAGAATTTTTAAAAGATTTATTAAGTTCAATATTTTGTCTTTTATATGAAAGGATTTTTCAGAACCAATTTTTGATTGAGAATCTTTGGTCCACAGCTATTTCTTGCCCAGAGTACTGGTGAGGTAGTCATGTAGGTGTTAAACAGAAGCAGCAGGTTTAATGCAGATACTCTTTATCTGATTGACAATTACTCTACTAGTTTTATGTCTGAACAGTTGGACATATCATTTTCTTCAATGTACAAGATCAAATCTCTAAATTTTTTACACTGGAGAAGCAGTTAAAAACAAAAGCAATTTGCAGAAATTCAAAACTTATATATATTCCAACTTGAAGCCCAGAAATGGAAAAATAATCTTCTGCATCTTTGTGCCTGTAAGAATACACCTCTTATATAAAACATTGACTTAGAAATCAACTAGTTTTCCATGGTTTTGAAGAGTAAAAAACCATGGGATGTAACACAACTTTAGGTTTGAGGGTTAGGAGGATCCATTTCTGTAAAATTTCAATTTAAAATAATTTTTTTTAAAAAAGTACAAGGAATTTAAGATTACATTATCACCATAGATAAATATGCTAAATTCATTGCTATGCTTCTAAAAGCTTATTGTTGGAATATTGACCAAGAAAAAATGCATTTTAAATTGCTGTCTGTTCAACACTTAGCAAATTTGATTTTTGTTTCTTTAATATAATAAACCTAAAATGACAAATATGCTTATGCAGACTGTGGCATTTGACATTAAGTCCCAGCAAGTAATTCACCTGATGAAAAGATGGGGCTGCAGCAGTTCTACAGCTCTCTAGCTCAGCTGGGGCCGGTTTCACACTCGCAATTGCATTTTAGAGATCAAATGCATGAAACCCTAAAGAAGTACAAAAAGGTTGAATACTTCAAAGGGTTTTTAAATTGAAAAACAAACATAAAACAAAACCCAATAATTTATACAAATGTTTTAGAACCAGTACAGCTAATTATGTATGGAAAAAAAGTGACACCTGTTCAGAGAAACCATTTAGCTTTTAGATTTAAGCTAACACTGCTTAACCATTTGTTATTCTAACTATTCTACTGAGTTTAAGTCTAAAATAGTCCATAATGCATATATATTGCTGCATATATCTGCATAGATTATACGCTAAGCATTTAAGTTTATATTTACAATTCAACTTCAGAGTTTCTCGAAAGTAGGTCTATTTGCATTGCTCCTAATTCTGCAGTAGGTGGCAGTGGGTAGTGGAGAATATACAGTTTAGATGTCATCACATTTTTAAGGGAAGCTTAAAAATGGCCAAGCGTTTTCTGCTTTTGAGTTATGTATGTATCAAACAGAAAGGAAATGTTAAACAGAATTTCTAAATTGTCATGGTTAAATAGTAGCTTTGGCAAAGCATTATGAAAATAAATTAAACTGATAATGGAGTCAAGTGGAGCTGGAAATACAGTACACTTTCCTGTAAACAAGTGTGAAGCTAAATGCAAATAAGAAAATATAACTGAAGGTTTAAACTCAGGAGAAGGTTCTGCAGGGCAGCTTTGTAAATTAGGGGAAAGTAGTGAACACAATTTACAAAATAGAAAAAGAAAACCACAATTTCAGTTTTATCTGTATTTCTTTGAAAGTTGTTTGTATTAATTTTCAGTGTTGTGCTGGCTTTCAAAAATAATACTGTAATTGGTGAAATTGGAATACAGTAGGATGGGAGAGGGTTTAGGCATGATGGTGGCAGTGTGGAATATTAACAGGGTTTCAATAGGTTGATTGTGTGGGAGGATAATTTGTGATGATTACAACAGAGCTCTGATTTTACATTCCTTGCACACCTGAAATATGGGAACTTTGCAGAATGTGAAATGGGATGAGAAAGTCTGTCCGAGAACATTCTAAGTCTCGTTCGTTATTGATTCTTGGTTCTTGCTTATCCGAAAACCTCGCCTGGTACATTTATATCGAAAGTGCTCTGTCAGCACTGCCGATTATTCCCATAATTTCACCAGTGTATTTTGAGCTCCAAATAGACCAACTAAGACTTTTAGAAGTGTAAGGCATCCACTAGTTCCCATCTCAAATACTTTGAAGTGACCAGTAATTAGGAGTTCTTGTTCGGATTTGTTTCCTGTTTTAATCTCCAACTTTTAAAAGTATGCAGCTGGAAGCTATTGAGTGCCCAGTCGTGAGTGTTTTGAAAACCCTGGTCACGCATACTGCTGGACCTAGACTAGCCAAGGTGAAACTCTTGATGAATATGTTTATGATTTCTTGGCCAAACTCTGCCTCCAAATACTTCACATTGTTAAGTAGTAAGAAAACATTAGGTTAAACTATATGCTTGTGCTTAATGTTAGTTCTGTAATTATAAACATTTTCCAGTGATTAATAGATATTATCTTTTGTATGAAATAATAGTTTACACTGCAAATAGGTATAAGCCAGTCAACAGAAAACGAGGCAAGATGCTGACTCAAAGTTGGTTGGAGTTTTGCCATTGACTCAGTAGTACAAAAATTATTTTAATATCTCATGTTACTCATCAGCCAATTCTCTGTAAAATTAAAAATAAGAGTAGTACTTTGATAAAACTAATAATGGTGAATTGTTTGCAACATGTTTCAAAAAGTAAATTTGGCACATATGCAAGAAATAAGAGTCACTTCATACAAGAAGAATACATTTTATTGTGTCTTCAGTTAAAGGAAAGGTTCCAAAGCAAGACCCTAAAGTAATAGTAATTTCACTAAAAAGCGCCCATTTTACATTTAAACTAAAAGGAATTCTTTGGTCCTGTTAAAACATGGTAGAATTCTTTCTTGATTTACTTCTGCATTATCTTGTTTTGTGCTGGTAAATTGAATGTCAATGAGATTGTGATACTTGAAGTTTGAAATCATGCACTGATAATTTTGATGGTATTGTGTGTGTTGTGTGTTATTCTTTGATTTCTTTTTTTTTTTATGTTGATTAAGAAACATCAAACATTGCCTTGTTCTCTTCCTCTTCCAAAATGAATAATAGACATCACTGTGATAAATCTTGAGTCATACTGGACAGTACTTCCTAAGAAATGTCAAAGTTCTCTTTAAAATTTATCCAGATTTTCCATTTTCTGTGTTGTTCTTTATGACTTTTCTTATGCTTTTAGAAATACCAAGTTCTTGTTGTCTGATTAAACATTGGTATTTTCTCTTTCTTATAAGTAGTTAGTTGCCTTTCAGTACTGTACATTAAATTTCTACTCACATGGTTTGACCATCACTGTTTCTGCATTATAATACTTTCAATGACTATTCTTACTTTGGATAATTATAATTGTTTAGCAATTTTTTATATCAGGAAGTTACTATTTTTAGTCATCTAGGAGTTCCTCTTTCTTTCATGGTCAATGCCACAATATCTCCAATTTTTTCTAAGTTACATAGGGGGGAATATAAAAGGAATAGTATGATGTTTTTGACTGTAAGTCAAAGAAGCAAGTATGAAATTTAGAAATATAAAAAATATGAGAAAAATAGAAAAAAAGTGATGCTCTCTAATACAATGTGGTTTAGTTCCTTTGAGAGGAACATTTTATTGTTATTTATTATGGTGTTTCTTGTTCTATTTGTTGTTAACATGTCAGCATCTTCATGCTTGTACAGAAGAGTGCAGACAAAAACTCTTCAGGACACAAAAATTGTGCTTGTTGTGTCAACGATCATTAGCTGTACATCCAGTCTAGACTGGACTTGAAGGCAAGGTATGACTTAATTTGCCTCTACACAAACAAACAAGCAGAAAGAGTTAAAGCCTGAGAATATCCCTGTAATGATAAAGGAGTGCCTACAGGCTAAAAGTTCTGAACTGGCCTCCTGCAAGTCACAAATGTTTTGCACCTTTTACGTTTTGAAGCTTTTCTGCTCTGACACGTGCAGAATTCTCTGGAATTTTGACTACCCAAATATCTCTCTCAATGCCTCTCTGCTGTACACCATGTGTCAGGTTCCCCGGCAAGATAAAATGAGACCATAGCTGAATTTGGCTTAATCACTGTCTCCATGAGATGACCGTGCATGTGACTGTCAGTAGTGAAACACGTCAGCTTTAGGGGATGAGTCGCCACCCCCAGTTTAGCAGACGCTGAATGATATTTATCCATGTGAACAGCACAGCATTGACAGAGAAGTGCTCTGAGTGAATGTCACGGATGTAAGAGGTCTGCTGATGAAAATATCTAAGGAAATTATTAACTGTGAGAAGAGCTTGTTTTGTTTTGGTTTGTTTTTTTTTGGGGTTTTTTTTTTTTTTTTTTCAAACCTGCAATGAGCTTAGAGCTGGGCATGATGAATGATGTAGAAAATGTGAGTAGGAGGTGGCATGTTCTTGAACAGAAAGTTCTCCAGCATACTTCCCCACCTCCCTACGCGATTGCAGGTTTTAAATGTGTATGTGAATACATGGCTACTTGTCTGGTAGGGGAAAGACAGTTGTTGCTTAATATTAGCACCTATTTTCCCTTTCTCCTAAAAATTCTCATAGGATAAGATCAAGGTGTAATTTTTGTTTTCTTTCCCCCCAAGCCGCTGCCCCCACCAAAATTAGACAAACTACAATGAAGATTAATGAGGACTCACCTCATTGACATCATATAAACAGTAACATACTTTTGTGAAACACTAAACAGAGATAAAGGGATACTGCTCCCTCTGAGAAACAGACAGTGCTTAAATTTTAAGCTTGGTAGTAAAGATAATATTAAGACAAAGAAAGCAAATTAACTGCTGTTAATGTGATTAATTTCTCTGTGCACAGTTTAAAATTTCCATAAAAGATCTCCAACTACCCTTCCTGAATCTAAAATATTTAGAGAATAATTTAAAAAACAATTTTCTAGAATATCAAAGCTATTTACGGTTGCCTTCCTAACTACTATCATGTCTCTGGCTTACTCATTCCTGACACTGATATGACTGATGAGTAATTGTTTTTCTTCTTGCTATTCCACTTGTAATAGCTCCTCAGCTCATTCTTACTGTACACATTTGATATTTAACTGAGAAAAGAAAAAATAGTGATTTGATTATCAGAACAGAGATTGCTCAAAGATACACTGTTACATGAATAAAAGAGAACAGAAAAGAAAATAATGTTAACATATAGTGTGAAAATTTAATTCTGAGTAGTAGAAATTTGTAATTCCTTAAGATGAAAGACCTGAATGAAGTTTCTAAACTGGTCTGAAGTGACATCTTGCTGGTCCAGTCCTACAGCTAAAGAATCTCAGAAGCCTGATCCAGTGCAGTGAATAAGAACAGGTTGAGCTAGCCTGATAAAAATCTTTAAAAAACTATGTATAGTTCTGAGGCCCAGTATGTCTCACTATATTGTTGGTTTGAGACAAAACTGTGCATTGATTTCTTGTAATCTGACAGAGGTCTATGGCTTATTCTTTTGTCCTTCCTCAAAACTTCAGTCTTCCTGAATGATATTATGAAAGTGTATATATCAGCCAATTGTAACCTCTTAACATGCTTTTAATAGCTGCCAGAGGTAACATGTCTCTTCCACTACTTGTCATTTCTTGTTTCTACTTACTGTAGTTGCCAATTTCCAGCTGACAGAATGGCTAAGTGAAGAATTTGCTACCCTTGCTTCCTACTTTGTTTCAATTCTTTCTGTCTTTCTCACTCATTGCTTTTTAAGCATTTTTGCTGTGGAACAGGGCTATTTTTAATTGTTGAAGAAATATTCAGTCAGTAAACACTTTGACCAGGAATCCATAACCACTTTGGTTCTGTATCCTAATTCAGAAGATGATCTGTCAGAATTAATTGAGAATGTCTTAATGTAATCAAGTCCAGTTCATTAGGCAAACACTTAAATTATTAATTTAAATACTGGGTAGTTCAACAGCATTTATGACAGTAACAAACACCAACGTATTTTAATTTTTAAATTCCTCCTCTGTACAGAAGTTGATGTTCTGTTATATCTACTGCTGTTAGACATAAATAGTTTTCATCTTGTTAATAGTTAAACTTTTTGGAGTTTTTTAAAGTATTCTGTTCAGAAAAGATTTACGAAACAAAATGTCATGTTTTAAGAACAAGATGCTTAAAGTAAATCAAGCCTAGAGTGTCACTTTTGTTCTTGTAACTCTATTTTGGATCGAGTTACACCAGAAATTAACCTGAACAGGGAATTTTAGTGTCACTACATTTTATTAATTTATAGAACACTTAAATTAATGTATAATTATTTAGCATAAAACTAGTGTTTTAGTACTATCCGTTCCCATTTTTTCAGTGCTGAGAAAAATAATTTTTTATAAAATGAACCAGACCTTCCCCCATTTTTGTTTGCCTTCTATCTCTATATTCTAGAACACAGAGATACCTGAAAAAGAAATAAATGTGGAGAGGAAAGGGGAATAAAAGGTGAGGGAAATTGTTTAAAAGGAGAGGACAAGAGGTAAAATGAATAGTGGTGGCTGTGAACTGATGACATAGCAAGTCTTGGAAAGGCTGCATTCATTCAACACATTTCATAGAATCCCAGAATACTTTGGGTCGCAAGGGAGGTTTAAAGGCCATCTAGTCCAAGCTGCTGCAATAAGCAGGGACATTTTTTACTAGATCAGGTTGCTCAGAGCCCCATCCAACCTGGCCTTGAATGTTTTCAGGGATGGAGCATCTACAACCTCTCTGGGCAGCCTGATTCTGTGTTACACCACCTTCACTGTAAAATTTCGTCCTTGTGTCTAATCTGAATCTACCCTCTTTCACTTGTCAGTCTTCAGTTTAACATGCCCTACTCAGAATTCTGTCCCCATATTTCTTATGAGCACCCTTCAGATACTGGAAGGGTGCAATAGGGTCACCCTGTAGCCCTCATTTCTTCAGGTTGAACAACCCCAAAATTCTCAACCTGTCCTTGTAGCAGAGGTACTTACAACCCCAAAATTCTTTCATGGCCCTCTTATCATCTTCATGGCCCTCTTCTGGTCCTTTCTGTTCTGAGGACCCCAGAGTTGGATGAAACACTCCAGGTGGGGCCTCACCAGAGCAGAGGGGCAGAATCTTCTCCTTTGATCTGCTGCCCACACTGATTTTGGATGCATCCCAGGATACAACTGGCTCTCTAAGCTGTGAGTGCACATTGCCAGTGAATGTCCAGCTTGTGTGGGGTATCCCAAGTCCTTCTCTGCAGGGTTGCTCTTAACCTGTCTTGATACCAGGTATTGCCCTGAATCAGGTGCAAGACCTTCCACTTGGCTTTTTTTGAACCTCATGGGGTTCTCATGGACCCACTTCTGGGTTTGTTTGTGTCCCTCTCAATGGCATTCCATCCCTCAGGTGTGTCAACTGCACTGCTCAGTTTGAAGTCATCTGTAAATTTGCTGAGAATGCACTTGATCCCACTGTCTGTGATGAATACGTTAAGCAATTCAACAGTATTGGTCTCAAATCCTACTTTCTGCTCTCTGAATTACTTACCTCCACAACCTTAGCAATGTTTGTGTACAGAGTTTTGAGTGATAGTTTTGGTTATGCTCACCTTAAAACTGTTCCTGCCTGTGTGGAAGTGAGAGTAGAGCATTTGGGGCAGATGCATCTATTTGTGAAAATCAAGGTACAGTGAGTCAAGGAGCGAAAAGTAGCTTTGCCTGGTATTCCAGGGCCACGTGCCATACCAGGTTCAGAACTGACAAAGGGTGTTCTCTTCACATAAAACAACTGGAGGCATGCCACACTGATTTCTAAAGTATGTTAACTGATGGGCTCAAAGGACCTGTTGGAAAGCTGTAGTCTTGCCATATGTCACCTTTAATGCACTTTGTTATTTAAATTATTTTTATTGCAAGAATTTAGCTTTGCATTCAGTTGTAATCCTTTGCTCTCAGTTTCTCTTATCCTTTAAATACATTTACATTTTATGTCCAGTCTTCATTTTACTCACTTGAAATGTTCGTATGTTATTTTGATCTAGTTTATATTTTTTAGACAATAATAGCATAGTCAAGTGTGGCATAGCCTATGATTAGCATCCTTAATGATTGAGTGTGGCTCGTATTTTTTCTCTATTCTCTGTCTGGAATATTAAAAATATTTGTTTAGCAGTAAGTCTTTACCATTCTTCAAATTGTAGGTTGTTTCTATAAACATTCTGTTATAAGAAACAGGCTCTTTGACCCCATTGTATTCTCCATTGTTGGAAGAAAAAACCTATCTATCTGAAAACAGAAAGCTTCACTTAATAAATGGTATTCACAGAATTTAAAAAAAAAAAGACCATTCAATCTGAGTATTGCATTCCAAATAGCTCAAGATCAGTAAGAAATACTGGTGGATTTTAAAAATCCACCAGTATTAAGTAAGCATATAAAGCATGGCATTATTATACTAGTAATATAAGGCTTAAATAAAAACACTTTGTCTAAGAAAGCTTCTACAGTAGCTTTAGATCCCATTTCCAGGAACAAAATCATACAAATGAGTTGATCAAAAAGCCAAAAATCTCACAGTATTTTCTTGTTCAATTTTCCCCCCTTAATTATTTTTATCAAGTGAAATACAATATTGTAAATTTTTAATCTAAATACGTGACTCACATAATTCTCTGATAAGATTTCTGCCAAAGAAGTGCAAATATTTTTCTTGTATCACCTTTTAGTCTGTATAGCAAAAGCAGTTCATAGCTACATCTGTAATTTCTGTTTTCTCTTGCCTTTCTTAAAAGATAAGTGTTTAATGGGGACAGGGCTAAAGAGACTTTATTTCCTATCTTTCCACCATTAAGCCTATCTTCCATTTCCTTTTAACAACCTTTGGATGTAATATGCCCTCCCTCCAAAATCTGAATGAAGACAAAGTCAATAAGGTGGCAGTTGGAGCTTAACCATCTTTCTCAAATGTTTCATACTTCTGAACAAAGAGAACAAGTTTAACTCCATAACTTCAATAAGTGCTAAAAAACATTAGCACTGAACGGCAAATAGATTAAATATTATGAACAATCTATGGTTCAAATGTTATTCATGCTTTTCAGGGTGTGTGGGCTCTGTATTTGAGTTAAAAAGCATATACAGTATGACAAAACTAACTCATTAAAAGAATTAGAGTTTTTAATTTTTTCAGTCTCAAAAAATTTCCTAAGAAAGATTTCCCCCTAAAATCAAAGGAAGTAAAGAACATGGGTTGCACTAGAATTTATGTATTCCCAAATTCCATTGCTGGTTGAAAATATCTAGCATTTGATAATCTTTAGTTCTAATTTTAAAAAGAAAAATAGCACAAGTTTTGTTTTTCTTATTATATTACTACAGTTCCGTTAAAATTTTTGACAGTTGCAGGACCTAGAATTTCAATGGTGAGGTTTGAAAATTTGAATATCCTCATCTAAACATTGCATCTTCCCCTTCAGACTGTTTGTAGCACAGAACAAGATAAGCTCATTATCACAGTGGCTTTGTCTCACAGCGGTCTGCAAATATTAGATAACCATCATAGGAAATGTATAAAAAAGTTGTTGTTATGTATTATTAGCTTTGCAGATGAATAGGTGTAAGTGGAGGGAGGGCAGTTAATTACTCTGCTGTGTTTACATAGCACATCAGTGTGAGTCTCAGGAATAGAACTGAAAGGTCCTTGGTCTTAAGCCCATTACCTACCACTTTCTTTGCAAGAAAGACCAGCGTTTCTTGAGGCACTACTGTGCATGCTATTACTGCTTTCTATCACTTCAGCTCTGAGTTGTGTGATGTATTGAATAATGAAATTAAGGCTTGTGCAGAATGGCTGAACCACAAAATGTCCCCTGGGGTGAGTTTACTTTTAATAGTGTTTTTTGGGGGGATGGAGGGGTAGAGAAAAAAAAAAGACCTCCGCTTTTTTTTTTTTTTAAATAATTTTCTTCAGTAGAACCAAAATCATCCTTTTCCCCCTCTCACTCCACTTCCTCCTCTCTCCCCTTCTCCCCCCCACCATTTACCAGTATTTTTCTTGTGTGATTGAAAAGCCCTTAGTGTTGCTCAGGGGAAAAGCCTCATGCTGAGAAGTAAGGGATCCCAGTTGTACACTTAATCAAAGTGGCATGCTCCACACTTTGTTTCTGAGTAATTTCCGTAACAAACGCATGTGATCTGTGTGTTTCACTTGCATGAATCGAGCATAAAGTTTGCAACTGACTCAGTTGTTATTCCTGCTGACAGGCAAAAGGTTCTTTTGGGGGAGGCAGGGGGATGAGGTTCAGCTCAATTCAGGTTGCTGAAAGGAAATGAAAAGGACAATTTGAAAACCACAAGTACGGGGATGAAAGATTACAGATATCGAACAATAACTGTTCATGGTAAATTGTTGATTGGAGTATCTGTATTAGGTGATGTTTGTAGTCTCTACATGTAGTATGATGAAAAACACAGATTATGGCAGTGAAAGTAGAACAACAATAGAGTCTGATTCTTTGTTTTCACTTTTCAAAGGCTTTTTTTTGCTTCTTTCCATCTTCTTTTTTTCTGTTTTTCTTTTTTTTTTCCCCCTTTTTTTTTTTTTTCTTTTTTTTTGATAAGGCCCAGGAAATTGTTAGCAACATGCTGGTGGGAACCTATGGAAAAGAATACACGCTGTATCAATGGTGTGGTTCTTATCCCAGGAGCTGTGTTGGTGGGTGTGGGAATAGCGTGCTTTCAATGTGAGCTGCTGCAATGAGATAGCATTGAGAAACCAGGGCAGAGAACAGCACAGATTTAGTCTAGGGAACCCAGGGCTTTATCCAACAGTAATGTGTGTAAGGACAGACAATGTAACACTATATTTGGGTTAACAACAAAGAACTGTAAAAGGATTTGATAGTAAGGGATTGGTAGAAAAGCTGAACGTGTTTGCACAGTGCAGTAAGTATTTCTTTTAAAAGGTATTTAAGTGATATAACTTAAAAGACAGTATTTATAGGTTTTATAATAGACATTATTTTAGAGTAGGGTCATTTAACAGCAGAGAAGGCTTATTGAGTAGGACCTAAGATGGTATTTTGTTGCAATATGGAAATAAGAAGCAAGAAGAGACATATGTGGAAAAGTAGAACTGACAGGGTTTTTTTACAAGAGCCTGTTTGTTTATTGCATTTGATTTCTGAATACATTTATGACCAGCATCACTGGCAAATCATTAAAAATTTTTCAGCTCTATCACCCAGCCTGTATATGGCTATTTTGTTTTGACATTTGAATGGTAGCAAGTTTTGGCTGCAACTTTAACAAGACCCCACATTTTCTTTGGAGTTACTTGGGCTTAAAATGAGTGTATGGCTCTATGAAGCCTATACGGGAACAGCGTAAATATTGATACAGCACGTGCGTCCTGGCTGTCCTTCAGAATGAAATTAGGATGTCTTTGTTTACATAGCAGATGTCATGACCAATGAAACTTAAAATAAGCTTTGTAAATCCTCAGTGTGCCACTGCTGGCATAGTTGGCTAAAGGTGTTAGTGATCAAGTGATCCTGTGTGTCAGTAGCAGTTCTGCTGCGGGACAGGTTACTCAGAAGGAAATTCAGAATAGAACTGTCTTTTGCCCTTGCATCTGGAGAATTTTCTAGCACAGGAAAATATTCTGGCCTGGCAGGTAAAAAAATCAATTAGGAATGTGGGTAAATTTTCACATTTAGTATTTGGCAGATGCTGGACAGAGCTTTTTGAGGATCCCAGCAAAGGTGTCTCTGACTAAAAAGTCACGCAAATGGTAGCTTAGGATAGAAGTATGTAGATCTCTGTTGCATAGCTAGTAAAAATTTCTGTTTAACTGAGAGTGATGTGTAGCTAACCTCCTCTGCAGTCTGTGGACCTATCTCTGAACTTAAAAAAACAACTGTATTTTATGAGTTTGTGACCCGCGTGTCTTCCATTAGGGAGTGAACAGAAGCATCTAAATCCATTGCAAACTCTTAAATGGAAAGATGCCCTTAGGAATCCCTCCTGTACAATTATGTGGTTAACATTTTGAAGTGTAAGTGAATGGCTGCCACTCTGTCAGTACTTTTAGATTAATATTGTATAAAATGCTAGCCGCATTGTCAGTCTCCAGAACAGTGCATTTTGCACATCTGATGTTCCAGAATAACATGACATCTTTCTGACCCCAAAATAACCTATAGAGGTCTTCAGTCACCTCGCCCAAAACTTGAATACTCTATCATTTATCAGTTAAGATACTTAAAAACAAGAAATAGAGAGATTCCTGAGGTCCATTACACAGTTAAAAGACAAAGATTGCAAATTTTAAAAAAGCGAAAGTGATTAATAAAACTGCTTTTGCCTACATTTACACGGCAAAACTGAAGAGTATTAAGTTTTCACATTGTCTTGTGTGAATTTTTAAATCCACCTTATAGAGGAATTCTGTTAATTCCCTGTGAATAAACAGACTACATGATGTATGTCTACATTACTATAGCTTCTTGTTGGACATTCACTGATTGTCAGCAGACAGCAGAGAGGCAAAATAAAATTAATGAAAGGAAATGCTTTTGGATGGGGGAAAAGAAGGGTTAGAGGCAAGATTAGGGTGAGTAGTCTTCTTAACAACGTATTTCCATTTATTTCACTGTAATATCATTTTTTTCTGACTGCATACACTTCAAAGATAATACAAAATTGGAATTACGAATATCACTGCTTTGTAGTGAATGTATTGCAAGATTCTTAAATAATTAAATTATTCCAGTTCTTAAAATGGAGTGTAATTAGTCATTAATGAGCAAAATCTGTTGCTGTGCAGAGTTGATATACTCCATGCAGACCATCCTTAAGTTTTACACGATTTGGTTTAATTTCTAAATGCATATGTGTGGTAAAAATCAACTGTTGTATATCTCATAAGATAATCACTAGATTAGCTAGTAAATTACATAACATATCAAATATTTAATTTTTGTATAATAAATTATAGATTTGTCAGTGACTCAGTTTTCTGCTTCTGTTTAATGAGAAGCTTGGTTTAGAAGCATGGTAAGGAAAGGTTTGATACCAACAGGGATTAGTACATTTTAAAATGATAGGCCTGGCACATGAAGATGACAGTTTTTCACTCATAAACTCACAGTTCAAATTCATACCACACCAGATCTGCACGAATGACATGGTTGTCTGACAGCCATTACATATACAGATACATTCTGCTGCATCTTGTTCTAGTGGGATAATGCTGAGTATTAGAGGCTATTTTCTCAAATAAAGCTGGCAACCAAAAGCTTACCTTTGAAAGTGTGTAGGCATGAAGGCTAAGGAAGGAATAGCATATAGTGTGCTGGGAGGAGGTCAAGGCAGATGCACATTGGAGGTACTGCTAAAAATTTACATTTCTGCTCTTTGAGTAAATTCCCTAACACTGAACTAAACAGGTGTCTCGTTAGAATCAATGAACAACTCCCACCCCTAAAAACCTTTAGGGTCACGTACCTTGCAGGATTAAGCCAACCAGTACTGGAAGCTTCAGTCAGTTGTTAAAAACAATCTTTAATAAGCAGCAGCGGCAGCAAAATAAGAATAGGATCATAAACTATTTCATTAGGAAAACACACATTTTCCTAATGTTGGCACTTCTGCAAAATACAGTTAATCTTAGCTAAATAAATACCATGTGTTTAAAACTGTGGTTAACCTGAATAAATTGTAGGAGTTTTCTCCACAAGCCAGTCATTAAAAGCGCTATGCTGTACTGCACAGATTTCAGTGAGCTAATTAAGACTGTTGCAAAGATGAAGAGCTTTTTAGACTGGTACCCTATGTTTTGTTATTTTTTCATCTCATTTTCTTTATTGTCAGTGGGTCAAATCCTTTTCCTGGTGAAGTGCTGAACCTTTGCTTTAGTCAGTCACACAAACTAGTTACAGAAGTGAAATGCTGATCTTCAGATTACACCATTTAATTGTTGCAGGAGCTCTCTGACTCTTTAAAGAAATACATAGTATGTACTATAAAAATACAAATACTTCACACTCAGATGACTTTGTTTGATGTAATCTTATGCTCTCTTTGGAGTTCCTTAAGTCATGATTCAATCTCAGTGGTGTTATGCAGGGAGTGATGCTAATGTTGCTGAAATATTCTTTATTTTATATTAAAATTGGCATAACAATAGGGGCTAATGCACAGCAAATGTTTCTCATCAGAGGTGAAGGAGAAAAAAAAGTGTGATTGTTTTCCTTTGTTCCTCTTTCCTGAAATACAGGAAATTTTTTTAAAGGCAAGACTTTACTTTGGTTGGTTGGTTATTTGGAGGGGTTTTTTTTAAACTGTGAGAGGCATCACACACTTGCAGAGGTTAACCAGAGAGGTTGTGGATTCCCTGTCCTTGGAGATGTTCAAAACAGAATTGGATAAAGATCTGCTATAGTTTACTCTGCTCTGCACAGGGTGATATAGAGGAACTTCCAACCTCAGCTGTTCTCTGATTCTCCAGTTAGAATGAACATCTGTGAAATTATCAAAGATAGAATTGATTAGGAAGTATTTTATTTTGTTAAAGTCACCAGCCTGCATAAGGGACTGAAGATTTTAAAATGTAAACATAATTTCAGCTTTATCAGTGAAGAAGAGAGAATAATACTCCACATTTCATCATTCCAAAATATCCTCAGTGGGACACGCTGACCAGGCACACTGTGACTGGTTCATGCACTTCAATATAAGCAGACAAATGAGGAAAAATTCAGAAGGATTATGAAAGAGAAGAAGATGGAAACTTCTACCACAAAAAATATTAAAATTTTCAGAATAAGTTTTAGACCAAATAACGAAAAGATTATTTGATGTGTAAAAATTGTGTACAGAATTACAGGACTGATGCAGGAAAATTCAAGAATTTACAAAAATAAGAGTTAGGTAATGTAAAGAATGTCCAAAAATACAGGTTAATGAAAGGATTGTTTCCATAAATGAATAATTCACTTTGGACAAGAGAGACTCAAGATACCAAGATAGCTTTTGTGTTTTATTTTTCTCTAATATTATTTAGATTGTTAATAATAAACACATAGATAATATGTGAAAATCAAAGTAAGGTCTGATCTGTGAGTGCAGAATAATCCTCAGTATGTGGTTTATGCTTCCTGATTTCCATAATCTTTGTGTAGGAACTTTCCTGTTGTAAAAGAGAGTAATATAGTCTCCTTGATTGGCAGGTGCTACCAAGTCCATCCTTGCCCTAATAATTTGGGATTTGATGTAAAGCATAAAATTATATAGTGGCCACATATTTGCTGGATCAATTTCTTCTTTGTTCAGTAAGGTAAAACTGTTGTGCTGCTTGTTTTGCCTGTATTGTATTGTTGCTTCAACTACAGCCAAAGTCAAGTAGAACAGCAAATGGACTTCCTTTCAACATGTTTGTTATTGAACATAATTATTGTTAATTAATCATTTCAGTTTTAAAGCTTTTCCAAAGGCTCCAATGAAAGTCACTTGTAGAAGTGCAAAGTATTATCATTCAAGTATTTAGCAATGATTGTAACTTCAGTAAAAAATCTTCATACTCTTAGAAGCTGCAAATTAGCTATTTCTTGGGCAGTGTTTGCAAAACACACACACTGTAAAATGACTTGGTTTTAAATTTATGTTAAACTGGCAGTAAAAATACATATGGTTACTTCCACTGCTGAAGATGTGCTGCTGTGTGTTGATCATCCTTTAGTGCATTTTGAATGATAGTTAGTCTGTGGGGACCAGTGAAGACCTCCAATTAATTATTACTGGAGAACATGAAATCATAAACAAAATTCCTTGTAATAAATTTTTAAAATGAGATTGCATGTTTTATTTACGGTACTGGTCCATTTTGGGGCTTTAAATCTATGAACTAAAACAAACATGCTTTTTATCAAACTGAAATAAAAAATATCAATAGTATTTCTTTCTTATCAAAGTAGGACAAAATATATGAACTGGACTTCTAAATAACTGCAGGGAGAAAAGCAAGGAAAGAAGAAGAAAAGATTTACTTTCCTCTAATTCATAGAAAGAGTTTGAGAATATATATGAACAATATGTAAAATAGCAAATGCTTCCAAACATTTATTAATCTTTCAGGTAGATGATATGATGAATTATTTTATAGGAAGTATTTATTAAAAGCATAGCAAATAACTAACAACTCTCGTAATTGTCACATGCTTGCAGCAGAAATTGGTTTTGGTTTAGACAGAAAAGCAGCAGTGCTGGGGATATGCAATAGTTTCAAATAGGTTTGGTGACAAAATCCTGCCACAAACACACAGCTAAAGGTACTTCTTATCCCATAGGGATCACAGTTGAAATTATGAAAAAAAAAGAGGAAAATACAATCAAGTAATAAAATAAGAGCTGATAATCACCCATATCTTTCACTCAAGTCCTGTATCTCCCTTTTTTTTTTTTTTTATTTTATTTTTTGTTCTTACTCTCATTTGTCTTTTAGTTTCTGTCTTAGTTTCTGTCTGGACATTGCAAAGTACACAATAGATATGTTGCAGTTTAATGGACAAATATTAATAGATGAGATTAAGGTCTTCTTTCATTGAAAGGTGTGGAAATTCTATAGTCTGTGGGTTTTTTCCTTTGCCATTTTCCTCCTGCCTTCCTACTACAAACAATATGTCTTCTTTTCTATGTTCCATCAAGAGAATTTATTTCTCCCTTCAATCAATCAAACTGTTTACTTTTTTCACAACTCTGACTAACCACTTAACCTACACCTTCATAAGACATGGATATCTCAACATAGTTTCTGTCTCTGGGATTTATGTAGTGACACCATGATTTCAAAATATGTTTTAAGCAAAAAAACTTTATCAGAATGATAATTGCCTCCTGAAGCCTGCAGACATTTTGAAGGGCTTAATCCAAATCTACAGGCCTTGTAAGTGGGAAATTGCTGGTCCAAGTGGATCCAGTAATTCTTCATCAAAGGGTTGTTTGGGCTCTTTTTCTAATGACATCAGATTCTGCGCCAGCCATGTAGACGGCTATGTCCATGACCTATATTGCTGCCTCTCTCTTTATTCATATGGAATTATAAAGTTGTAGCATAGTGCCAGGGCAAGGCTGTGTCTCAGTTGAGTTTTCTTAAATTCTTAATTCCTTTAATGTCCCCATGATAAAATTCTGTCTAATTTATGCAATCCTTTCTCCCTTATTAGAAAGGATACATTAAATATTCTCCAAGTTTCCCTTAACTTTCTTCTAGGTGCTGCCTTGCCTTACTCTCATGCATGCACCTGTGATTACCTATGTCACTATGTATTTTAGTCTTAGTTCCTAAATCACAACCAGAAGATCACAGTGTAGAAACAAAATTTTGTCAGCTCTCCCAGATGGTGGGATAGGCATTATTGGAAGTTCTCCTGTGAAATCTTTACTGATCACTGCAAATGTCTTCCTCCCCCTCCATGTCATGATTTTACATTTTTTCCAAGAATGAGAGAGGAGTGGGACACATGCAACCTTATGACTAAGTACTGCATGATACTTGGTAGTGGTGAACTCAGTCACCCTTTCTCACATTTGATAAAGACACATGCATGTTTCTAGTCTTAGATGATATTGTTCAGATCACAGCACCACCTGAACACAGGTCAAAGTACTGTGGAAGTGCCTGAGAAAGTACCACAGAAATACTAATTCCAAATCTGAAGAGGAACTGCCAACAACCCAAGTTAATAAGCACTCAGACCTTTAATACATAGAAATTCAAATGTCCAGTTAGAAAAAAAAGCCAGGCAAAATGCTCTTATCTCTGGGTCTGAAAAGTAGGGCCTTTGATGTACTCACTCTCAATTCACTCTGTGTTCTGGGTAACAAAGGGATTTGTAGAATGGAAGTGCTATCAGTCATTATTTAAGCATAGAGTAACTGGACAACATTTGCATGATAATACATGGAAGGCTTTCCAAGATCTTGAGCATCACCAGATTCTTACCAAAAGAAATTCCATTTTGAATCAATGTTAGTGTTCCTTGAGTAGTATAAAATAGTGGAAAGGCCCCCATAGAAGAAGTGGTAATGAGCTCAAGCCTGAACATCGTAATCAGCGTTATCTTACACAACTTTCGTTTTCTAAAGGTTAGTTTTCTCAAACAAACTATTCTTCTATTCCCCTTTTATGGCCCAGAGAGGTGAAATATATATCTATAGACAGGAAAAAATTCCAACTGATTGAGATAGCTACTTTAGGAGCAAACAGTCCTCTGGGTGAATCTTGGCAATGGGATCAGAAAACTAACTTTTTAACTACTAAAGGTATTTAAGGTGTCTATAGAAGGTGGATAAACTCATTTATTCGAAAGCGACAGAAGAGAGGTTTTGGCCGTGTACCCTTGAAGATTTTCAAGAGCTGACTGTGAGTCCTGAGAAATCTGATTTGGCTTTGAACTCAACCCTCCCTGGGACAGGTGATTAGACTAGATGGCCTCCATAAGGCCCTTCCAACCTAAATAATTATACAGTTCAATTAATTCCAACCTGGTGCTTGATTTCCATTCTTCTTTTGATAATCCTAAAACCTACAAGTTAAGTAATGATATCTGCAAGCCCTCTCATTTGCTATTGCTTTGAAAAATATAGAGTTACCCTACTCATAATGAGTAATTGTTTTTCTTATTCTTTCTTATATCATCTTAATGTGTGCAGAATCTTAAGAAATACGCCTGTGTAAAATAACTGAGATAGGATTTATTAGGGTAAACTTCACTTGCTAAATAATCTACTCACACTCTAACAGTGTTTCAACCAAATCTAAAAATTGGAAGCCCAATGGAAAACTTTCCAAAGATCTTGTAGGTAATACCGTTCTTGTGGGACAAAAGAATTTTATGTTGAAAATATACAGTGTTTCTACCTTTCTTTTTTAATTTTGTTTTTCCATTGCATACCATCTCTTTTCTTTCTGTTTCTACTATTTTGAAATAATTCCCATCATATGTTGCTTGTGCTTTATTCAGTTAATTTCAGTTGATGTATCTTTTTATTTAAGCCCTAGTTAGTATTTCTGTGGCACTCATCTACAACAACTTCCAAATTTCTCTGGACATTCATGTGACGAGTAACTTGTTTAGCTATCAGATCATTATCATCCAAGGTCCACTGATGCAGTTTCACTTTGTTGTTCCTCTCTTTTCCCAGACTTTTGCCATCCTTAATGTGTATCCTTTCTCACTTTGAAGACATCATGGCAATAACTCAGCTGCTCTTCCTTCTTAATCTAGTTTTCTTCTTTCTTTGTGGTCTCTGCTACTCAAAGTCTGAAAGAAATTATGTCTCTATTCTTACAAACTTTCAACAGAACAAAACTGGATGATGAGTTTTAAGTGCTTATTATCTTTAATGACTAAGAAAACTTGTAAGCAGGGTACCGAGATACTGGTAACACTAAATATCATATGAGACTGAACCTTTAGGTCAGCATTTTCTGATTTAGTAGATGAAGACAAACCTTTGTGGCTATAGCTGCAACACCAATGAAACCCTACGTCAGCAAGCAAATGTATCCAAGTAAGAATTGTAATAGATATATCTGAGTTTTAGTAAAGTGGTTTGGATTAGGCTGAGCAGTTGTATGACCATGTTAGNCAAACCTTTGTGGCTATAGCTGCAGCACCAATGAAAACCTACATCAGCAAGCAAATGTGCCCAAGAATTGTAACAGATATATCTGAAGGGGACTAATACAGTGGGATGGATACACAACATGTGTGAGAAACCACAACATAGGTGGTAGCCATGTGACAGACTGACCCCCCAGGTAGTCAGTGTCTCAGACTCCTTCATTGTCACAGAAAAGTGGGTAGATGAAGTCACTAATTTTATTATCTTTCTCCTGTAGGCAAGCTTCTCACACTCTTGTTAAACCTGTGTTCCCCTCTGCCACGCCTCGATCCATTCAAACCTAACCCTCCAGACTTTTGCTAGTGAAAATGCTGTCAAGTCCGAACTTCAGCAGTTCTGAAAAATTCCAGGGTAAGAAATCCACTTTCTCTCTGTAAGGTTCCAATATGCTTTCAAAATTTATATTCAGAATAATTAATGTTAAAAAGCTTTCATTTATATTGTTTTAGTGGGTGGGAGAAATAATAAGATGAAAAAAAAATTCCTTTATGGTAAACATTTGTTATATAAAAGTAAACAAATAAAATATTCCCGAAGTACTTAGCCATCAGTATTTGAAGACCTGTGGAAGCATCTGAAAGACAAAAAAGGAAATAATTGATTAGTGAATTTTGTTTGATCTTCTCAAGGATCAAAGGGACAAATACTGTCTACAGGGATGAAAGGGTGGAGAACTGCTCTCCGTACTGCCTCAGTTATCTGGTTATTCATATGCTCTTGCTACATGTTAGCAATGCCTGTACCTGACCCTCTGTCATGCTTGAGGAAAAAAAAAAAACCAAAATCCCAAAAGTATACTGTACTACTGTGCTGGAATTCTGAAAACTTTCTTAATAATCGAAAAGGTAATTTAAAGTCTGTAAGATGTTACTGAATCTGTTTTTCAGTTTGTAAGCAGTATTGACTTCAATTATCTGTAATATAGTTGTGGCAATTTTTTTTTTTAATTTCTGATTAATATCATCCTCTTCCCAAAATGAAATATCCAGAATTTGGTTTTGTGATATCCTAGTGTACCATAGCAAACTACATACCCACTTTATATACTATCTGATGATACAATACTCATCTCTTATGTTCTCTCTGTAGATATTACTGATGTTTTGATGTATTCTTGTAGAAGACATATACACCACCTCATGTATTTCAGAATCCTTTTTTTTTCCCTTTAAATGTCTCAGTTACTAATTAAATTCACAGTTAAACGTATGCATATATACTACATTAGTATGAATCTGTGTACCAAGGGGTGCTTTTACTAAACTTAACTTCTTTTATGTTAATTTAGAAGTTATTGGGCTATAATATACCTTTGGGTAACATTGCATTTTGGCAGGTATTTATTTTAACAATTGTAATTACCAGCAGAGAGGAAGAGTGGTCTCTGGGCACCATCAGACATCCTGGAGAGATCACTAAGAGAAATGAGCATATTCTCAGGTGTCTGCTGTCTAGGAACCTGTGCCTCCCCCCAAAAAAGCCCCATATCTGGTGGAACTCCAAAGCTGAGAAAAGTCACCTGATTAGGCCCATCTTTTCAGCTGTATTTGTACATAGGGTGCTCAGTCTGCCTGGTCTGATGCTGTATGCATTTGCTTTGAAGTATGTGTAGACTTTTGCAAAGATGGAGGCCAAATACACTTGAAAAGACACTTTGTTCTACATTTAACAACATTTCAGATCCAGCATCAGTCACAAAGCCTTTTTCAAATTACGACATTGTCCAGGCTATTCAATTCAGTAAACATAGCATCTGACTTTCACAGCTGCTTTACAGTTGAATTTTTTGATACTTCACAAAAGCCATGGCAGCTATTTGGTACCTCTTCTGATATCTAAGCCAGGCTGGAGCCCAAAACTTTGAGAACAAGGACAATCATTCTTATTGGCTTTTGACTACAGTGCACTGTCTGCTGGCGTGGAAGATCTCTGATACCTGTACCAATAGCCCAATGGCTGAACAGAAAGCAGACAGCTATATGTCATGTAGAGATCCTACTGTATCTGGAGCACCTTTATAAATGAAGCATAGTAAGGAGAAATGCATTCTTATTCAGTTTAAAACATGTGATCCTCACCCTTTATAATGCCTCACCATGTTACAGTTTGTGTTCATTTATAAGTCATTGCAAGGACTTATATTTATGCCATGTTAATTTTCACATTCTCCGTACTGAATGAGATCTAAGCCGAGATGAAGCTTGATGATGGTTTGGATTATGGTTTGATTACAACACAGTGCCAGTCTTCTCCATCAGAGTTTTCTTGTAGTTATCCCCAGTTCTGAAACAGAACAGGTATCTTCTTTCCTCTCTGATCAAAGATTTGAGACTTTTGATAATATTAGTTCATTCTTTCTTATACAAATCCTTTCCTTTCTGGTTGAACCATGAGCCAGAAAAGTTACTCTTGACATGTGTTCTGCACAGGATCTGCTTATTCTGCATAGAAACTGCCTGAACAGATGTTCGATGCAGATCGCCAGATCACCTCATAAAAGTTCCTGGTAGCTGGAAATTGGGAGAAGTCCTAAATGACCTGGGATTAGAACAGCTTTTGCAGATCTCATAAAAAAGAAACCAACTTTACCTATTTCTTCTGCTCACAGATAAAGAGAGTAATAGGTAAATGACTGGACAAAAAGTCTTGCTAGCTTCTCTCATCAGATGCAGGTTTTTCCAAATATCCAACTTTTATTAATTGTTGGTTATAATTAATTAAAAAAACCCTTTGGCATGGAGTCTGCTATGGAGCTGTGTCAGGGGAAGCTCATATTGGACATTAGAAGAACATTCTTCATTAAGAGGGTGGTCAGACACTGGCACAGGACCACTCCCCAGAGGCGTGGTCATGCCACCAAGCCAGTCAGAGTTCAAGGAGCGTATGGACAATGCTCTTAGTCATATGATTTAATTTTAATTAGTCCTGTGAGGAGCAGGGAGTTGGACCTGATCATCCTTGTAGATCCCTTCCAATTTGAGATCTTCTGTGATTCTAAGATGAAAAATAAGTAAACCCATCACACAGAAACTTTACAGAGGCACTTATTCTAAGTGAATGTTCTGCAAGCATTTAACTGTAGGTTGATCATCTCCAAAGTGCTTCACTTCTTTTCTCAGGTCCACCAGTAATGTCCATTTATTCTTTCAAAAATAACATTACTATAGATATAAATATATATCAAATTTCCACTGAATTAAATAATTTGATTAAAGAGGTTTTTGTCATTGTTCAACTATATCTTTCTCCTAAAAATGAAAATCTGTCACATAAAATACATCTTTTTTTCTGAGTGGAACATAGTTTAGTACAAAAAGAACAAGATTTGAAGTACTTTTATTTAAGAGATAGTATCTTCTCAGTAAGTTTTATTTTGACATTTTCTGGGTTTACCTCCTCAATCTCTCCAAAGTTGAATAACAGGCTTTAAATTTGGTCTATGAAGAACTGAGATAATAGAGAAAACAGCTGTAAGTTTTGAAGCAAGTCATAAGAGGTTAACAAGAGATGTGAAAAATATAAACTGCTCAACTTTAGTGAAAGCTTGTAGGAAGGATTTGAAAAAAAATTATGATTTATTGGGTTCGGGTAGCTAATATCTAGTTTTCCAAATCAAAATATTTTTAACCTGATATTCAGATAAAATTCAAATATTAGTAATGCATTTTATTCAGAAGCACTGTGTTACATTTGGGTGTATGATGTTTTATGAATGCCATTTATTTTTATGTTTTATTGTAATAATGTGTTTTGTTATGCAAACCCATGAAACTCATATAGCAAAAAGGCACAGATTTATCATTCTCTAATTACAGACAAAAAAGTAGAACAAGTCATCTTAAGCAGAATTTTATTATTCTTAACTGAGCTCTAAACTGTTTGTCACTGGTCAGAAAAAAATGCAGCTGGTCTGCACTCTTGACCCTTCAGCAGTAGCTTACTGCCTAAGTTGTTTATTCACTGAAAATATTTATCCAAGGGATATGCGTGGAATAGGGGCTGAACAGAAACTTTGTGATGGGATAAGGGTAAATCTCATTCTTTCTTGGAAGAATTTGTCAAGTAAGGAAAAATTCAGATTTATTTCATCCTCTTAGCCAATCTAAAGCTCTCCTTTCCCACCTTCCTCTCTAGTCTTTTTAAGCATGCAAACAACTCATATCACATTGGGTATTCTTAGCAAGGTCTTCATCCTTTGTTGACCAGGTAGGATAGCTTTAATGCTAAGCCTCTGCTGATACAGAGGAGAATATTCTGTTTTATTTAGAATTCAAATTCCTTCTGCTGTAGCTTGTTAATCCTCACCTGTAAACTTTTTGTGGTTTGGGTTTTATTTTTCAATCTTTAAACAAACATCACACCGACCTTCATATTTCTGAGCCCTGTAAAAGTCTCAGTAGGATGTACAGGAATTTGCCCTTACTTAGAGCTTCTAATAGAAATGTCAGAAGGGGATGTAACTACTCCAAAACACGATACAAAATTAGCAGTTTTTTAAACTGCCATGTTTCTAAACAGCAGTCTCCTTCTGTGTAGAGAAAGATCACATAAATCAGGCCACATCACTAGGAGAAGAGAGGAACTCCAATGTTACCCTCAGAAAGAGTCAACTTGAAACAACCTTTTTCTTTATTACTTTTTTCCTGGGCTTGGATTGAAGCTGTAGTTTTTGGGGAGTAACAAAAGTGATAATTAACACATATTAAACACGAAGTTCCAAATTGCCTGCTTGCATTTAATAGTAACCCTTCAAAGTGCTACACCCATAACTATCATAGTAAAATACGTACTTAAGTATAAACCCAAGAGTCAAATAAACCTTTCTTACATCGTCATTTCAAGTTAAGCCTGGTTTTTAAATGAAGGACAAAGGTCTTAAAGAAATAAAAGAAAGACATTTTGTCTTTTGTTTGCATCTGTTCTTTCTGAGGCCAATTGAGACACTACCATTTTCCCATTTTGATAATTTATGAAACTCTGAGAATTTCCATTTCAGTAAAGGAGCTACCTGTGAAACGAGATAGTGCCCTGTGTGACAGCAGAGGACTCAGTAGACCTCTGTGGCTACACTGGTTTATTTCCCAGAGGCTACAATGGCATAATTTCTATTACTGGTTGCAGAGAATGGTCATGTAACGTATATAGAAGTCCACAATTTGGATTAATTTAATTTTAGGATATTTGTTACAACATAGATATTTGCATGTGAACCACTCATTCTGATGCCTTCTTTATTCTGTGGAGAAAAAATACTTCCTTTAAGAGACCAATTAACTTCATCCAAAGGAACACCGAAAATTGGTGAGATGATTCATACTCTAGGAAGGCCTGCATCTCTCCACTGACTGTGGAGACAATCTAGACAGCTTAGCTCAGGAATTGACATTTGCAATGTGGACATCTGAGCTTAGATGAGATGAATCCCAGTTCAAACGAGGACTCAGTATCTCTACGACATGAGCTCTGGAGTACTAATAGTAGAGATTATGAAGATAAATATAAGTGATAGTTTGCTTTATGACAATTCCTTTGAAATAACTGATTTTAGCAATAACCAGAAATGTCTGTGTTGATTGTACTGGATGTTACTTATAGACAGAGGTGGTTAAGGTACAACCCACGGTGGAAATGCAAAACAGTTTCATTTGCTCCTGTCAGACATGCAGTATTTGTGGACAGGTAGAAGTATCTGTCATAGGTCTTTATCTTGTACTCCAGTACTTTGAGTTAAAGTGTGGAAAACAGAAGAAACATCTAAAGTTGTCTGTTTCACTTACTAAATGTGAGTAAGAGTGTCTGAATAGATGGGACAATGTAAAATAACTTTTTAGTAAAATTCATTGACAGTTGTGGATTCTCAGTAACTCAAGTAAATTAGTGACACCACAATTCAGGAACTGTAAGAGTACTGCATTGCAGGTACACTGTGATGAGTTGTGAATCAGTAGCAGACTTATTGATCTGGGGATATAAACATAAACATCTATGCCTAGAGAATTAAAGACTTAAATTTATTGCTTGTTTGTGTGTGTAAAACAGATAAAAAAGCACCAAAACCAATAAAAATGGAAGGATCAAAATGCAATGGGATGATCTCATCAGTGTCTTTAACTTACATCCAGTTCCAAAAAAAACCTACATTTGAAAGAAATGCAACTTCACCACAAATTTTAAATCTGATTGATGTCTGACCTCTGACTTGGGCATAGAAGTACCGGTTTGCAGGTGCTTGGGTAAAGAAAATGTGGTGAAGATAGAATCAGTAGGTACAAAAAGCAGGTTGCTTAAACACTAAATTATATGTTTCAACATTTTGGACAAAGTGCATACTTGACCATGTTATACACTATGAAGTCAAGCTGCTTTGTAAACACCTTTTATCTTGTGTAAAATCTAACTTTTAACTTTGTGTAACTGGTAATATATATTTTTTTAACTTTTGCAAGCTGCTTAATACATTCTACTGTGCAAGTTGTCTAAAACTGAGATTAATTTCCTTGAAAGCTTCTTTTAATCCCATTCAACTTCAGCACTTTCTTTTTTAATAGAAGCTGTTTCTGGCTATCTACAAAGTACAAGACTATATGCAATCCTTGCATAATACTTTTGTCATGTTCAAAAATTAAAGAAAAGCTAAAAATTCTTATTCTTAAGTTTGAAAAGATTTTTTAAAATGCACCTAAAATATGGAGGTAAGGACACTTTAAAGCAAAATGAGCACAACATCTTGATTCTCAAATGTAAGATTATTCTGAGAATCTAAAGAAATCTCTGTGGGTATCAATTACATTTGTACCCATTTTTATTTGCTTCCTTGTTGTATAGTTTTAAGTTAACATCATATCCTTTGCTCTTTTATTCTACCTGCCTGCCAGCTTTCCAGTTCTTTTTCATCTCACTATGTGATGTCATCTGGCAGGGAGCAGAGGGAAATACTCATGTGTTTGTGTAATTAAGCAAATCATGCACATATTCAGCATTTGGATATTGATAGATATGAAAATGGGAAAAGTTGGAAAGCCATAATGCTGCACAAAACATCTGAATGACTTCTATCACATTGTGAAACCCAGGGGACTTTCATTACCTAAGAAAAATGGGAGATGTCTCCCAATAACATTAGCAAATTACCTGCTTTGTTTGTTATTGTAGATTGATTTTTACTTATGCAGTCATACAGCCCAATTTTCAGTCCTAGCTTCCAGGTTTTGCATCCATAATCCTATCTTATTTTTTCCTGAAAATTTATTAGTAGTGTGAGATTGTGGACACAATTCTCTGTGGATGAAAAATTGCACCTACTAAGGAGTAGGTTTGAGAATCAAGCTTCTGTATGCATTGATTACTGTGGTGCACAATAGGGTATAATAGGTGAGAACGAACTATGGTTATAAAGATCAAGTCTATTGTGGGTACAAAAGCCTATTTTATGTACATTAAAGAGCCTTGATTATTTAAAGGCATTTGCGCTGTTGGTTATTTTACACAGGTTATTTACACTGTTGATTAAATTGCTTGCAAAGCAGTCAGATTTCCATACACAAGTAGTCTAACAGAAATATTATGCAGCCAGCAATTTGCCAGTTGTCTGTTGACAAAGACATAGAGTAAGCCACTTACTACTGTTTTTATACAATGAATCATTTTTGTAAAAATGGAGCAGTCTAATGAAAATTCAAATGTATTGCTTTTCCCGATTCAAACAGAAATCCAAGCACTTCATATACTCTGCAAATAAGCCTCATTTACCACAGTGTATCAACTAACAAGCAATTTCAGTTCTACATGCAGATTTTAAATAAAATTCTTCAAATTTAAACAGGTAGTTTAATTTTACTTCCATAAACAGATACTTTCAAAATATTTAGACATCTGTATATAATACTGTTTAAACTGTTTGTTCTAAAACATAAATAGCTATCTCAGTGTTTGAGCTACCACCCGACGTCTTTCGCATTTAGAGGTAAAACATAAAAAATAATTGGGATAACTGGAGTCAGGAACAATGCTTACACAGCATATCAGCATCTTTTATTGTGTCTTAATTGTAAGACCACTTAGAGGGGAGCTGTGGGTAAACTGGCTCTGCAGGAGAGGCGAAACGCTTGGTCTCAGGGAATTTACTGATGGCCTTGCTGAGGGTTTCACCAGTGCTTCTGTGCTCAGCTAACACATAAACATGTAGGATCTCTTGAACCTCTGGCCTGTGCTATTGTAGCAGAACATTTTGGGATGATTGTCTTCCCTACTTACCACTGTCACCGCATTGTGCCATTTCCATGGCATGTTCCGTGCCAAGCACGTCTGTGTGGTGCATGTCTGGTTTGCTGCACGTAGTGTATACAGCTGTTATATTGCATATTTAGAGAGCTGAATTATTACAAGCTGCAAGTATTTTCTAATAGGTAGGTATTTGTGCCTAAAATGATATTCTCTTTTCTTGCACCCTCTATTTAGAAAGTAGCCCAGCTCTCTGTGATGTTAATGGAAACTGGATCAGGTCCTGATCATGAAAGTTTTTGTCATGTGTCAGTTGGCAGAAATATTAAAGATAATTCAGATTTCAGGCGTATTTATGTATAAGTGAATTGGAAAAAATGTTATGGTATATTAAGAATATAAATTTTGGAAAGGTGTAGGATTCTCTTGTTTAATTTGACCTACTTCCAAAAGAAAAAAAATCTGTCTGGGGAAAAAAAAGTGTATTCAAAACTATTATTTTTAAATTTTCTCCACTGTGGTTTCTGTAATTTACTGTATATTGTGAAAAATTATTCCTTTCTGTCAGTTTCACAACATCTTTCACACAGCATGAGAGAATACAAAGACTTTGAAAAGTCATTTGGATATGTGAAATATGATTGAAAGTTCATAGAAACTGGCATAAGCATTCAGACCTAAATATAATATAGTTGAAACTGCTTTTGAATCAGTAATGGGAGTTGATTGGATTATCAACTGAATATGTCTTTTTTTTAAAAAAAAAACAAACAAACATTGAATACATTCAGCATATTCAGTAGCAGTTGAATATTTTTAAATTTTAAAAGTATTTATTATATATATAGGGAAATATCCCTAACTTTAAATATAGGGAACTTGCTTCATCACTGTCATGACGCTTCTGTAGTCTTTGGTAAAGTTTTCACTGAAGAGGAGCGCAATTTGTTTTCAACCAATGTATTTGGTATGTAATGAATTTATAAAATGCATATAGTAAATATCATAGAATCGTCATCATAGAATGGCCTGTGTTCAAAGGGACACTTCCAGAGATGGGGCATTCACAGCTTCTCTGGGCAACCTGTTCCAGTGTCTCACTAATCCTCACAGTAAGGAATTTTTTCCTAATGTCTAATCTAAACTTGCCCTCTTAGTTTGAAGCCATTTCCCCTTGTCATGTCACATGCTTTTGCAAAGAGTCTCTCTCCAGCTTTCTTGTAGGCTCTCTTCAGGTATTGGAAGGTCACAGTGAGGTCACTCCGATGCCTTCAATAAATGGATAATAATATATAATATAGTAATATATACAGTGTGTATATGTACAGAGAGATTGTTATTTAACCTCAGAAAGATTAGCTTGTGGTTAAAGTAATCTTGATTTTATGATCAATTAATAACCTATAAGAAATAAAAGAGTATCTATTGTCAAGGATAGCCATGGGCCTCCACAAAATTATGTTGAATAAAACACACTTGCTAAGCAATGAATCTCAGTTAGACACAGCCTGTGAACAGACTTGTGTTCCTGGCCAGAAAATCAATTTAACATGTGCTCAAGGTAAGTGGATTGTCCAGTATTTTGCTGAGTTAAGTTCCATGTAGACAATTAGTACTCTGGATGAACAACAAGTAGTCTGTTGGCAAGGGTTGAATTCCATTTCAGCTATATGAAAACCTGGAAACTGTCGTATTAAAAAGAAACTAGGTACTATCTTTGTTTTGTTTTGGTTTGGTTTTTTCTGTTTTTTGTTTGTTTGTTTGTTTTTGTTGTTTTTAACATAATTTTATGAGAAAGAATAGAAATTTGATCTTTCACGCTTGAAAAAAAATCTATAGATTCCTGTATTTTCTTTTTAAACACATTACATACTGGTTATTGCTGTTCATTCTAGACAACACTATCAGTCAAGCCAAGGTATAGAGACTTGTTTCTATGTACGTACGTAACATACAGATACATATATATAAAAATATAATATCTGTTATATAATTCTTTTAGCTAATTTTAGATATATGACCATAGTCTATCAGAAATTTAAAATCATAGCTGTATTATTTTTGTAATATTTTGCCTGTAATCTTTTCATAATCTTTTTTTTTTTTAACTGTGAAAAGCACTTAATTAACTATGTGCCTTATAGGGAGAAATATATAATAGCTGCTGCACATGTAGAGAGGAAGAGAACTTGAACATTGTCATGAAGACACTGCTAAGTTTGACTTGTAATTTTTCCAAAATAAGAATAAAAAAAGTTGTGTATTCATGATTTATTAATAGGATTCTTCAGATCCTGCCCCATGAAATACCACATGGTTCTTTGACCACACTAAGTATACTTTTTAGAGATATTTTTATACCTTGAGAGTTGTCCATTGTTGTTTTTAACATAAAAGATTGAAAACAGGTTAATTCTGTGTTGCTCTGTGCATATATGTAACCCTGTTTCAGAAGGTTACATGTTTTTTGTATTATTGACTTTTATTCCTAAAATGGCTTAAAAAGGAAAAAAAAATCTGAAGACAGATTTAAATAGATAATTTAAAAAAAAAGAGTAAACCTTTATTCCTCTTTATAGATAAAACGATCTCACAAAAATTCTCTGGCTTGTGCTTTCAAGGTTGAATCAGGAGAGCAAGTATTTTCTGAAAGGTATGTATTCTACTATATATTTTTTTCAATTATTCTTTTTCATTTTAAAAAATCAGATTATTCTGCTCACTTCTTGTTCTAGGATTTTGCAAAGCAGCAGCAAGCCATATAATACCAAACTAATAATTTGAGAGGGAATTGTTATTGTTTTGATGTCTAGTTTGACAATATTTGTCACTACTGAAGTAAGATGAGTATTTTCCTTTAATGCAGGTGTCTATGTGTCTTTCAGTTAACTTTACCTGAGCTACTAGAAATAAGGATAGAATATCGGATTTAAAATTTGAAATTTGTCAATGTTTGTAGGGGTTCCACACAAAAATGAGTGGGGTGAGAGATCCTGGATTTCTAGGTCCATTCAGATGAGATGTATGACTTTACAAACATCTATATGTAAGAAATGTGTATGTGCTTGTATATGTTTTATAATACATATTTGCTCTGACATGAAAAGTTTTATGTTGGAAGATAAGCAGTGTTAGCTTCCATAGAAATATTAAGAATGGGAAAGCTCTCACATCTCTGGAAAGAGTTTAGGTCCTGGAAGATTTGACACATAGGTCCCATAAAAAAATTGCTCTGAAAATTTTCTAGTAACATGAATGATTTTTAAGGCAATACTTTTCAGTGGTTCTTAACATATTGCTTGGCTAGTACAATCCCTCTGTGGATTATCATGAAAATTAATTATTTTATTACCCCCAAAACTAATGCAAATCATCTGCCAGGAGAAAATTGCTTTTATGTTAACCATTTGTGTTTTGCAATAGCATAGAAACGTATATCTGAACAGAATTGTTTTCAATGTATCTGTTGCTTATTTGTTTTGATACTGTGGTAGCAACATTTCCATAGAGTCTAGAGAAAAAAAAAAAAAAAGAAGTCTCATTTGTAGCTGCCTAAGAAATACTTAATTTATTTTTTAATGAAGTTCATTACTTAAGACTTTGTATGATACAGTATTGCTGGGAGCTGGAACCTGACCCCACTTTGCTTTTTCTTTCTTCACATATTTGCTTTTATCATGTCAGTTTTACTCAAGTGACACTGAAATATGGAGATTTTTCTTTCCTTTTTTTCCTCTTTTCTTTTTTTTTTTTTTTCCAGAAGGAGCTTATCAGTTGTAAGCCCTAGACTGTGAATGCAAGCTTTGATGTTAACAGCCCCAGTGCCTTTCTTTTTTTATTTGGGGCATTAAGTTCAATTACATATTCAAAGTATCTGTTCAGTGCTTTTGCTAGAATTTTTCAATAATTAAAATAACCGAGCTTTTTTAAAGTACACTTTCCTTAGTGTTTTGATCTTAGTACAGATGTGACTCAGACCAAATCCTGTTCTATCTATCAGTTTCACTGATTTCCAAGTCTGTGTATTGGTGTTCACAGGCTGGTGTAGCATGTTTCAAAAGCAGGAGTTTAAGAATTTGCCTGAAAAACAGCCAGAAGAATAATTACTGTCTTTTTTTGTGTGCTGAAAAAAAGTTATATGCTGATAAAGAACTGCAGTTTAGAAATTCTTACTCCTTGAAAAATATATTAGGTTCATCCTGATGTTTACTAACCAATGCAATGAGATGTTATGAGTCAGTGTTTCAAAGCTGTTGTCCCTTACAGAAAAGCAGCAGTTACTTCATATGTTTTAAGATATGGGAGGAAAAAAGATAAAAAGCCAACAACAAAACAAGCAAACAAACTAAAACAAAAAACACAAACAACACAGAAACAAAAAAGTCAAAATAATTTTAACTGAACAATTACATGTAAGTCCAGATTTAAAAACTGCATTTGTCCACTATGTTTTTTAGCAGGACTTTTGTGATCCATTTACAGAGGTCCCTTAACATGATGAGGTAGCTTATTTTAAAGAGAAATTTTAGGGCAGATGCAAGAACTGTGTGAGTCTGCAGATACTCTGCTTCCACTTCAGGCTCTCCAAACAAACTCAAAGCCTAACCAGCTTGCCTGCAAAGTCCCCAGCTGGGAAAATAAGGTCTTGAAAAAAATCATGTCTCCTGTTGTTATTGCCAGACAGATATTTTTTAAACTTAGAAAAGATTATCAAGCTTTATTTAAATCCTTTGGGAAGATAAGAGAGAACACAGGGAAAAAGCAGAAATAGTCACAGGAAAAACAAAGTAACAAACATATATGGCATTCTTACTTACTGATAATGTGCTGGTAGAATAGACACCAGAGTATTACACAAAGATTTTCTGAAATTAGTGCTGCTTTTGATGCTGGCAATGAGATTAATGTTTATTTGCTCATATTTTTCCATGCTATATCTTTAAAATCTTTCCCAACATTTGCTACTTCTTCTGGGCTTTTGAAAATCACCTTGTTTCTGGCTTTTTTTTTTTATTTTAAACCTTTGTAATCTCATATAACTTTAAAATGTGTTTGAGTTTTACATGTTCTAGGCCAAGAGTCAAACAATCACACTTTCTTTAACTGGTACTAGGTTCAACAAATAGTTCTTTGTCAATCATTGTAGGTGCTGTACTGTTCACAGGGTAGGAGAATCTGACCATAAATGAACAGGGTTAAAATATGCAGAGGAGCTGAAAGATGCATGAGTGCAGACTGTACTGAGAATTATTAGAGATGGATCAGAAGTGAAACATTCCACTGACACCCAATAGTCCCAATTTCAGTGAGTCAGCCAAAAAGAAACACCTGAACAGGAATTTCATTTTTCATCTTGGTATGGAAAAATCGAAAATCCTATTGATGAGGATTTACAAAGCCAAACCCTTGACTTTCTCAGTTTATTTTCTCTGGAAAAGAAAAAAAAAAAAGTGCCTGGAGTGTGGAAACTACTGCCTAGTATAAGCAGGTGAACATACAGTTGTAACTATAAAGTATTGTGTATGCAACATAGAAATGGAAGTGTTCAAAAATTTAGTTGAAAATTAAGGTTTTTGTCACTACAAAACACAGCTAATATACTGTGAGTTAATCTGATTCATACAATACCATCCTATGGTATTGTATGAACCCTTTCCATGCTTTTTTTTTAAGTAAGCTACATGTTCTACAGAAATTGTGTCTGAGCCCAAATCAGTGTTTCTGTATTTTGAAGAAGGATAGAGGGTTAAAATTATCTTGGCAGAAGAGCACAAAGTGTTATTTGGACTTTATCCCAAGGATGTGCAGTGGTATCAACAGGGAAGGATGCAATGGTAACAGCTTTTAGGACTTCAAATGTAAGCATCAGAAACAGCAGCAGCATGAGCAGACTGTGCTAACGGTGCCTCTTTTTTCCTCTGCCACTAGAAAGCTAGCACGTGCCAAAAGTTATCACCAAGTGGAATGCAAATTGCAATAATTATTTCCAATCCTAAATCTCAGAAAGAGTTGCCCAGTAGACACTGGAACACATCTTTCTGGTCACTAGCTCAGAGCCACAGCATCCTGGATCAACACAGAAGCAGGGACTTCAGTGGAATGACATCAGTCAATGCCAGCTAGAGATCTGAACCATGCTGTATGATCCTCTACCCTAATGGCCTCAGAAGACAGAAACCAGCTCCTCTTCCAGCCTTGAATATAAGTCAAAGAGGAAAAAGGTATGCACCTGTCTACCACCTTCTAGAGTGAGAGCTAAAATAGGTAAGAAACAGCCTTTTTCTGTGAAAAGTTTTGTCAGGGAAAAAAACAAGTAGTAACAATCTTGGTTGTCATTTTGCTTGAAAAAAATCACTGAAATATTGGAGAAGGTGGTTACAACTAAAAAATAATTTTTAATTGCTAAATATTGCATAGCTCTTCCCTGAAAAGTCTTGAGAAGCTTGTCTTCTAGTAATGATTTTACAAAAAAACATTAATGCTATTCTTTTGTTATTTAAAATAAGTTTGATTAAATGTTTCTCACCAGTTCTTATAAACTTTTATGACTCCTTTTAATCTATATGATGCTTAGTTAAATACACCCAGAGACAACCAAGACACTGCAGTTTTTAACTAAATATCTCACAGTAGAGTGCATATTTTATCTTGTAACAAAATAAAAACCAGGTAATTTGTTTTATGGATATAAAACTTTACTGATGTATGATACCTCGGCAGAGAAAAAGGCTACATCTCTGAGCCTCATATCTCTTTTCATGCATATGCTATCACCAGAGAAATTACTTTCTTGAGTAGTCTCATTCTCCTCAGTGACCTGCACAAGCTGTGGAAAAAGTCAGTGCACAAAACTCTTCATATACAGTTTCCTAATGTAGTCAACTATGCATGTTGACACCTTGGGTCCATTTAAACCAGTGGAAACTTCAATAAGAAAACACAGTGCTGCAAAAATACAAAGTAACATTCTTGAAATAGGAAGACTTACAGTACTGTGATGGCACTGCTCGGTCACTTCTCATTTTTGGTAGCCAGGAGTAATTAAATAGGTACCTGTCCTACTGATGCTTCTTTTTTTTCTCTCTCTCTATTCAGAATCTTCTTAGTTGAGATTACCCTTTTTCTTTACTAGAATTACATTCTTTCTACTAGATCCAAGCATCCTGTATTTTTGTCACAGATGAAGGATGAAGTAACAAAATTGGCACCTTGTTAGATAATGGATCTAACTGATATAAATAGCTTTTGCAGTAGCCTATAATGCAGTCATTGGCTGTAGATGAAGTTTTAAAATCTACGGGTTAATACGAAACCAATAACGCCAAAGTAAAAATGTTTTTATAAGCCCACTAAATGTCTTTGTATGGCTTACAAGAATTATTCTCACACCTGATATTTTTGGTAAAAAATATACCTGTAGCATTTACAAAACCTTTCAGTGTATATTTTCTGGGGAAAAGATACAGATAATATATATTGGCAATATTTCGACAAATTCTTATTAGTGGTGTCTTGGTACTTGTTACTTTTTTGACTTCTTCACATATGAAGGCCTGTTTGTGATTGTTTTGTCTAATACCTGCAAAATTAACCCAGTGATAAGTAAATCTCTTGTGTGGACTGGTCGGCTCCCATTTTAAGCCACTTGTAATTCAAAAAAATTAAGCATTTCTGAATCTTTCTGCTGAGACACTGTGATTTAACCCCAGCTGGTCCCCCACAGCCACTCTCTCACTCCCCTGCAGTAGGATGGTAGAGAGAACTGGAAGGGTAAATGCTAGAAAACTTGTGGGTCGACATAAAGGCAGTTTAATATGTAAAGCCAGAAGCTGCACACAGTCAAAAACAAAACAGGAAATTCATTCACCACTTCTCATGGGCAGGCAGGTGTTCAGCCATCTCCAGGAAAGCAGGGCTCCAGCACATCCCCCCCTTCCTTCTTCTTCCTTCCACTTTTTATACTGACCATGATGTCATGCATGCTATGGGATATCCCTTGGGTCAGTTGGGCTCAGCTGTCCCAGCTGTGCCTCCTCCCAGGTTCTTGGGCACCCTCAACCTCCTCGCTGGAGGGTGGTATGAGAGGCAGAAAAGGCCTTGAATTTGTGTAAATGCTGCTCAGCAAGAGATCTTTATATTATCAACAATGTTTTCAGTGCAAATCCAAAATACAGCCCTGTACTAGCTAAATGAAGAAAATTTAGTCTACCCCAGCCAAAACCAGCACAAAACATGAGCTGCAAATCTGTCATTGTGAAAGTAATGACTGTTTTTTTATTATTTAGTGCCTCCCCAATCCCACCTATTAGTAACTAAAAAAAAGAGAAAGGAGATATAATAAAAGTTAAGCTTATGTCCAAGTCTGTTCCCAACAAAAGCCTTTTAGTATTTAAAAGAAAATGCAAGAATAATAGAGGAATAAAACAAAAGGAGATTAGAGTGGAACAGCACACCTCAAAAATCTGTCACTTGAACAAAGTTCAGCACAAGTTTAATGCAAAAGGTCCCCTTGCCAAAGGATTTAGCCTTTCACATGGGTTTGGAGAGTAGGAAGGGGCAGGACAGTATGCACACAACAGCAGGAAAAACATAAGACCTTATTCATAAGCAGTGATGATTGGAGAGGGACACTCCACTCTTCAGTGGGGTTTTGGTTCAAAATTCAAGAGAAAGCTCTATCCAGGTCCAGACATAACCTGGGCACCTTTTAGGAGCTGCAGTACATTCATGCAAAAACAGAAGTTGCTCATTACTAGTGCAATTACAGAAGATTTAACATTAGAGATGATATATTTGGTTTGTCTTCATATCATTCTATCATCTACCTTATTATTTTCTGTTATTTCCACAGGTAATATTGTACACACAGATAGTCCCTCTTAAAAAAAATGTAAGGAAATCATGCCAGACTGACCTTTTTCTTGCCTACTCTAAAGACAAGAATCTGACATCGCATTTGCACTAACCAAATCAACACTAAATGCTCTGTGAAGTGAATTGAATGTGGGGTTTTGTAGCTGAATACAGCTTTCTTTGAGCTTTTTTTGTGGGGCACATTGCCTTTGGCTAGACTGAGTACAAGTCTTGATGGTTGCCAGGGTATTTCGTGATTCTGAAGTTCCCTTTGAAGACAGTGTCTAGTCTGTCCACTTCTAAGCACACAGAAAACAAACAAACAAACAAAAAAAGACCCAGGACACACTACATTAAAAGCATGAATGCAACTCACCTCTGAAACAGAGAAAAGTTTACATGGAGTTGGCTGCTGCAACAGCCTTTCTGTGATGTTTGGAATGTGAATGTGAGTTTAACAAGACAAGCATTTTGCTTTCTCAAAAAAGGGGAAATCATACCTGACCTTCCACAGAAGTCTCTAAAGCCACTATAACCTGTAAACTGACCTTAGAGACAGTGGTACTTTGTGATTACACACTCACTGCATTGCACTGATTCCTCTAGTGCAGCATAGGAAGCAGGATTCAGGAACCAGAATAACAGGAACATACACAAACTGAACAGCATTCCTCTGAGTAGTAGTGACCCCTGAGGAGTGTATGTCTGTCCAGGCTGTCAACACTTCTGGTTGTCTTTCAGATCAAAAAAGAGGGACATAGAAGGGTCAATATCCTGGGGAGTTGTGCTTCTAAATGCATGTGCTGTACGTCTGTATAGCTTTGCTGCATGTGAAACAGGAAAGTTTGACATACCATCCAACACTAAGAGGGCAGGGCATGGGCAGGAGGAAAGGAATTTATCAGATGTGGTCTTTTCTTTCTTAATCAACATAAATTTATGTCTGAATTTTTTGTCCAAACAGCCTTATTCAGTAAGTATGTTGGGTTTCTAATAAAGTGAGACTAAAAATGTATACTAGTATGTTAACTGTAAAACTGCACTGATTCCCTTCACATATAATTTTGTGGTCCAACTGATGCCATTAGTTGTATCACCACAACCAGCCTTAGATTGTTGCCTGTGCAATATCAGCTTTGGGTTTCATTATAATGGAGATACCCTTATCAGAGACACTTATCTTTTATTTTCAAACAAGCCTAAAATTAGTGAAACTACCATTGTATTGTAAGTCTACCAGATATTGTTAAAAAGTTATTGTTATGGATAGAAGTGTATTTTTGAAAGACAAGATTAATTAAGAAAACAGTTGTTTAACTGTTTGTTTTTCAATGCTTTTACAGGCTGGAAGCACCTCATAGAAAGAACCTTTGGTTATGTATTCATGGACAACCCAACCTACTCAATTTTTTCCAAGAAATACAAACATCTATCTGTATGTAAAGGTCTTAATAAATGAACTCAGTGCTTCAGCTCAGCTCTTCATGGTGGAATCCTCTCACTGTTCCTAATGCCATATAGACAGGTATAAAATGTAGTCACCACCCATATCCTGGGCAGTAGGTCTTGTGATTGTAGTTTTTTTATG
>VYXB01004603.1:0-59385 GCA_013397135.1 Pachyramphus minor | reverse complement strand
AAAGAAAGAAAGAAAGAAAGAAAGAAAGAAAGAAAGAAAGAAAGAAAGAAAGAAAGAAAGAAAGAAAGAAAGAAAGAAAGAAAGAAAAAGAAAGAAAGAAAGAAATGTCAAGAACTTTTATGGCACATTTAATCTTATCTAAGCGTTGACATCTAAAATAGATCAGCCATTCTTGCCCTAAAAATGCCGTTTTCTTTATATTAAATCAAAGAGGAAGTTGGGATATCTATGTAAGTGTTTACAATGTAGATGTCTACTTTTCAGTAGTATAAGCTTCACTATTCTTTTGGATGTTCTGTCTTTTTCATTAAGGTTGTTGCAGATCCTGAAAGGAATATTTTTTTTATTTTATTACAGAAGCTGTTGAACACCTCATGTCTTACTTTTGGAAGACACAGAAGAAGTTACAGATAGAGATGTAAAGAACCCACATCCGCAGCTCTCTGCAGGTGCTCAGCATTCTCTGAATGTATAAGGAAAAAGACATAAAGTTCACTGAGGTCTGCAGCTCTTGTGTTGCCCTCCTGTTCCCATTCAAAAGATAAATTGCAGCTTACTAAACATCACATTTATTTTTAAAAGCAATCTGAGATTTTATTTTCTGGTTTGGTCTCTAATTGTAACTCTCCTCCTTGTATCCAGAATTCTTCATAGAGGAGTCTAACACTACAATGTTATCAGTAATTACCCTGGGCAGAGTAGAATAGGAATGATACAAGCACAGACAATTGTAGTCCATAGTAAGAAGCAAAATTATTACTATTATTATATTAAAAGGGGTTCCAGGAATGCAATCTGAATTCCACAAAGGTCACTTGGGATAAAAATGCAAGTCCAATATATTATAATAACACTTTAAAGTTTCATTTCTTACTGGTATTATAGGTAGCTATTATGCATACAGTCCAAATTCTACTGATGCAACTATATAACTCACTGCATCACAGGAATATAAAGAGAATTTGGTCAGTTTTAATTCTCCTCAACATAAACTTGTTTTCCTCTGCTAGTTTCTGACTGACTTTCTCTTAAAACTGTTCATCTTTTGTATACATCCTCTCTGCATCTGCAGCTGTTTTCTTTTACTGAACTTTAATAAAAAACAAATCTTTTTCCATTTCTACAGAAGAAAAGAGGCTCTTCCAACCTCTCCCTCCCACCAAACCTCTACAGAACCCTGGTTGTTCATGAGTGTCCTTTTCATCCTGTGCTATGGTGCCCGCAGCAGCCCTGCAACGGCACACCAGAGCAGGGTACACACCACAGCAGGAAGGAAATTACACCCTCTCTGTTCTTTTACTATGTTTGTGGGGTAATCTTCAGCTGCTAACTAGCACTTGGGATGCCACTGCATGTTTTTGTCCTTTCTGTTTTCTTGTACCTTTTTGAAATAACACCTACAATACAACAACAAAAATAGTATGCTTGATATATAATTTCAAAAGCCTGGTGCATCTGCTCTTGAAAACAGATTAATCTCTTCAGAATTCCCTACTCTCTGTGTGCATAATAAGTTTTAGAGGAGACAGACTTGTAGGTTTTCGACTGCTCCTCAAAGTCAAATATCAAGACTAAAAAGGATTTAATTTTTCATCTTGTTCAAATTTTCTGTGGTAAATGCTAAAGAAGTCTTAGACAACTCTCTTTGACCTGTGCAAGTATTCTGTCTGGTTTTTAGCCAGTCATCCCATCATCTCAAGCTTCATAGTTTTGCAAAGATAGACATAAAAGGTGAAGTGAACAGATATTTGGTTTAAAATAATTGTTTATCCTAGGCACAATATAGCATAAAAGAACACTTCCTGCTGGTAGTAACAGCTCCTCTTGATAACCAGAGAGTGTGGACACTCAGAGTGTGAACTGAGTCCTCTATAAAAAAATGTACATGAAAGTAGTCAGGGGACATCAGAGAGAGAGAATGTGAGAAAACTCTATAATTTACTTCAGAGAAAAAGTTGTACAGACAGATCATCTGGGAGTAAAATATACTCTTTGTAAGATTCAGCATCTTGCCCTGTATTGTCATTAAATCTCCAACATATTCAAAAAACAATAAGCTTGGGAGTCTAAAAATAGATCGACACTGCTGACATTTCTTTTTCTAAGTATTCAAATTCAGATACTCATACAAATATAAATCCTTCATGTTCAAATACTATAATTTTTAGCAAAATTGAAAAATTGTATTAAAATAAAAATGTGCTATATTCATCTAATAAAATAATTCCTAGGCTTTAGAAGTGGGACTACACATGCCAAAAAGGAAGTCTGCTGAGTTTTTTCTTTGTCATGATATTTTTGCGGCATAATACTATTAATGTTCATGCTTAATTATGCAAGACATCTTAAGTTGAAATCTCACTATGACAAATACATTTGCTTAAGAATGCCCTCACTAACATGAGAGACTTCAGAAACTGAGGTGTCATATTAAATATATTAGAAGCTTTGAAAAGTATAACATCACTACTCTGCTGAAAACCTCCCTTGCTCTTTCTTCAAAGGCAGATTATTCATGTACAATAGTACGACCTTTCATATAAGTTTTTCATAATAAATGCAGTAGTTTTGAAATAAAATTACTTCCTCCACAGTAATGTTTTACCGAATATGTATTCATAACTGCACGCATTCATGAAAGATAGAACAAAATGTTCTAGTATCTGATTGTGACACAGTTGAAATTCTCATTTTAAATTAGTTCAAAACATATAAGAAAAGGCTTCAGTGTGTGTAAATTGATGTAGTAATTTCTATATGACTCATTCAAATCCTATCTTGAAGGGTAATTGTTATAACGATTCATGATGAGAAAGTCTATCATCTGCTTTTCAATAGTTTGTGAGGTTTGTGAATATTATTTTTCTTAATAAGTTCTTTTTCATTTCAGTAGAACATTGATTAAGGACAAAGAACTACTTAAAAAGAGTAGTGCTGTTATCGTTGGACTGCAAAAGACACTTTTCCTCCATTTTTACTGCAATTCATGACTAAAAATAATTAAGATATTTATTTATTCCCACATTTTTTCAGTATTATAATAATGATGTGCAATCATAATATTTCAAAATGTCAAATATGATGTTTAAATTGTTAATATAAATGCCTTCAAATCTTGACATACAGTTTAAAAATATTTTTATTCCTTCTTTAAAAAAGAAAGAAAAGTGCTAAAGATCTTAAAAATCCTCTGCAGTGAAATTTGCATTTGCGGCTGTAGCTGCACTACCTGCAGATATTTTTGCCTCCAGCCTGTGTCTCAGCTCTCAGGGTAATTTCCCTGTCGCTTTGCAAGATGGAGGAAGTGTGTGGGGGCTTTAAAGTCTGTATCAGATAAAGTCAGCCACGTGCACTCCAAACACCTTTGTCCTCTGTGTAACCTGCCTGCCTGACTGTAAAGGATTTGAAAAAGCACATACATGATCTCTTTTGCAAGCAGAGATGAAGAGATGGTAACCTGTGACTGAAAAGAAGCCACAAACGGCTGTGAGGAAGAGGGGAGGGAAAACAACAGCAGTATGTACATCAGGCAGGACCACTTGTGAAGGGAAAACCATGCCCTGGCTATAGGCTCCTAAATCTAAAGCTGAATAATCAAAAACTAATGTGCAGTAACTGGTTTCAGTGAGAATTGCTTAGCATGGTGCACTTTAAAACAGACTATGTGTAAGCAGGGTGGAAATAATATAATCCAACATCTTCTGGCTAAATCTAGCCTAAACTGCACATGGTCCAAGCTACTCAACTAGGCTTCTTCTACTGCCAATGAAGAGAAAGGGACACCTTGAAAAGTGCAATTCATCCTTTGCTGTGACAGGTTTCTAACACAGGTAATTCAACCTTTGGTGCTACCTTTCTCTCCAGAGGCCTCAAAGTCTGCACGGAATTCTTAATATTTAAAGGACTTAAGTCTGATGAAAGGAATCCCCCACAAATTTGTCATGAGTAGCTGCTATTTCAGTTTTGAATAACATATTTAAGAGGTAAATGCATCTTGGATGAAAATGGTAAGTTATTTTTCATATTGCTGCATATCCCAAAATCAAGTGTATATTTAAAAAAAAAAGTTTTGATAAACTTTCTTTGCATAGTGCCTTTAAGGAGCTTTACAAAGACTAAGAACTTGAGTACTAAAACTTAGTTTTTATAAAAAATATAGGCAGGACTTTTGGTAGATTCTCAACCCGAGGATGGAGTTCTTTCTTCTTCTCTAGCACTATTGTCTATGTCAATGAGGCTTTGATCGCTCAGCTAAGGATTTTCCCTTACTCAACCCAGTTCTCTACTATATAGTGCAATAATTTAAATCTTGGCAAAGATGATATAATGTACAGATAGTAATGTGAAGATCTGATCAAGAATTCACTGCAAGTAATGGAGGTTTTTTGGGCAGTAATACAAGCTCTGTGTAAGCACATAGTGTCTGATTCCATTTTACATTTGTGAATGATTTTCTAAGGTACAAAAAACAGTGAAGAGTCAGTCTCTCCACAGCATGTTTTAGCATTGTCAGCTGCACAACTTCTTTTTCTAATTAATGTCTACATAAGTCTCTTACAGATTTACTTGATAGTTTCAGAATGATCTGATTAAATACAGGACATTGAGCTAAGATTTGATATATTAGTTTAAGTAGCCACTGTATCTTCCTAAATCACCTACAGTTTTGAATGATGACTGCATACCCCCTTGATGAAAAAAACTTCATGCTCTGGTCATATGATGAATTTTTGTAATCTGTAAAATTCAACACATCAATTAATCACTTAAATAGTCCTTTTGTATCAACATCCAGGAGTGTTTTCCCAAATTATGGATAATGTTCTTTTAAGTGAACTGAGACTTAAACCAAGGCAACTTTTTTGGGAAAAAAAAAAAAAGACTTTTAACAGACTCTTTCTCAGTTTGTTTCCTACAAAGTTTAAATAAGAATGTTCAGAAGAATGGATGACCTCTGAAATGAAGATGCAAACTATTTTCCATTGTCTGCTTGAGAACTTGTCTTTACCTCACTGAAAGAATGGTCTAGAAAGACACTTAGAATTAGTGAAAGCAATTCTTAAATGTCTTTCAGAATATACTTGTATAGAGCCATGACTCTATTGAAGTAAATACCAAGTATCCATCAACTCCAAGAAGCCCAGGCTTTCATCTCAGCAATTTTAAACTAAATTTTTCTCTATGAAAAATTCTTGGGGCCCATCTTGATCCACATGTCAAATAGCTCAATGGCTGTCAGATAGATTATGCTTGTGATACTTCAAACTGAAAAGGAAAAAAAGGGGGACTGTTATAGAGGAGCCAAAAAGCAAATAATTCTTCCATGATGCAGAAAAAAGCCATACAAAAAGTAGTGCCTCATAAAACAACATCATTATGTGAAATGATGGGTTCCTTCCAACTCAGCATATTCTGTAATTCTGTGATGGCAAATTCATGGCAAAGTAAAAGAGGAAGCTGGGGTGTTGACTGGTGACATCTTAGATCTGGTAGCAAAGTGCAGAACTCAGGGGCAGCATGAGAGGCAGATTCAAGCTACAAAAGATTTGTATCTTCACTTGCTAGGTTCTTATTGACATTTGAGAGATGATAAACTAGTCTGCTTTCACTATACTGTCAACTATATCCTCTGTAGGTAATTTGAAATGTTTGTGAGCTTTACTACAAGTAGTTCAAAGATTATGATGTCAGAGAAGATGTTGATGAGAGCTCAGTTTTGTTTCTCTCATTCAACTAAATCATTGAAATACGTTGACCTAGAGGTTTCTAGACATACTAAAAGTCCACATAAAGACTCATATTAGTAAAGAAGACCATGGTTTACAAGGAAAAGTAATATTCTAGTGCTATTCTTTATTGAAATATAGTAGGAAGGGGGGGGGAAAAAGAGCTCTTTCATTTTTTTTTGAGCTACCAAGTGGTCCAATAAAAGTTATTCTTTACTCTAACACCAGCAAAAATTTAGCCACAATCATAAAGAAGTATGTTTCATTCCTGAGGCCAGGAGTATAAAAGAAAAATGGAAAATAAATTCTTAGCTTCTCAAGTACTTTTGAAAACAATTATTTTTTTAAGTATTTTGTTTAGTTGCAAAAATGTAAAAATTTGAAAATATTTGCTTCCCATGTAGAATTATATTTCCCTGTTTTCCTTACACTATTTCAATTCTGCATTGCAAAGTGCATTAAAAAATACAGAACATTATTTATCTGTTTTCAATAAAGTCTGATTCAGCAGTACACACAAACAAAAAAGTCCATACTGAACTTTGTCTCTGTTAGGCTTTTGCATTAAAGTATGACAGCATTATTTCACTGTTACTGAGGTAAATAAACCTTTACTAGTTTCTCTCCAAGTTGCCTTCTTCAGCAATAACCAAGGACTGGCAGTCGTATAGCTGCTTATACTAAATACCTGATGAGCCAAGTTGTTTCAAGTGTTTCTATTTATTTTCCTGCTACTGTTTTTAAAATTTATATATGTAAGTGTGTCTGTAACAGCAGTTTGCACTGATCAAGTTTTGTTTAAGGAATTTGTGATTCATCAACTTCATTTCTCTATGCCATAAGTGGGATGAAATGTCTGAAATGTCTGAAATATAACAAATTTCAAAAGGCAAGTTAAACATAATTTACAGCTCTCAGCCTGACCTAGAATCCAAACTCTTCTTTTTTTTTTTTGTACTTAGGAAAGGATTTCTCTCTTTTTCCTGTTGCTATAAAAATTCACACAAAACAAGGATAAAATGCCTGGGCTTTGATCCTGCCATTCAGCCCATGTGGGCACTGCTGATCCAATTGCCGGATCACGGCCCAACCGAATAAGCACAGGAAACAATGAACTGACTGAACAAAAAAGGCTGTCACTGATCTCTGTGGGTGTTTTGCCTCAATAAAAATGGGTCCTTAAGTAATAGAATCGGAGCGTTAAAGCTGCAATAAAAATGCATGTCTGAAGTTACTAATTGTTTTCTGTTTTCAATATTTAAAATGTATAATTTTTTTTAATTTTTTTTTTAAACTACAGAAAGGAAAGAACAAAGGAGAAGCAAAAACTGTTGTTCCAAGAGGATGAGACCATTTAATTTGTTGGTGAATCATTTTTCCCATCCAGACTCATTATTTTCAATGCCTTGTACAATACTAATTTTAAGACTCAAAGAAAAAGCATAGGATATAATACTCTGTAGGGTTAGAATAGTATTAAACTATAACAAAATTACAAATTATAATGGCTAGGCCTAAGATTAAAGAGTTTGGGCTTCCTCATAATTTTTGATTGCTCAGTCTTCTAGCAATGTCTGTTGCAGCTTTTTGTCCAGTATAACTTCCATGCTCCACTTTACTGATTTGTTTGTATAAAAAGTGGTACCAATACAATTAATTGAAGCCTACTCCGTACATCAATAAGTTTGTGGTAATATTTATATGGTGTTCTGAGACCATTTGATTGAAAAAGTTCTTTTATGCATGATTTCAATGGCCTGCCAATAGGGTTGATTACTTGGAAAGATTTACTTTCAGCAGTGTTATTGATTTCACTCCTTTATAGGTGATTGAGAAGCACATAAGGTAAGTTCCAAGGGACATTTGATTTTTTTTGTGATATAACACAGTCAAACCCAGGAACTGAAACTGAAGCTTCTTGTTTCTTCAAAGAAGGAAAAAAGGCTTTCCACAGAAAATTCCATCCCCTTCCTGAAAAGCTGACTTCTTTCTTCTGATTCTGAATAAAGATTATGGCCCCAATTATTCTTGCTAATATTTTTGGTACTTCTGCTTAGCCTTTGCCTTTTTCCAATTTTGTAATGTAGTGGGGTTACATTACGACACCTTTGACATCAGCCTTGGACAGCTCTGCTCGTGTAAGAACATGGTCGTTTGTGTGTATTTGTATTATTATTATTTTTAATACAGTAGTAGAATTTATAGTAGAATTGTAAATGAATTTATAGAAGATTATAAAGGAAGCCTAAGCATGCATTTTGGATTACATGCTTAACTTGAAGATGTGTAATATCTGTCCAGCTTCTGCTTGGAAAGCAGCCTGTTTCAACTGAAACACGTATGAATGAAACATTGTTTATGTAGCAACAAGCTTGTTTAGACTAGCATAATAAAATTAGATATGAAAGAGAAAAAACTCATCATTGTGAATTCCAGCTGAGATCCACTACTATGTAAGTGGGAATTAAGGAATCTTCATTGAAGAAAGCTTCTAGAAATCCACAATCTGTAGAACAAAAGATACAGATAACACAAGCAATAATTTTCAGTTCTACTTGTACTATTGCATACTATTAAATCATGCAAACAACTTTATATTCTACCTCACCACAGCAGCATTTCATTTAAGACCTCATTGCAGATGAATAATTCTCATCATTGGCAAGATGAAAATCAGCAGGTTCAGTGGTCAGTAATATGACAAAAATAAAGAAACTTGGGAGTTATTTCTGTGGTGGTCTTATTCCATCACATATGGAAGCAGCAGCCTCATTTTTCTAATTGCTCCTGTTGTGTTCTCCCAGCTTTTCTTTACTACTCCTGTTTGCAACTGTGAGACAGATGGAAGAAATGTTTATGTTGAGAATGGATCTTGCAAAAGAAAAAAAAAAAGGGGTTTCACCTGGATCTGTTCTCTGATCTTGTTCCTCAGGTACAGCTGTTAGTGCCAAGAAGGTGACAGGACTTTCAACTGCACTCTCTGCTTCCATCTATTTAAGGTAAGAGCAAAATCCTTTAAAAATCTCCTTTTAGTGAATTTACTGCAGGTATCTGTAGGTCAACAGATGTGAAAGCTATGGCTTAGTGAGTAATCATACATTTGGAAATACTGCAGGTGTATAATTTATTTGTCTGTCCATTAGAAGTTATTTTGATATTTAGATATACTATATTGTTATATCACATGTGATGATGTGTTTGTTTTGTTACCAAGATTGCTTCTGTGAGGGTAAATCACTGAAAATTTTTTTGACTCACTTTCATCCGAGTTTTATCAAGTTTGTTAATTAGCAAGAAACTTTTTTCCTTCTTGCATACAGTAATAAAAGCTGAATTCCTCACCTGCTATCTTCTCTTTTAAAGGAATGTACCTTCCTCTTGCAGTTTTAGAAATTTATTTTAAGCAAATGTGGGTATGTGTGTTTCATCGTATGCATGGACTGTTAACAGTTTCTGACATGGTAAGGTCATCAGACAGGAGAAAAGGCTGACACATTCACGGACAAGAATGTCTTAACTTGACAAAATTAATTAATTACCTCAAGGTTCATATTTTATTTTGGTTTTGTAAAGCGTCACATATCTGTCTGTGCTAGATATATATGGACACTCTGTCCATATAGCTCTAGAAAGAATGGGCAATTACAAATTAAAAATAAAGAAACTGGAAAATGATGCTGGTATATGTGATGAAAAAAAAAAAAGCAGCTTGGCCTTTAGTTGAAATTCTGAGCCAGATGCTGTACTCTGTGGAGAACTTTGAAAGACTATACAACACAGACACTATCCAACCATAACAGAGGAACATAATCCGAAAATTACCCTTATTAACCTGGTTATCAGTTTCAGAAAACCTGAAGGAGGAAACCTCACTGAAGCGAAGATAAAAGGAACTCTGTGTTGATGCTGTCATCTGAAACAAATGCATGGGTTGCTATCAGATGACTCACAGAACTTAGTTTTTCACATAACATGGCATTGAAACATTTGACGTTGTCAGTGAAATGTTAGAAATGTTTACACTATACTTATTAAAAAAATGGTTTAGAGTTTAAATAAATGCTTGCTCTTTTTGCAGTCTCCATTATTTGATAGCAATGCTTCTCAATAACAGTTTAAGCAGCTACCAAGTAGTTCAAGTAATAAAATAGGGGATCAATCTAATTGTTCTGAATAACTGGTTTCTTCATCCTTCCACAAAGAAAGAGCAGCAAAGATACGGAAAGGAACTGATTTTCTTAAATCTTTTTTATTTCAAGTTTTATGAATATGCATAGAATTTTCAAGTTCAAATTAATTTTATACTACTCTTACCACATACAGTGTCCATGTACATAAACATAAATATGAATCCTTGTCCATTTATTCTATTCACAAAAATAGTCTGCAAAAAGCCTTGGACAAAATAAGAGAGCCAGCCACAAAATCACTGCTTTATTAGGCTTTATTTAGCAATTAATGACTGCTACTTGTGAATTAAGAAAAACCAACAGAGTAAATCCAGGGAGGACTTTGAGGTGCATTTCTTTCTTGACTATTGCACATCCCTCTCTCAAAGGTAAAATAGAGTGGAACCCAATTTCCTATTGAAAACATAGGTAAAATCACAAAAGAAGGATAAGGCGGAAGATAATTGAGCAATAAGGTGAGAGTAGAATAGAAAAAAACTGAAAATTAATGATAGATAAAACCACTAATAATAAACAAAGAAACATCCTCTAGAACAAAATCAAGTTGTACTGCCTGTCTAGCAAGGACACAAAAATGTTACATCAATAACATCTTTTTATGACTCTATGTTTTCATTTAACACCAGCTGGCAATTCAGCCCTACACAGCCTCTCATTCACTTCCTCCAGTGGATGAGGTTGAGAACTGAAAGGCTAAAATTGAGAAAACTCATGGGTTGAGATAAAGACAGTTTAGTAGGTAAACCAAAAGCCACACACATGAGCAAAGCAAAACAAGGAATTCATTCCCCACTTCCCATGGGCATGCAGGTGTTCAGCCATCCCCAGGAAAGTAGGGTTCCAGCACAAAAAGCAGTGACTTGGGAAGATAAATGCCATCACTCTACTGTCCCCCATCTTGCACTTCTTCCCCCAGCTTACATACTGAGAATGATGCTAGATGGCATGGAATATCCCTTGGGTCAGCTGGGATCAACTGTCCTGGCTGTGTCCCCTTCCAACTCCTTGTGCAATCCCAGCCTCCTTGCTGGTGGGGTGGGGTAAGAAGCAGAAAAGGCCTTGACTCTGTGTAAGCACTGTTCTGCAATAACAAAAATATCCCTGTGTTATCAAGACTGCTCCCAGCACCAATCCAAAACATATTACCCCATACTACCTACTATGAAGAAACCAACACTCTGTACTTTTCAAGGATCTCTTCAGATAAGTGCATGAAAGACTATACATTCACCCTCCTTTAAAGAAAATCATCTGGGACATGAATAAAGATGTTTTTGGGAAGCAAGACAAATATTGTTAGAGTTGTCATCTGGTGGAACAACAGCTGATCAGAAAAAGTAGCAAACAGCATGAAGAAGCAGCGCTGGTTTACAGACAAAGGCAACTCTCAAAGTTGCAGAACAATATTGTCCTTGTTGGAAGCGAAATCTTTAACCCACAAAGTGAATTGAATTTCAAGGATTTCACATCCCTTTTTCAATAACAATTAACAGTTGCCTACAATAAATGATAATCACTTTGATTTTCCTTCACTGTTAAAAAGCCATGTTCAAAAGGCATGGTTTTACTCTATGTCAAAGCACATGGCATGCTAGCATACAGAAGATTTAAGAGGTCTTTTTAGCTTGGTTAACGTTACTGTGCACATAAATTTCACAACTGATGAATAGCGAATTAGGGAAAATATTTGAAACCCCAACACATTAGGGGGGTTACGAATCATTAAAACTCTGGATTCAGATTAAGTCTTGTAAATATGTTACCATCAGTGGAATTAATGTTGATGAATTTGCACTATTACTGTAAGTGCTAAGAACTGCTAGAAATGTTGGAAAGGAAGGGACTGGAGGCCATGTTTATCCTATGGCTCTCAGTACATCTGTGATGGTCAAGATAGAAACAGGGGTCAAAACACACTAAGAGCAGGTGACCAGTGGTCAAAATATTTGTGCTATAAAAACATACATCAGGGAGATAAATTTACAGTGCATTTACCACAAATGATTTTTTTAATGCACGGGGAATGGTTTAAAACCTGTGGCTTTCCCATTTCAATATCAGTATTACATGAAAGCATCAATAGCAGTAGGAGAAGAATAACCTTACATTTATGGGCGAAAAGAATCCTTTTTGCAGAGGAAAATTGAAAGAACTATTTGTCATTTAAATGTTCAAAATATATGGTAACAAATGCATTTCATTCTCTTAGCATAACTATGATGTTTCACTAACTTTTCATTTTAAAACCTTTTTCTGTTTTACTGGGAAAGAGCCTTTTTGTTGACTGTCTTACTGCTTTGTAGCTGTTGGAATAAAAGAATGGACAAATATAGGGATGAAGAAGTACAGAATTTAAGGTTATTTTACACGTGTTGCATTTAGAGTAACAGGGATGGAGGTACAGAATTTAAGATTATTTAACACTTGCTGCATTTAGAGTAACAATTTGTCATTTCATGAAATGTTTTTTAAAACATGTAAGTACCATAAATGTATGGTTTATTGATCATAAAATTGATAAATGGGTTAATATTTTATAGGAGAAAGCTAATGTATCTTGCAAATGACAACAGGACAGGCTGTCAGCTGCAGCTTTTATAGTTTCAGTAGAGCATTGATTTTGCTGTTGGACCCTGCTGTTTGAAAGATTAAATGTTTTACAGGCACACAACATGGCTCCTTTCACCGATCATACTTAAGGCAATATTCCTCCTGGAGCATGTTCTGGACAAAGCTCACAATACATATTTGATTGCTGTTGCCATGTGTTGAATGTTTGTGGAAAATCTTAGCTCAGATACTTGTGATGATGCCAGGTTAAAACTACTGAAGGAAATCCAAGAGATTTCAAGTGGAATAAACAAAAGCATGAGGGTGATTAAAGTGCATCTAACAATTGATTTATGAATCAGAATGTAGAGACACAGAAAACAATGTAAATCATTTATCACCTATTATTATAGTAAGCACACAAGGGCAATAAAGACTCCACAGAAGACATGAATCAAGATTCCTGACTGAAAAAGCTTATAGTATAAATTTTAGAAGAGGTATTGTAAGTGATGATGAACAACTTGGAGGGGTTGAGTAAGGGTTACACTTGATCGATCACATGCTCATCCTATTTAGACATCTCAAGATTGTGAATGTTCTTTTTCTAATATATAAAATATGAGTGAAATAAAGAAACTAATATCTACTCTTTACTTATCTGTTGTGAAACATTGAGGGTAAGTAAATTTCCCATGGACTTAAAGGAAAAGACCAGAGCAGCAGTTCTGTGGACACAAATGAATACTAGTGGAAGCATTTTCTCTTTGAAACAAAGCAGACTTTGAACAATATACTGCACTTGAAGTAAGAGCACTCATAAAGTGATTAACCAACATTTTACTTAATTTGATTTCAATTTATTTTTTAACTTTTTTTTTTCTTTTTTCTTTTCTTGTTTTTGTTTTTTCTAGTATGAGACCCCTGGTGAACGGGAAACTTTTAGTCTAGCTGGAAGCAAAGACAAAATTCCTATTGTTTTCCATAATGCCATGCATAACCACTGTGGCCTTATTTTACTTATAAAAATATCCTTAAAAAATGAGAAGAAATCTCATTATGTGTCATTAAGGTCATTATGTGTACAGGACTGTCATACAAGGTCTCTTTCAAAACCTTTTGCAGACAATTCCTTCTTTAACTGTTTGCGGGCTGTCCTTGCCTCCCAATTCCCTGACCCCCTGGTGGAGCATCTACGTCTTGCAACTCCTTGGCTCTCCTCCTGAAAGGAGAACATAAAACTCTGGAGACAGAGCCAGGAAGAGCTGTGCAGCACAAAAGCAGAGACAACAGTCAATGAGAAAAAAAAAAACCAAAACCAAACCTTTTAGAGTTAGCAAGTAGCAGAACAGATTCCTCAAAGAGTATCCATCGGTGGCAGCACCAGAAACTTGAGGAACTGTCTCTTATGCTTAAGACCTTTGAATGGGACGTTGGACTAGGTGACCTTCAGAGGTCAGCAACCTATATCTTTTCTCTTTGTATGATCATTAATTGGGTTAGATATTCTTGACTAGAGAGGCTTAAATAAGATATACACCAGACCTTCAACCTAGAAATAGTTCATAGGATGAGTGCTGATATGCAATAAGCTTTCTTGACAAACTTAAATTTAGTTTAGTAACTGGATCAGATACCCCCAAATATCCTTAAAAAACATAAATCTGAATTCTAAATGTACAACCTAATCTCCCCATATGTGATTAATTCTGTTATGAAGTTTTCTTGGCTTCATGAATTGAGTTACTAGCAGAAAACATTGTCTTTTGTATCTCTAAAAGTTAGTCTCTAGAAGGCCTCTTGCACTGAGTTTGATCAAGAACTCACTGAGAATCCATACAAAATAAAAGTAATCACTCCTTCAATTTTAAACGAATTTTCATATCATGGTTTTATAAAGAACTCAGCTTAAACTTTCTCACTACTGGAGTCAAGGAATTGGTGTGTTTGTGAATAAATATCAGTATAAAACTTGCACCACTTTTCCTAGTATTTAAGGCCAACTGCATGTCAAAAACTGCCATGCAGAAATAAGAATCACAGAAGGCTTGATAAATTCTATTAAATCTATTAAAAAATTTCAATAGTAAAATTTAAGATGAGTTATTTTCTTCTCTATACAAATAAAGGTACAAAGTGAAGCTCCAGAGTATGAAAACTGTTCAATTATTAAATATGACCCCAAGCAACTACCAGGAAAAAACCAAAGTTTTGTTTTCATATTTTTTAATAGATTTTGATATTTTATTCCTAAGGCAGAAAAATGATTGCAAATTATTAGAGATAATAATGTTTCCAACAAAAAGTCTGAATTTTAGAGAAGTGTTGCAAACTCTAATGTCATTTTCAGAGCTAACTTTCTGTAGAGACATAACTCCTAAAGTTTCAGTTGAGGTATTTTATTTATAATATTGAGAATTCTGTAAGTTTGAAATCCAGGTCAAAGCAAAGAATTTCCAGATTTTTTTTCTTTGAAAAAATATATCAAAACAATTTTATAGTTCCAGAAAGTTCATTTTAGACAGCATATGGATCAAGTAATATTGTTATTTTATTGCTTAAGGAAAGAAAAATTTCAAGCCAGCTGACCAAAGTGGTTGTTACACACCAGGATTAAAGCAGAGACCTAATAGATGACACTCATTTGAACTAGTATCACATTACAGGAGACATAGTTGCACTCACAACACTGTCAGACATACTTAATCTGTTCCACCACCTAGCATCACGCAGAGACATTATCCCTGTTAACTGCTAACAGCCCTGCTGTTTTAACTTGATAGCTTCCAAGGGCTCAGCTGGTGTTACCATGTGATACTGCACTACTCTACATTGCTGCACTGGGAAGCTCAGATATATATGAGTGATACATTGCTCATTTTAAAAATAATCTTTGAATACTATTTATTCCTCAGTACAGAAGAATTACAATGGAGTTGACTTCATCCCTACTATTTTTGCCCAAATGAAAACTTGTCAGATGCTAAAAATATTAAGAATAAAAATTATGTTCTTAAAATATACATAAGAAATATCATAGCTTTTTCAATTTTAACATTGATTAAATACATTTTATATGTCATATTATTATATGTAATTTTTATACGTAATAATTGGAATCTGTCATTTCACTCATATTTTCCTTCTTTGATGAGAATAGACCAAAGGTTATCTGGATGATGACTCTTTGACATTTTATCCCTGTGCACTGTCATTTCTTGTCTGAAGGGTTCTAGCAACCAGCTGGAAACATAGAGTTGGGGGACTGAGCTTTCTGAGGGCCTGGAAGATGCTAAAGCCAGTATCCTGATCTAGACACCATAACAAAGTTATTCTTTTCTTATCCAAAAGCAAGAAAGGATGTAAGGATCTGATTCCTACTATCACCAAACAATCTGAGTTCAATAGATCTAGTTTGCCACTAGATGTGCCGCTAGCGTGCCACGAACACACTTCTCATCACGTACTATTTACAAGCCCTTCTGCTCAGCTTTGTCAATGTGCCAGACCATCTCTTATGCACACAGGTTTTTTATTTCAGTGCAAAAGGTATGTGATCATCTAAAAGAACAGTGAAAATCTGCAAGCAGATAGCTATTTTTTAATATATTATAGTACTGTACATCTCAAGACCCTAAATCTAATTCCTACATTAAGAAAATGTGAAAATATAAATCAAGTTTGTAACGCAAACCATGTAACAGTAGGTCCAGGACAGCATGACAAAATGCATAGCTAGAAAATAATCTGTAGAAATGGTATGAATGAGGAAAAATGTATAATAGCTCATTTTTAAAAGCAAAATATGGTTAGTAAAAGCAGCTGGCAGCTAGAGAAGTCCTTCAATCAACCTTTCATACCCAGTTGAATTCTCAATCAAGATTTGTAAACTTACTAGAGGAAGAAGGTCTGTTCAGCAATTGAGTGTACCCTTTCATTCTCATCCTGCCCTTGAAAACAAGAGAAAGACACTTATCCCACGGAGCTAAGGAAAAGAAAACAGATTGTGTAAATAGCTCCATATCTTACTGAAGGAATTATGTGGAATACTATGGAAATGCTGCCATTCCATGTTTCCTCTTACTTTACTGTGTGGTAGATTTGAAGGCAAAATTTCTGGATGCGAGGAGACGTTTCACATGCCTGCAATGATTTGAAAAAGTACACCTTAAAACACCTTTTGAAAAAATTTAACATGTAAATAGTCTATCAATTGAATTCAGATAATAAATAGGTCTGTGCAAGGTTTTTATTTTACTTACAGTAGCCTTTCCCTTTGATACAATGAATGAAAATTGGCCTCCAAATAAAATTTGCATTCAAAGTTGAAAACTTCAGTAAAAAATATATTTCCACATTTCATCCTTATATTTCTTTCCTACAACCTCTCATTTCAACCCTTCAAGTTTAAATATCTAAGCTTGATCTAAAATTTAACAAAGAAATGCCACATTACAGGTTTTAGTCACAGTGAATGAAAATACAATTTCTTTCTTTGTGTGACATATCTGGACAAATGATTCCAATACTTTTACTATTTGGTTTGATTCCTTTAGTTAACAAGGGGAAAAAAAAAGAAACAAAAAAAGTCTGGTCTGAGGAGACATATGGATAAGATTTCTAAACCACAATGCTGCTGCTTTGTTAGACGAGAGGAAAGTAAGCTGTCTCAAACCAATTTATGTGAGCAAAGAATTAATGAAAATGCTAGTAAATTATATAATGGCTTCAGGCTTGCAAAATGCAACAGCACTCTTGTTTCATAATTGTTCTTTTGAAGCTAGATTCGTGCAACATTTACATTTTATTCAACTTTACATCTAGTGGAATTCTTGTATTTAACTTCTGAAGATAGAAGGGGTAACTTTGGAATAGTCTTGATTTTTTACTTTTTGCTTTCCACTGTAGAAAGTCATGAGGACAATGATGCATACCATGAAAAAATTTTACCCTTAAGAAAACATATTTCAAAAAATATTTCTGCAGAAGACAGCAAATGTTACCCATTTAAAACTAAGTGTCAAATGTAAAGTAAGAGGGAAAGAAAGCCTTAGTGTTAAAACCAGTTTGCTTTCTTGACATAAACCTGTTTTTTGCAATATATGTAGTTGAAAAGCTATTTTTTATCAGGTTTGTTTTTTAAGACAGAAAAAAATAATTTAGCTATGTAAAAGATCCTATCATGACCCTGATAATTAATTCTTTATTACTTATGTAGATAGTAAACATATTAACGACCATTCAACAGCTAGTACATCATTGTACTTAGACTACTAGGAAAAAAAGAGTTTGAAGTGGACCTTGCAAAAGCATAGAACACTCTGCAAACTTAAATAACTATACAAGATGAGAAAGACAAAAATAAAAGAAAATAAGGAGAGCAGAAGGCAAAAGGAAGGGTTGAGATGAGCCAATAATTCAGAGAAGTCAGAAGCAATTGTGTTTGTGTAGCATTGCGACTGTTGAAGAAGGCTCCTCCCCTCCCCTCCCCTCCCCTTCCTTCCTCTCCCCTCCCCTCCTCTTGAAACCCAAAATCAAGAATGAATAGAAAAGAGAGAGTACAGCTGTTACAAAGCTGGGCATGTACACTGACACAAAAAACTGTCATGTAACAGATGATGTATTCCATAATTAGAAACAGAACAGTTTGGGGGACAAACATTTCAGTTTCTAGGAGCAAGAGTGTTGAGTGAGAGCAATAAAATGAGGATAGCCTATTTGAAAGACCTAGACCAGTATATGCAAATGCAGCTGTTCATAAAAGGAACAGAGCAGTAGAGCAATGACAGCCAGCAATGCAGCACTACTAGAGAAGCTCAAGCTAAAAGATCCAAAAAAAGAGACGAATCAGTTGAGAAAATGGTGTTGCAAAGGTCACAGTTCTGTAAAAAGCAACAGAAAAAGTAATGGCATAGAGGGCATGGGAACCAGAATAATTTGATTTCACTATGCAATATTGGAAAAGAAAAAAAAAAAACAAGTAAAAAAGAGAGAGAAAAGTATAATGAAGGAATATGGAGAATTCCAGTAACAATAAACATATAATTTATATATTATCACATAAAAATTCCTCTAATAGAGATGGGTGACCACTGCTTGCTGGAGACAGTCCGACACAGGGCCACAAAGAGAACTGGAACATATTTTGTATGGGAAAAGGCTGTTCAGCCCAGTGAACAGAAGGCAAGGGGGCAGCTTATCAGTGTGTTGAAATACCTAACAGGAGGAAATGAAGCAGAAGGAGAAAGATGATTCTCAGTAGTACCCAGTAGTACCCCCTGACAGGACAAGAAGCAATGGTTACACATTAAAACACATAGAATTCTATATGACCACAAGAAGACTTTTTTTTTTTATTATTATTAAATGATGGAATGGGTTGTTAAGAGAGGCTGAGGAGTCTCTTTGAAATCTCCAAGGAGATATTCAAACCCTGATTGGACTCAGTCAGGTAACCTGCTCTAGGTGATTAGACTGGATGATCATAGGAGGTTCCTTCTGGTCTAAATGATTCTGTGATTCTGTGAAGCAGTCACCCATTTGTGTGATCAAATTGACTGCTGGCCTGATTTCAACTGAATTGTACCATCATCAGCAACCGGAGGTATCCAGACATCAGACCAGTAGGTCTGGTGAAAGAGGAAGCACTCCAGAACACTGACTGAGAAGAAATTATAAAGGTGTTGAAATAAAACTAAGAAGCGATTCCATACAAATGAAATATCTCCTGATAACAAAAGAACTCTGGCTGAGAGTGGAGGACAGTGAGTATCTCTCTCCCACAGTGCATGCCATCCATACCCGTGCCACTCACAGGGGCCACTTGTCTAACCTGCTGCAGCAGAGGTGTTCTGCAGTCTCTCAGGCACCCCATGCCAGAACAATAGTCTAGCAACATGTGTTAGCATGTTTTCTGCTGGAAAGCTTCTAGTTTGATTTCTACAGAAGATGAAGGTATTCATCTTTCAGCATCTTAAGAAATTTACCATACCAGTTTCTGGAAAATGAATTCCCTGAAATACAGAAGCAAAATTTTAATAAAAAATCTGACTGCACTGTGTGCCACAGTACAACACTAAGATAACTCTCTATCTATTGGCAGTTTGAGGATGAAGTTTCCTTCTGAGTACAAATAAAACTGAACTCGGGGAAAAAAAACCCACCAAAAACTATATACTTGTGGATTTACCTCTGGAACTTGTTTGTACTACACAAGTCAATTGTAGACAGTGACTATGGATTCTTCTTTTTAAGTATTTAAGTCTGGCACTCAGTTACATTGGATCTTGTCATCTGTGGTGTCATGTCTACATTTCACTTTTTCCCCAAAGTATGAGGCTTGGCTTCACTCTGGGTCATCATGCTCCAGACAGATATCAGACTCTTTAAGTATTAAATTCATGCCATCATTTTCAACACAAACCACTGTATTTCTTTGTCTGCCATTCCTAGCACTGCCATAAACAGGACAGTGTTGAGTCAGCCACATCTACTAACCAAACCATTACACCCTAGAGCAACATGATCACCTGTGTGTGCTTACTGAATCACTCATACTTTCTCTGGGTTTTTTGGAGATAGCTTGAGACAACTTGAGCAGAGTTCTAGGCATTTATTTGTCTTTTATGCCTCTGATTGGCCTGTTGCACACTAGTATTTGGAAAACTGGATATAACTTCCATGTCTTCCCCCCATGTTTTTAGGAAAACATTGTAAAACAATGTAATCTTCCCTTTTATTTCAAAGCATCAGTGACTCCTACTGAAATATTCTGGTTAAAGATCATGCTATGCAAGTCCTGCAGTCTGCTTTCAATTCCCTTACAAATTTCCATTCAGTTACTTTTTCAGATGGTGAACATTTTCCCCATAGGTTTTACTCCAACTGCCATCTAGGAAAACAGATTTAGTCTATCCAGTATTGCTAGCACAGTTGTTCTTGGATCTATCATAAGAAATTGTCCTTGCAGTAAGTAAAAACTAGGGAATAGTTGTCATTGTTGTAACCACCATAAATGAAAACTGTAATGAAATCTCATGAACCACTTTTGTGGGGACAAAGTTTATATCTAGAAGGAGCCTTGGGGCAAAATCCCAGATACACCACCATGTTTTTAACTATTCCTTGACAGTCACTCTTGTTTACACTGGAGTTCTTAACCTTCATAAATATTTTTGGTGCCCTAGACATAAATACCCCTTCATTTGAAGTTCTGCAATGTGAATTAATATGCCTGATATTAGGGTATTCCCTCTGAGCCCTTCTTCATGCTACAGTATCACCTGCGGTTATGTGAAATTTTGAATTTTTCCTCCACAATTTCTGGCAGGCAACTGGTACTTACTGGTTTCCTCAATACAGAAGAATCTCTGTAGGATCTTTGGCTGTAGATGGATCCCACAGCTCTGTGTGAGACATCAGGGATCTCTGCATCTATATAGCATTCAGAAATTGCTTGTCTTTTAGCAGAAAGATCCAAAACTGTCTGGCTCCAGTGGCTGTATTTGTAAATGTGGAGGTTTTAACTCTGGTGCCCCCTGCACATTTAGAAATAAGGATGCTGTACCAAAGAGATTTTCTGGGTATGCACGAATCAGCTTTATATACATTACACATTACTTCCTGACATGTGGAATGAGCCTAATGTGTCCAGGAAATTTGACAGAGCAGTGCAAGGGGGCATTAGTTCATGATTGAAAGAACAATTCAGTATTAGGAGGCAAATGCACTTCCTCAAACTTATAGCACATTTGTGCTGAGATTATGCCAAAGAATTACACTAATTAGACTGAAAGATATTAAATATGTTCTTCATTATATTTAACATAATTTCCTACAACAGCATGCTGCACCTTTTCTTGTTCCAGACATAGAATTTATGTGCTGGTTTCCTCTGTTCCTCATTCATTTAATTGAACCAGTGTTGTTTGTATCAGGTATTGTTGCAAAGCCTTTTATTCAGCCTTCTCCAAAGGCGCTGTAAAGAGATTTTGAAGCTTTTCTTTATTGCAGAGTCATTTCTCAGTAGTTTTTCTTTCTTTCTCTAAAAGATTAAGTGATTCAGTGACCATATCCCTCATTTGTGATAAACACAGCTTCTGTTAAAACAGAAGTTGATTTTCTTTATGTTAGCCTGTAAATATTTAAAACATTGCCTTTGACCAGGAATTAACAGTGATTGTGACAAAGGGTGTGATCACGGCCTTTGGGGCAGCTGAAGTAGCAGATTACAGACCATCACTATGAGCAGAATGTGGTCTTGTGTTCTTCTATAATGTTAATGCCATTAGATGAAACAATGTCTTGAGCTGTATGCTTGATTTTTGTCATTCTACCTCCAGGAACATAGAGCAAAAGTGGCACAAAAATGAAGATAATTTGAAGTTAAGAGATGAAAAATTATTTAAAACTTTGATATGGAAAAATATTTGAAAAATTAGAGCTATATTTTTTCCTGAAACAATTAATAGCAGCATGATAAAAGGTTATTTATTAAATAATGAACTGTATGAAAAAAAGAACAAAATTCTCTTTGTCTTTTTGTATATTACAAAATGAAGGAACTGGAACTAGAAGATTTAAAATGTAAAATAAAGGTATGTTTAAACAATACATAATTCAGATATAAAACTCACTTAAATATTTTTAGAACCTACTACTTCAAGAAAAAAGCCCATATGTAGGATAAAATAAATTTTCATATCAAAAAGTCTGTCTGAACTCTGGTTCATATTTGTTCAAGAATAAAACTTGTCTAAGTATTAAAGTATTCATACATTACTGAAAGCTGTGAAAGGTTGCATCCTGCCTATAGTGTGATCAGGCTTGGATTTTATGCCTAATAAATATGATTACTAGACAAAAACAGTTACATATAAAATGATACATTTTCAGTGAGAGAACATGACAAGGATATTATTTTGGAATGCGAACCAGAATTGCTGACACAAAGATTCTTTTCCAGGCTTTTCCGTCTGTATTTCATTTTAAGAAGTGTATTAAGGTGAAATAAATGATCTTTATATTTTTCTGATGTAATTTTTAGCACCAAATGGGATCTCCAGAGATAATATAGCACATTCAAGGCAGGTTTAAATATATATATGTAATTTTTGCCTGTCTAGTATTAGTACACCAGAAAACCATCATAATTCCGCACTGTCAAGCCATAGTAAAAAAGCAGATGTTGTACTCAAAATTAGAAAGATCTAGCAAAGCTTTATTTTAAGGACGCTGTCCAGTTTGGTCTGCATTTAAAGGAATTAATCCTTTCCAGAGACTCTGGTAGAAGGCAAGGAAAGTGATCAGTACACTAGAAAACATAACCTATATGGAAAAATAGTTGAGTGAGTTACTGATATTTAGTCTGAAAATATGAAATATATCAGAGTCTATAGTAGCTATTTTCAGATAGTTTGGTTTGGTTTGAAAAATAAGAAAATGTTAGAATTCTAATTCAAATTATTTATTTTTAATGTATATAGTTTATATGTATACATATATGTTTTATAATATTCATTGTCAGGCAAGTCAGAAATGTTCCACCTTACTAGTCTATGAAAATCACTGAGATTTCAAAGTGAAACAATGTAGTATCATATTTGTTAAGTTAATTGAATTGTGGGTTTATGTGGTTAAATAATAATGTTTTAAACCACAGACAAACCAGTCAAGATAGGAAGACTTTCCATTTTTACTTTCCGTGAACAAATAAGCATTTGAATTAGATAGCACACAATGAAAAAATTATATATAAAAACCTTTTAAAAATAATAATCAAAACAAATTGAATTTCCAAACTTGTGTATTTTTTAAGCTGGGTGAAATATGCTGATGTTAAAACATATTTTTGTATCATGTTTCATATTCTGGGAATAAAAATTATTCCAATGAAACCAAAATGTCTCCTTCTTAATCAAGTGAGAAACCTTTTGAATTTCCACTGGTATGTGTTAGAATGCTGGCTATCACTCTTTAATTATAAAACAGCTTTGCAATTCTCTAACAATGATCACAGTACCAGGTGCCTCGTGTTGGCAGAATTTAAACAGAACTGCCTGCTGACTACTTCTTTCTGGACACTATTCTTAAAAACTCTTAGTTCCTATTCTGACCAGATTGTATACTCATGAATATGGTAGCAAATATTGTCTAAAGAAGTTTAAAAATTATTAGAGATAATATGTGAAATTGCTTTTTTTCTCCACAAGAAACAATTCTATAACAGTTTTGCAAAATATACTATCTGCTACTTAATCCCAGCCTTTAATGTGAAGAGAACGTAAATTACTTACTTTAGATCTGAAGATAGCAATTCAATACTTTCTGTGAGCTTATTTTCTAACTGTAAAACTAATGAGGCAAAAATAGTTAAATCCATAAGTTGCTCAACAGATTAGAAAGGCCTCACTCCACAGTTCTAGAAGCTGGGTGTTTTGTTTAAGGTATAAATACAGTCTATGATACACAAATTACAATGAAGGTAAGTACCAGTGGAAGCTTCTGTATGAAACCCTCTTTAATGAGACAATTAGTTACTGGTTTGTATCTACTTTTTATCCTGTTGAATGTATTAGTAAATGTAGAGTTAACTTTAGAAGATTAAAGTTGGTGAAAATTAAGAAAGATGAATCTTTTACTGCATGTACTAACCCTGAAAATAAAATTTTCACAATTATCTTTCTTACCTTTCCTATCTAAGCTCAATCATTAGCTTTCACCACTCTGAGCTGACTCTGCTACTTCAAGTTACTTCTGTTGTAGCATTTCGCTTTTTATGTTTATTTTTTGCTTCAAGAAATTAAAAATGTATTACTGCAAAACTTGTGGAAGATAAACTTGTTTGAATTTAAATTAACAAATGCTCTGTAAATTCAGAAATTCACATTGCTACTGGCTAAGGAAATATTCTTGGATATGTTTATTCTTGGATATATGTTTAAGCTATCTTTTGTTGACAAATTTCTCTTTGTCAGCTGAGGCAGGATATCTGATCAACATACATTCTCAATGCCTTTGGCAAATAGATGACTATGTGGTCTAGCTCAGGACCTACAGTAAGCAAGTAGAAAGGGATTAAATGTCCATGTTTATCTGGGGATGAACTGAGCACATATCCTGGGATATTAAACCACTGTCCTTGTTACAAGCTACTATTGCCCAGGTAAGGGACAGAGCAGGGCACTAATGTTCACAGGTCTATGGGTGACCAGTTCTGAAGACAGAACTTAGCCAAACTTTAATTTTCTTTTTTTGTCTCTCAGGCTTCCCACCACACACAATGCCTTCCCAAGAAAAAATTCTTTTAGAGCTTCCTAACTGAGAAGGAAGTCTGATGGATTTGTCACCCATACCACCGTACTGTCCTCAGAATGCAGTTCATGAATCTACAGCTCATTCCTGAACATGACCAGTTGATGGCAACCTCATTACCTTCAGTGAAAACTGAAAAGTTCAAATCTTTGACCCTCATTTTCCTACAACAGCAAGACATAGAAAGGACAATACAAAATAAATTACGTTGGAACCAAAGGAAGACAAAAAGAAGAAAAATTATATGTCATGTGGGCATAAGGAGGCATGGAAAATTATAGTCATGGGAACCATAGGACTGAGGTTATAGCAAATAAACTTTCTCTGCCCTACTTTTTTTTCTTAAGCTGGAACAACTATTACCTTCCAACTTAGTCTGCTGCTAAAGGTACATGAATTATTTTTACCTACCTGCAGTGTTCAGCTTCTATGATCCATTTGCACATTTTCTCTTCTAAATCTCACTTTAATACCTTCTACTTCTCTTTAGCTGGTGATTGACTTAGCCCTTAAAGTGTTTTGTGATAGTAATAAAAGAATGCTGTATAAAATGGAATTGTTTTGCACCACATCATGGAATTATAATTTAGATCAAAAGCAGATGACTGGGTTTTATTTTCAAATTGATTTTTCTGTTGTAAACAAGATGCATATGTTGAAGAATGAATTAATTTGGGACAGTAATAAAAGAAGTATATATAGTTCCAAGAAAATTCACGTGTATGCCGGTAGAAGCAGAAGCCTAAGTCCTTGCTATATACTAGTAAGAGCACCCACAAGCTTTGAAACCTTTGTTGAGCCCTACTGAGTAGAGAAAACCAAAGAAAAACAGGAAAACAAATTTTAGATTTTGAATTTGAATCTTCAAAGCAACGCCCAAATCCAGATTGGTACACAAAACTGATAAAAATGCAATATGGTTCAGGAATTTATAATCTACTGAAACCCTTCTGAAAGTTTCATATATTCTAGTAGGGACTGTTTTGCTTAAAAAGTCCTCCACATTTAAGCCCTGTCTAACTCCTATTGTAAGTGCTTATCAAACCATGATTTTTTTAGTCCTTTAAACGTAGAGTTATCTATTGCTAAAAGTGAGGATGTCTGAAGTTCTGAGGAATTAATTCTAAGGAAAGATAAGGATTAGTTAGAAGAAGGAAAGAGCAGCATTACACTACCCATGTTCGTCTAAGTCTAGATGTCTCAAACCTCGCTAGATGGCACTGACAGATTCCTACAATCCTAAAATGTGAGGAAGTGTTCAACTTTGGGAAGAATAATTATGATGATGTCTGGACCACTCCGAAGTCCATGTGCATGCAACACTTCAGGAAACAAGATGTGAATTTCAACAGAAGTCAAGTGTTTATTTTTCTTTTGATCAGATTCATCTCTAGTTGTAAAGTTGTCTTATGTGATCTGAGTCTGGGAGTACCTTAAGATTGCTGACATAAACTACTGATCATGTTTCTTTTCCATATTAAACAGTACACACTTTCTGTGTGGATCCATGGAACATTATTGCATGCTGTCTTGCACTGCTGTATATAGTCCACTTTCTGGTCAGTCATTTTGAACAGCGCCTATGCTGTTCTCCACACATATGTCTGTGTGAAAGGATTTGGTAGCTCAGATAACAATTTCTGCTCATCTAACATAATGACAGAACTAACACCAGATAACACCAGGGCTAACACCAGATTACAAAGACAATGCTCCTGCTTGTGTTTAAGGCATTCCCCTAGGAAATAAGTTGCCAAAATTCAATGCTGCTTTGTTTTGTAAACTCTTTTGAAGAAGGTAGAGCAAAATTAATAGGAATGACTGAAAAAAAAGTGAAGCCCTGAAACTGCCCTGGGAAGAGCAATATTCTGAGATGTAGGAGGTCTCGGGACAAACATCAACTGTGAATCAGGCAGACAAAAATTACGCTTAGGGAATACGCATAATTTTAATACTTATTTTTTCAGTGAGGTGAGACTAATTTCCTTTCAGTGCACATAACCTTTTTCTGAAAACATAAAAATATAATTGTATTGGGCTTATGAGGCAAGTTAGGGATGAGAGGAGGAAGCTACAGGGGTAGTTTCTGTGAGAAACTGCTGGACATCTAACAGCGCAAATGCCAACCAGCTCCAAGACGGACCTGCTTCTAGTCAAGGCTGAGCCCATCAGCCATGGTGGTGGTATCTCTTGGATAATGTATTTAAGAAAGGGAAAAAAATCCTGGGCAATGGCAGCCAGAAGACAGAATTAAGAATATGTGAGAGAAACAGCTCTGCAGGCACCAAGGTCAGTGAGGAGGAAGAAGAAGAAGGAGATGCTCCAGATGCCAGAGCAGATTTCCCTGCAACCCATGGTGCAGACTGTGGTGAAAGAGGCTTTCCCACTACAGCCCACAGAGGCCCGCGATGGAGTAGAGATCCACCAGCAGCCTGTGTCAGAGCAAGTGGATGCCTGAAGGAGCCTGTGATTCTTTGAGAAGACTGCACTGGAGCAGGTTCCTTGTAGGGCCCATGGAGAGAGGGGCACATGATGGAGCAGTCTTTTCCTGAAGGACTGCACCTCGTTGAAAGAACCCACTCAGCAGCAGTTCATGAACAAATGCAGACTGTGGGAAGGACCCACGTTGGAGAATTTCATGGAGGACTGTCTCCCATGGGAGGGATCCCATACTAGATCAGGGAAAGAGTGTGAGGAGTCCTTCCCCTGAGGAGAAAGGAGTGGCATAGACAACATCTGATGAACTGTCTGCGGTCCCCATTCCCTGTCACCCTGTGCTGCTGAGAGGGAGGAGGTAGAGGAAATGTTAAGTGAAGTTGAGGCCAGGAAGAAAGGAGGTGTGGATGTAAGGTGTTTTAAAATTTTCTTTGATTTCTCATTACCCTACTCTGATTTGATTGGTAATAAGTTGCATTAATTTCCCCAGGTCAAGTCTGTGTTGCCCATCACAGTTATTCTGAGTGATCTGTCCCTGTCCTTATCTGGGTCCTAAAGCCTTTTCTTATACTTTGTTTCCCCTGTCCAGATGAGAAGGAGAGCAATAGAATAGCTTTGGTAGGTACATGGCACCCAACCAGGGTAAACCCACCACAATAATGTTGCAGTACTTCATGTGCTTTCTGCATTTGTATTTATGGAAATTAGTTGCTGAATTTAACCTCAGAACATAGGTAATTTCATATTTAAGATGACTAGAGACCATAGGTATTCTGACTAATGTACAGAGTATAGTGCTCCCAAGGAATGGATAATGTGGCTGAAACACAGAAAATTTCACTCTCTAGAGTGTGATTAATAATGTTTGGAGTCATAAAAACCCAGCTACAGCTCAGAGCTATCTCTGATATGAATCTGATCAAGAAGCAAAAAGAAAACCCTGTTGTCAATTGAATAATTCTGCAGTGGAAGATGGAAACACCCTAAAAAGGACAGGAAAAAAAAAGGATCGGCAATCTCATCAGTAAATCTGATAAATATTTTGAAATAATTTTCATTAACACTAGTATCTGTGCCAACACAAAATAGTTCCATGCTATGAAGATTAACCTATGTTCTCCTAGTCATCATCATATTCTTATATTCACTGTTTCTAAAATATTTTTTTACAGTAGTCTGATCATTGAGGTAATTCATTTCAGCTATATCTACACATTTGAAACTATTAGAAAACACTTAAAGCTGGATGACTAATAGATTTCAGATGACATTATGAGTACGATTAGCAATTAAAAATTATTTTTTTTCAGTGTACTGCCTGAAGAAACAACCTCTCATAGCAGAAGGATAGCAAAAATGTTTAATACCAATTCTAAAACTGAATAGGATTTGAACATTAAAATGATTCTCAAAAGAAGCTAAAAGATGTCTCTGCTTTACACACTGAAAAGAAGGATGACAGTGTGACACAGCAGGTCAAATCATCTTAGAAATCAACCAAGTGGGTTTTTTTTTGCATCCTACATTTGTCATTGAACATTCTATTATCCTGCTGCAGTCTCTATGTCTTAAGTAATAAAAGATGAAAGCTGCTACTCTGTTTTCCAAGTAGTTTCCCATTTTTCTGCTGATACCAGAAACATAAATACCACAATCCTTCTTTGTCCAGAACATGATAGATTTGACCTGCAGTGATAAAGTTCATATTGCTGAAAGTCACTCTGCTTGTGTTTTACAGATATTAGCAGGTTGAAAGTTTGGAAGATTTATTTAAACACGTGTAAGTGCAATCCTTTCCTTTCATTTGAACCACTATAAGATTAATGTTTGACACAAGAGGAATACACTTCAAAAAAAAAAATCAACTTATTTTGTAGGATTTAAACGAACAGTTGTTTTCATAATGGAATACAGTTGTAATTTCATGGGCTTAAAATATTCTAATTATAATTTCATGTGCCTAAATTTTTTCTTCAGGTGGCGTTTCTGAAAAGCACAGGAAAACCTAATAGTTCATACAATTGAACAAAACTCACAAAAACAAACAAACTCCTAAAATACCCCACAGAAAAACCGACAAAAAAAATCCTGCCAACACCATCCAAAACGTGGTAAAAAAAAAAAAAAATCCCACCTATAAAAACAGCAAAACCAAAGAAAGAATGCAAGAACTGAAAATATTGGAATAACACCGAAGAAGTTAACACTCAGTTATATCAGCCTTAGACTGAAGGAAAAGTTATTCAGTGAAAAAAAAATCTTTAAAATAACGGATCAAAGAGAAAGGATAAACATACTGAAGGAGAGAGGCTTACATATGAAAACTCTAAAGAAATATAAGCCAGTGGAGGCCATACAAAATAGATGATATAAATTGAGAATTCCAGGTAAGCATCACATACCATAGATGTCCAAGACACAGCACACTACAGAATTTGTACCCTAACCACCTCACCCCTTAGTGGAATCCATGGGCAAAAACTGAGTTAACCAGGGTCTTTACACACCCATTTCACATACATACATGAACAAACATAAAGCCACACATACACAGGACTTCACTTTCTGTCTTTCTACATATGCACAGTATCTGTTTGGGTTCCATGTTGTGGTGGAAATCCCTCCATACAGAGTACAAGTAATATTGAAAACAGAGTGGCCAAAGGAGCAGAAAGTGTTCTTCTGGGGGGAGAGGTGGCATTGCTCTCCAAGATTTCAGCATGTTCTGAGGATTTCGAGACATTCTCTTATCTCAAATCTGCATTTATACCACTGACTTTTCTCCTGGAGTGTGGTTCGTGCTGTTCTTTTTTGCAAAAGCACATTATCAGCTCTGGGTGAGATGGCATGGTAAACAGGACAAAGGATTAGACTGTTTGTTACATTCTTAATTAGAATTTTGGCAGTTGTTCAAAACTGAATAAAATTGCAAAAGAAATGCAAAATTGGAGCTGCGGAAATCAAAGTATTCAAATATGGAAAAATGAACTTGTCATAAATGGTATGTCTTGATCTAGCCCCGGATTTCTCATTATTTCAAATGCCAGACAATGTCAAAGGCAACATAACAGAATTCAGGTATCATTAACTTGTTTTAAGGTGACTATCTTGATATAACAACAATAAAATCCCTCAACAATAGTTACGAATAACAGAAAAATAAAAATAAGATTAAAACAAAACCTAAAAGATAAACTGTTTGGTCTTAATTCACACACAAAATAGATCTTCTTATGTAGTAGCTGAGATCTCAAAATTCTCTTGAAAGGTTTATTTAGTGTTTCATTGGTTCCTCTGTGGGGCCACTGTACTTCTGCCTATGTTAAAACCAACAAGCTCACAGCTCCCAAATTCATATCTCAAATGAATTAAGGGGAAACATAAGAGTGTCCCAGCCCTGGCTCACCTTGTGTATTAGCTTACCTAAGAAACGCATTTATAGAGACTAGACAAAAAAATCCCAGGATTCCTCAAAAGTAATTTGGATTATATTTGAAAACTGAAGAGATTCTCTACCATAATAAAAAAAAATTTTGTCAGGTTCATGAAGTATCTGTGAGAAAAGAATTGTTGTTTCACAACGCATTAGAGGGTTGTTTTTTTCATGCATTTCTGTGTTGAGCCAGGAGGACACCATCTTTATTTCAGCGTTGCTGCAAACAAGAGGTTTTCATTTCTCCATGTTTCTGTGCCTTGAGAGATCACAGAATCATGGAATTAATTTGGTTGGAAAAGACCTCTGAGATCATTGAGTCCAACCCACGACTGAACACCACCCTGTCAACTAGACCATGGCACCAAGTGCCACGTCCAGTCTTTCCTTAAACACCTCCATGGATGATGACGCCGCCACCTCCCTGAGCAGCTTCTTCCAATATTTAACTACCGTTTCTGTGATGAAATTCCTCCTAATGTCCAATCTAAACCTCCTCTGGCACAATTTAAGACTGTCATTTTGTCTTGTCACTGGTAGCCTGGGAGAAAAGGCTGACTTCCACCTGGCTACAACTGCCTTTCAGATATTTGTAGAGATTGATAAGGTCACCCCTGAGCCTCCTCAAGCATTGCAGCTAGCGGAAAGAACACGTGAAACACATGATGAGTCATTTGAGATGTCAGCTCTAGTAACTCTTCCTCTTCTCTGTGTTTACAAATCATTTAATTTGAATTATTCCTTCCATTTCTTCCATAAACCTTTCCCTTCTGTCAATGTAAGCATCACCTAACTCATGGTTCAATTTTACCACCTGAAGACAAAAAAAGGCACTTGTCCATCTCACAATTTTGTATTTTATTTATATTTTATGCTCACAAAACTAGGGGAGAGATGTTATTTTTTATTTCATGAGTAACATCACTTCCTGTCTTGCACATATTCATCTGTCTGTGGTGATGGTGACATATTTCCTAGCATAGATGCAGCTTATAATTACAAAAGGAGTTTTTCTGCTGTTATAGTTATAACATTCCTGGAAAAGATTCTTGCTAACTTAAGCCTCCCCTACAAGGCAGTTATGGAAAAGGTGATTTTATAAACACCTTGAACTCATATATGTAAATATTCTTCTTTTAACTATATCTCAGTTCCTCTGTTAAAATTGTAACAACCTCGTTAGTGTGTCTTCACTATACCAGGTCGGTGTTGTCTTCCATTTGTGGAAAATCATGTCATTAAAAGAGGAAAAGGGTAATCAAATAAATTGAAAAGTACTATAGAAAATTAAGTACTCAGCTTTATATGCAGCCTAATTCTATAGCTGTTGGCAAACATAATTTCATTGCTCTCACATTGGGAATGCAGTGAAATGCAATCAGAAATGACTGGATAGAAATTTATAAATACCTATGTTTAATGGTTATCGAATTTGAACAGGAGGTTTTCTATAAAACTATTTAAGAGCGTCACACCCTGAAGCTAAGGATTACAGATAAGCTGCTGTCTGTGAGACTATATTTGGTACATTAAAGAGTATGAGTATGAATCCAAGAAAAATATCGTAGGAAATTCCAAGCTTTGGGATTAACTGTACATTTATTAAATGCATGTTATTTGAATTCCAAATTATATTTTCATAACAGATCACATGCTCTATGTATTAGCTTATGCAATATAGATTTGATCAATAGATTTATTTCAGATGTTGGTTTAGTTTACAATTATAGACTTATGTACAAAAACTATGTGTCATACTTTGAAATTGAAATTTATAGATTTGCTTATCTTTTATGAAAATATGACAAAGCTGCACTCTGGAGGAGGAAGATATTCAGTGTATGAAGCAGTGTGATTTTTAAAATAAAAGATTGTTGGAGCATTTTTTTCATTTTTTCTTTTTTTAAATTTGTATTTGTGTTTGCATTTGCAAGTCCCATTGAGTATAACAAGTCATATTTAGTCTAAGGAACATTTGTAATAAATTCCTTATATGAACTTTTTAAGGCAATAGAAAAAACTAGCATATTACAAGTCCATTCTTGCAGGACTCTTGAGGAAGCCAAGGTCTTAGGGTATCTGGCCCTTTTTCTTTCTGTTTATAAGCCAAATTTAGAATGGAATTCCAACTCTGAGTTCCTCCATTTCACAACAGTACAAGAGGAATAAGAATGACAAAGCAGGGCTTAGCACATTTGCAGAGCCAAAAGTATTGAAACCTCTGTGTTAATTTAAAATGAAAGGTGGCATCAAAGATGACGACTTTGTGCATGTCACTACTTAGCAGTATATCATTTGGATTTTTTCACACTCACCAGTCATATGAAACTCCTTTTCAGAACTACTGCAACACATTTCACTATTTCTGCTGTTACCAGCTCTCTGAAGAAAGAAAACGCTTAAGTCAGCTCATGACTATCCAACCATTACACATAGAATGTTTTAAAGACTCATAAGCCATCACTTGTTTGAAAGAGAAGTCTCCATGACAAAACAGATCTGCTGCTTCTTCAGCATTCAGTGTAACACACTTTCAATGTGCATTTAAGTTTGTGGCTTCACAAAGTCAAAGTCTTTATTGTTCCTTAACATAAAAATTCTGTCTTCCTTTGGCCCCTTCTCCACTGTCCTTTATATCATATTGCCAATGCTTACCATTCTAACAAATACTCATGGGGTCAATCAAGGTCAGCATTTTGGAAGAAAGCATTTTTATAGGGTTAGTTTTCATGTGTGTGTGAGAGACTGAAATGTTAAAAGTTAATGACCCAAACAACTGGGCAAAAGCAACAGGATGCTCTGCTGAGGCCAGGTTTGCACCCCCCAATCAAAGAGAAAGAAGAGAATTTCTGGGTGTGCAGTGACCAAAACCTCTGCTCACATAAGAACATCAGAGGATGATCAGGACTGGGTTGAGCCCTGCAATTGACTGTGTCCCTGATAACCCACGTCTATCATTTGAGCTAGATAAGGAAAGGCCTGTAAGAAATAGATCCTGGGAGGTGGGCTTTTTGTCATGGCACACTGATATTAAATGTGGTTTCACTCTAATCTGCCCCAAGGGTTATATTAAGAACCTGTTACCCCACCTCCAGGGTGGGTCATAACAATGTGTCAAAGAGCTTCTAGTGTTCACCTTGCCCGAGATCACGTCAGAGCAGCCACCCATGCGGCCACGCTCTGCAGTTCCTCAGAAAAAGTACTTTAAGAAAAAGAGTAAAATATGGATCTAGACAACTTCAGTATAACATAGGACTCATTAGCAATTTCTTAAAATACTCATCAGTAAAGTTGAAAGCAACTTTTATACCAATGCTACAGTTACACTGTTACTATCTTTAGATCATTACAGGCATTACCTTCATATCATAATTTGTGTCAACATAAATTGAAAGGGTTTTTTAAATCTTTTCCTAAATTAACTGCTGTAATGACTCAATAATTCCTACATAGCCATGTTTCTATCATCAGCTCTGAGAAAGTAAAATCTGTCTATGCAATGACTTTGCAGGTTTTTTTCTCTTCTCTTTGCTAGTCCCTGTCCCTCTAAAGACATGAAATGATATATATCATTTTAGTTGGAAGTGAAAACACCAGAAAAAAACCCACATGAAAACACTTCAAGAATTTCAGATCACTGTATCATAATTTGGACCAGATTTGTTACTCTTTTCAGATTTGGGACTGAAAGGCCCACCATCACATGTCACCCAGATCAAATTAAAATTGTAATCCGGGTATTTGAGATAACTGTGTCAGTTCACTCTTTGCTTCTTTCTCCCTGGCAGGCTCTGGAGACACAGGCTGCTGGAATGGACATAGTTATCATGAAGCCAAACAGATACCCACCTCCATGCAAAACAGCTCTGCCACTGCTAGCTCAGGCTGCATCCATTGCCAGCTTGACAACATTACTGTAGAGGTCCTAGCGCTACAGCCAAAACTTTCTCACCCAGAAGTTGTTAAGTTATTTGAAAATCAGGGTCTTCCATCTATTAAAAATTGTCTCCTGAAGAGTTCTAATTTGCTTTCATAAATGTAAGAATAAAAAAAAGTTACTATCACAATTAAAACACATATAAATTCTAAGTGAAACACACAAAACTCAGTTTGAGGTATATCATTCAATGCATAGCACAGCTGGTGATAGCAGTCATTTCGTGTTCTCCACAATAGAGGAAGCAGAAATGGTATTGAATTATAGACTTTTAAGACTTGGCAGGAACTGGTTAGCAGACATCAGTAAAATTCCAAAAAGATTTTTTCTGCAAATATCCTTTCTCAGATGTGCCCTAACATTCAATACAACTAATCAACACATACAGAATGGTTTGGGTTGGAAGGGACCTTGAAGATGACCTAGTTCCAACCCCGCTGCCATGGGCAGGGACACCTTTCACTAGACCATACTGCTCAGAGCTCCATCCAGCCTGGCCTTGAACTCCTCCAGGGATGGGGCATCCATAACCTCTCTGGTCAACACGTTCCCAGTGCCTCACCACACTTACAGCCAAGGGTTTCCTCCTAATATCTAATATAGGGGCTCTACAAAATATTTGCAATAAAAAGCTGAGACTAGGAAACACTTCTATGTACGTAAGAGGGTGATTAAAGGCTGTAGCAGCAGAAAAGCAGCCCAATGAACTGGAAAGAAAACAAGGGACTAGCCAAACAAGAAGTAGGGGACTGGAGGATTTGTTGGGCAAGGAGACAGGATGTCTACATGGGTGGGGGAAACACTGGAGAGATTGAGACAGTGGAAAGAGATCTCTCAGTATTCAACTTCTAAGGATTAATCAAAAGTTGTAAAAAGTTGGATGAAAGCTTCATAGATTCGTCTCAAGGTCCCTTTTATTTGAAACTGAGCTCATTCTTAGCTTCCAATTCCCCCAAGTTAATATGCCAAGTTTCTGTCCCTGGAGAGAATCTATTTTCCATCTGAAGCAATATATGGTGTTTGGCTACAAGAATTGCTTTAGAGAATCTGGCTTTCTACAACTTCGAGACCTTCCAAAATGCTGGGATATATCCCAAAACATAGTTCTAGGAAGTATTATCATATTCATCTACTTATCATTATCAGATTTATATTTTTACCTTGTTTTAGCCAAGACAGTTGAAGTCTGGTACAGTCCCAAAACATCCCAGTAATCCTCAACTCCAACATGTCTACTTTGGTAGAGAGTGTGTGGGACAAATGCTTGGGCCAACTTTAATCATAATCAATAATAACGTTTTTTATGTTTTCCACAGGCTGGGGTTCAATATTGTACACAAACCTTAGTCTGAGGACTGTCACCAAGCTGCTTGCAGCTGACTGCTTAAACACTTAAAACACCCTTTTCACATCAAAAGTAATATGACTTTTTGGTATTCTCTGTCCTAAATTAAAACAAAATGTAACAAAAGGGGAAAAAAAACCCAAAAAACCAAATGATTAAGGATATGTTTGTTCTTCAGGTTTAATGGGTTATATGATAAATATATCTATACAGTCTATACACATTGAAGGGTGTTAATACTACAGTGACTGAAATGGAGTCTCTGAAATTAACCAAATGACACCATCTATCTTCTTATCTTGATTTTCCAGTACACTCATCTCAATCCTTAGAGTTAACTTCCAAGAAGTGATTTATATGTTGATGCCAAAATGGTGTTTGTTCTCTCCTGATCCATATCGCAGGAGGCATCCTGCAGTTGCTGTAGGCCAGCCCCACTCTCTGAATGAGGTACAAAACCTCATTCTTGCAGTGATATCTCAACAGTGCTGCACCACGGTTTTCCAGAAAAAAAAAAAAAAAAGAAAAGAAGAGTTGTCTGAAAGAGCTGTAAGATGGGCACACAAAAGTTTTCAGATCAGACAAATGCTGCAAATGTCAAAAAATACATATTTTTTTCTTTCATCTGTCTGCAAAAGAAATATTTAAAAATCAAGTTAATTTTCCCACAGTCATATAGATGAACAATGAATAGGAGACCTCTTAGAACATACAGAAGGCATGTTCATTTTGATAAGATTAATTTTGTCCTAGAGGCTGATTGCAAGGTCCCTCCATCTGCCAAGATCTCAGAGATGTGCTCTAAATTAATTTTGAGCAGATTTTCCATCTCATTGAAGATAAGCATTAAAGGAATGTCATTAAAACTCTAAAATCAATTATACAAAAGGTAGAAAATGCCAAAATCTTACACTGCATATCCAGAAGTGGATGGAATAGAGAACAACCTTAATTCAGTCCATTGTGCAATCGTAAATTTCCACCTGTCTTAATCAGAACAGTAAAAGATTTGCATCTTTAAGAAACAGAGAACTGAGTACAGCATCTGAAACAGAGATTTATTTTTCATATCTCAAATTTTCTAAGAAGTAGAAGAGTTTTTACTTACTATAGACTGTAACAACAGGTTTGCTAAAGAGAGTTTCAAGTATCTGTCTTTTCAGCTTTGTTCCCAGTTTTTGCTACATAACTCCTCAAAATCATTTCCTGTATCACTTTCATTGACATAATTTTGCTTTAAATTAAAGAGTCACTATGTTAGAGTGTATTTCTTTCTTGAGGACCGGTAAAAAACAAAAACAAAAACAGAAAAAAAGACCTATGAGAAAAAGTAATACTCTGTTCAGATTTCTCAGCTGGTTACTAAATTAAATTTTAAACCTCGCTTATGCCTACTGTCATGTCAGCTGGGGAGAGTTCCAAGATTATTTAATTTATAAATATCTCTTCTTTTCACCTAGTAATTGAAACATATCTCAGAATAATAGAAATTTAAATCTTAATTTAAGGGGTTTTTTGCTGACCAGAACAGTTGCTGTTCAAATCAAGTAAATGATTAGAACACATAACAAGATACAAACTACCTCAGTTGTCTCATCAGAAACTACAATACATGTATATATACAGCTTCAACATATACAGCAAGATTTTTGGTTAAGCAGTTATATGTTAAATTCTCTGACCAGTTAATCTTTTAATAGGCTTTCACTGGTTTATTCTTAGCTTTTCCTAATACTGCTTACTTAGGTAGGAGCTATTCAGTATTTTTCTGTTTTTGGTAAATGGTAAATGAAGGTACAGGGATTAATCCAACAATATCCAAAAGTATATAGCTATTCTGGGATTCTTAAAATTTGAGTCTTCAATAAAGTTATGCTGAATGTTATGCTGAAACTTAAAGATCAATACCCATTGATTTCCTTCAATGATTTTTATCAATTATAGTACTCAGTGCTAAGTCATAGTGTATTCTTATTTTCATGTGGAAAATCAGAAATAAGCAGTTAACCAAAGACAGTGGTGTATGAAATCGGTCTGGAAAATTTCTGATCTCTTTCAATGGGTACTAGAAAAAAATATAAAGCAGCTAATTACACTTCTAAATTTGTATGTCTCAGCAAGAGACCTTCATGTCGTACGAAAAAATCACTCCTCAATGATATTATCAAAAAGTTTGTATCCTTTACAAAGGAAAATAAGCCATATGGAACCTCATACCTAGTAAGGATACTTTGATACCTGTTCTGTGCCTTCTAGTCCCTCGTGTTTTTTTGTTGTTTCATTTGGTTTGGTTTTCAACAAGATTTATTGTGTTAACCAATTTTGGACTCTGTTTACACTGCAAGCCACTGATTTATCAGGTTCAATCCATCCTCAATTAGAACACATCTGTCTAGAGTTTCAAAACATTAATTGAAGAGATTCAAACTCAAGCTGATATCTGTCATGTTTAGAAGAGGTGCTAAGCAAAACAGTGATGTTCTGATAAACCAACAACCACACAGTTGATTGGGACCTACAAATACAGGAGTGAGCCTGAGATGGCGGCTACAGGATTAGATACCAGTTCATGTGAGAGAACTGTCCCAGAGGACTCTCTGGACTAAGCATGGCCAGTGCTCTGTCTGCTCTTTATAGAGGAGGTGAGGAATTAAAGCTCTTTGTGACTTTAACATCTTCTACTGCACAGAAATGAACTGGGTCCATCACCTTTCACTCTTAATCTTCTGTAAATCTGATCCATGAGACTAAAAGTGAACAGTCAGCTACAGATTAACCGTTGAAATATGTGTCATAGGCAGGGAAGATTAACTAGACATGTTTAATAAGAATTGACTGAGATATTTAGTTAACAGTGATTTGAAAAATCTGCAGTCCTTTGCCTGTATCAATTCTGGATCTACTCTCATGAAGAAGATGAAAGAAAAAATTCTAGTCACAATTTGTGTGACTGAGACATTCAGGCAAGGTCAGAATATTAGAGATCACATCTCGCACAGTTTGATAAGTAGAGCTTTTTTGCGGGAGGTGAGGAACCTGACTTGAGCCTGACTGGAGTAGCAATTCAGATCTCACATTATTGGCCATTATCTAAAGCAGAAGGCCCTGATTCAGAGCTCTTTTGTCTGGCTTTTAGCACCCTACTTATCCTGACACAGAATAAATCTAACTGTTGAAATCTCTGCATATTTTCAAAAATTAGATTCTTTTTCTTTTCCTTTTAACTAAACCCATATTTTAATCTTCTTCCAGATTAGACTTTACAAAATATGAATTCCAGAAACCTAACTTTAAATGTTGACTCAGTTAAAAAAGAATTTATTTCATAGTATCACATCAATCAATATCAATGTTCATCATATTAGTAACTAAGGATGTGGCAATAGGGCAGCTCCAGATAGAATATTTTGTTACATTCTGGAAGTAATTTATCAGAGAGATGGACATATTGGAATGAGTGTGGAAGGGAGCAACCAAAATCATTATACAGAAAAAGGGAGTAACCAGAAAAGCCTAAAAGCTTAGCCAGCAGTTATCAAAATACTAACATTTACAATTTTCAAATAATTTGTCATGGTTTTAGTACCACATAATTTTAACAGTGACCACACTAGCACAGTACAATAACAAATTATAGTAGTCTATACACAGCTTGTGTATATAAAAAAAAATTAATAAAGGAGTGAAAATATTTAGTGAAATATTAACTTTCCCAAATGCAAATGTGATTTGTTTGTCTTCCTTTGGTATATTATTACCTATCTGCCTGAATTCATGACTTTCTCTCATTGAAACTGAAATGTGAAGTTAATTCCTTTTCATTGAAGCAGTTGCTAACACACATTTCCTGAGAGCTGTCTGGTGAAGTATAATTTTTGCCACAGGAAAGCTAAGGTTGGAAGAAACTCAGAGAATTCTCTAGTCTGATCCCTGTTTTAAGACGGGGGCAGCTTGTCAGGACCTGTTCTTAATGTTTACTACTGATGCAGATCCCACACTTTTCTCAGCGAACATATGCTAGCAATGAGATACCCAGAATATTATCCTTAATTTTAGGAACATTAATGTAATGTGTCAATTGATTCCTAGTATGTTTTAAGTTTGATTTCACTCAGTTTCTAATATAAACATAAAAAAGAGATTTTTAAGGTTTTATTTTAAGACTTTTTTCCGAATTTGTACGCTCTTAAAATACAGGAAAACCATCTAATAAACTGGTTGGCTAGAAAGAATTAAGAGCAAATAACTCATGGATGTCTAATTTAGTTCTTGTCTTGTATGTCCTTCTTACCCAATCACTTTCAATCTTTATAACTTTTAAATAACTTTTGATTATGTTTGTGATGCCAAAGAAATACTGGCAAGTCAATCTTTTAGCTGCAAGAATATTTTAGGTTCTGCCTGATTTTCACCACTGCCATTAATTTGTGTTACTGAACACTTTTGACTCATGGGAATGCAGAAACTCTCTTACAACTTGCTACAACTTTCTGCCATCTTGTATTTGGTATTTGTATCTATATTTGAGTACAAATGTCTGGTTAAAACTGCCTGTGAAGAAAGGTTAACTGATCAGCTAATTAACAATGTTCTATGATGTCTGGTCTTGATTACTGGTTTCTTAATAGTAAAAAAGACAAATGATATATCATAAAAATTTTACAGAAGAAGACAAAGAGCTCAAATTCGGGTACTAGAAAAAAAATTTTTTAAAGGAAACTACAGGAAGCCATCAATGTTTAACATGTAGAACTGTAGAAACCCTCTGTATCCTTCAGCTTTGGAGACCCACAGAAGTGAGCAATTCTCTGTAGGTTTATTTAGATATTACATTTCTAGTACAACTATGAACCAAACATGACCTGGTGCACAACTGACTCTGCACAGAGCCTAAACCAAAGATTCTGAGAACCTTGACCTCCTTTCCATTTATATCCTGTCAATGTCACAGAGATTCAGTCTTCAAAGTTCCCTAGAGGTGGGCAAACTGGAGATCAGGAGTAGAGGAAGACACTTGAGATCATTCCTCTGGATATAAGAAATGATGGTTAAGTGAAAGTTTGAAGACTTGCTTTGAATTATGAAATATTGATAACTAAAAACCTATAAATCAGAATATCTGGTGCTAACTGTATCTTTTTTCTTATTGGTGCATTCAAGCAGTGGTAAAAATTGCAGTATTTTTTATGTAAAGAAGCCTAGAAAAGTACAAACGTATCCTCCATTGTCCAAAATAAGTTTTGCAGAAAATACCCACTGACGGATAAAATTAACTGACTTTTTTTTGTGAAATGTAAGACTCGTGAAAAAAAATCACTTTGCTGTAGAAAGAATAAGATATAAATTTGCATTTTTTTCAAGATTTGGAGTACGTTTGTGCTATAAAAGATAATTGTGTGAGTATTATAGAGTATTACATTAGATTATTTGGAAAGAACTGACTCTCAGGGTAGACTGAATGTTTTTGAACTGAAAGCTAACAGGTTAAACAGATGCTGACTATGAGTAAGACATAAACCATACAGGTGCCCTGATTTAAAACAGTAACAACTTACTAGACTGTATGTATCAGATTTTTGTTATTTCTTTTCCCTTCATATCTCTAGAATGTTAATTTTGTGCACTTTCGTTGCTTTAGGGGCATAAGTACATATCTTTTTATCTATGTTTTTTATGTGTCTTGAATATGAGCTATCCCTTCCCAAACTTTTGGTTACCAGGTGCTGTTGCTCTGTGTGTGCTTGTGTGTGCAGATAAATTATTTGTTTGTCTTAGACAAAATAAAAAATCAGAGTGGTACAAGAAAGAAATTATCTCTTCTTGCACTTGCCATATATATATCTATGTAAAATTGCATTATCTATACAACAGCAGGATGACTTTTGAATTAGATATTAGTTGGAGAACCTGTTCCAGTGAAAAAGTATACCTCAGAAATCCCCCAGAAAAAACACGAGTCTTGAACTGGGCAAAAAGCAAAGATAGAGGCTGATACAGGCAAATGATCAAAGGAGAAAATAAAGAGTAAAAACTTGAAAAAAATATATTAAAGAAAACTCAGTAGGAGAAGCTGAGGTGCACCTGATTCTAGGAATCTGTCTGAATTCAGATGTACACATTATAATACCATTAGTAAAATTATCCACATCTTTTATGAATGATTTATGAATGATAGTTTTATGATACAAACTAATTACTTCAATGAAAATGGAAATTGAGACAACAAACATTTACAATAATGGTAGAAAAGGTTTGAAGAATCAAGTTATAAACTCTTACAATTATTATTTCCTGATGGATACTTCAGTGAATTGAAGGAAGGGAAAAGAATTTTAAATCTCTGACTTTAGTGTTAACAGTAAGAGTCATTAGTCTTTCAACTTGCACATTTATCTCTTACCAATAGGGGATGTGACACAGATGAGGTTCTCCAGAATTTCCTTTCCATGCAATTTGACAAAAGACTGAAGCTGTTTCCCTTGGCTATATTTTAACTCTATGAATTATCAATGATAATTACAATAGTTGAATCTTACTTTTACTTAAATAATGGCACCACTTATATTGACAGCAGATACATGTCTACAAAAACATGTGGTAGATTATTAATTTCATGTATAAATGAGGTAGAAAATAAAGGATCGTATGAACCCAGAGATAGTATAAAAAATAAGGTCTTGATGACATTTTTTTTACCATTATACAGTATCCTGAATGGATGCATCTGAAGCCAGCTGTAAAGCTAACAAAACTAATGCATATTCAGCTGTTTCCATCTGATCAACAGAAATTAATTCATCTTCCATCCAGGAGTTAATTTTAAAAAGGGTCAGTAAATCTACATGTAATTTAATGTTAGGAAGAAAATGAATGGTTTTAGTAATGGACTAAGTATCTCAGAGTCAAAATCAAGAAAAAATATGACAAATACCAGTGTCACTGAAACTGACAGAGTGGGGTTATGCCTACATTCATAAATATTTCACACTAAGTTACAGGAATCAATTTAAACTACTTATATCCTAAATTGTGTGTCAATGTGTGTGAAGTCAATTAATTACACGTACTTTTTGTGTTATAGGAGTAACAAAATATTGAAACTGAAAAGTTTATGATGAAAAATTTCTACGAAGTATTGCATCCCAAGTTAAAGAGAGATGAAAAATCCCTATTTCTCAGAAATGTTCATGATACTCCCAGTTTTATCATGACAACTTTTCTTGGCTGGAGATAAAGAATAAAACATCAGGAGAGCCTAAAAAACCTTTCAATACTCATTCACTGAAGTTGCCTGTGTCTCATCAGATTCTTTTAGGTAAGTAGAGGTGAACCTGAGGGTAATATTCTCTGAAAACAGTCTGTGAAGGATGCAGAGTTATTTGAGATCAAGCCTATGGCCATATGCAGCATGTTTTCCTCCTCTCCATTTTCACAGCTGACAGAATTGGTATCCAAATACCGAAAAATCTTTTTACAGTTCTGTTTCCCAAGAAAGAAACAAGAAAGTAATGCCTTGGGTGCCAGCATAGGTTTCATATTAAAAAAAAAAAAAGCATTTAGTTATTAAGTTTTGTGTGTGTGGTCCCATCTGAAAAATTCCATAGTTGCTGTCTGACCTATGGGTCAGTAGAAGCACCTTTTTATTTCTCCTGTAATATTCAGTGAGCAGAAGCTTCAGGCAAAGTTGCCTCATGTAGCACTACTTCTTTCAAGGCAATGTTCATGCACAGTAACCTGGTCAGTCTTCAAGGTGTCTAATAGCTTCCCCAGGATTAAAGCCTGCAGTTCACATTCCCCTGACAAGCTCTATGAGAGGCCTGAAGTGGCTCCAAACTGAGAATCACCTCCCTCTACGCTGCAAACGTTTAATACATTTAATTCTGTCAGTACAGAATTCCTTCAATGAAGACCAAAATTCAATATAATTGCCAAATAGCAAAACTTTTGCCATTCCCAACAGTGAAACTTTCTTATGATATGCTGATATAGCAGGGAAAATACTAGCTAAACCTATGTAAAAATATCAAGGCAAATATTAGATATAAAATACCAAGCAGTGAGTTACAGTTGACAGAAGCAGGTTTACAGAAGGTTGAACTACATACCCTGGGCACTTAAATGGCATACTAGCATGAAAATCTTTTCTGGTTTACTTGGTTCCTTTTCCATCTAACAACTATGGACAAAGTTGTCCTTTAAATATTATTCCAGTGAGAAGATTTAGGAGAAGAGTTACAGCTACTTTAGCACCTATGAGCTAATCCATGTGAGAAAATTATTTGGTTGCATCCATTACAGTTAAACCATGTACTGTATTTACAATGTCACTAATTGCTCTTTTTGGGATCTGATTCTGCCCCTGGGCATTTTCACTGGCAAAGGGCACCATTTCTAGAGACACAGAATCAGAGGATTACTGAGGCTGGTTGTCATCTCTAGAGATAGTCTAATTCAAGACCCTGCTCAAAACAGAGTTTTGAGTAGGTTCTTCAGGTACAGGTCCTGTCCAGTTTTGCATACCTTCAAAGATGGAAACTCCACAGCTCTATAGAGCCTTATTCCAGCATTTGACAACCTTCACAGTAAAAAGAAAAAAAACACAAACAATTCCCTTATGGGTAATTGGAATTTCCAATTATATACTGTCACTAGGGACCAGTGAGAAAACTCTTGCTATTTTGCATCTTTTTTACACCTTTCCCTCTATCTCTCATCAGACATTTATATGCATAGAAAAGATTCCCTGAACTTTCTCTCCTCCATCTTGAACAGTCTCAGCTCTCACAGTCTTTTCTCATATGCTCAAGATGCTCCACTGCATTAATGAACATTCTGCAATGAACATCCATGTCTGCTTCTTACTGAAGAACCCAGCACTGTACACAGTACTCCAGATGTGTTTCACCAGTGCTAAGCAGAGAAGAAGGATCACCTCCCTTGACCTGCTGGCAACATTCTGTCTAATGCAGCCCAGGACACTGTTGGCCTTCTATGCAGCAAGGGTCAATTTCAGGTTCATGGATAAATTGAAGTCTGCCAGGATCCTCAGGGCCTTTTTTAAAAAGCTGTTTCCCTTATGGCTGTTACCAAAATATGCTATGCATGGGATTGTTTCTCCCCACTGCAGAACTTGGCATTTCCCTTTGTTGAACTTCATGAGATATCTGTTGGCCCATCTCTTCAGGTCCGTCTGAATGGCAGCACAATCATCCTTCTGGTATCAACTATTTCTGCTAGTTTTATATTGCCTACCAGGCTGCTGTGGGTGCAATTTATCTCATCAGAGACATTCTGTATGTCGTTAATGAAGACATTAAATAGCACTGACCACAGTATCTTCCCCTTGGTAGACCACTTGTTACTGCTCTTCATCTGGACCTCATGCCTTTAAGTTCAGCCAGGTTTTCTGCCACCTCACTGGTTCGTCAGATGGTCTATGAGTATGTTATTGCACAGTGTCAAAGTCCTTACTGAAATCAAGATAAGTGAAATCTTCTCCTTACATGTCCACTAACTCCGTTGTCTCATCATAGAAGTGTATCAGATGGATCAGACATGCTTTCCTCTGTTTAAAATTAGGCTCCCAAACACTTTCCTGTCCTGTATAAGCTTGGAAATGGTTTACATTTCTCTATTATCCTCTCTGCAATCAAGGAACCAGCCTGAAGTTCCCCAGTTTATTCTTCTTACGTTTCTTAAAAATGGAAGTGATGTTTGCTTTCTTTAGGAACTCAGGAATGTCCTCTAGTCACTATGAACTTTCAGAGGTAATAATGAGTGTCCTTACAATGACATCAGTTAGCTCAATCAGCACTTGTGGGTACTTCTGATCAGGTCGCGTGGACTTGTGTACCTTCAGTTTGTTCACATGTTCCCTAAACTGATTGTCCTCCACTAGGGGTAAGTCTTCTTGTTGTCCTTCATGTGCCCTGTCTGATTCAACTCCAGATGAGCTTTTGTTTTCCTAATTCCATCCCTACATTATTGAAGAAGGTGTCTGTACTCCTGGGTAACTTGTCCTGGTTCTACTTCTTATAGGTTTCTTTTCAAATTTATATTTCATCAGGAGTTCCTTGATAATGTATACAAATCTCCATCTGTGTTTGGTTGATTTCCTGAAAAAGGAAATAAACCATTCTTGAACACAGAAGAAATTATTCTTGAAAATCAACTAACTCTCCTGGCCCATCTCTAAGGGAATTCTTCCAAGCAGGTTCCTGAAATTGCTCCAGGGTTGTGATCCAGATTTTTACCCTGATCCTTCATCTCAGAATACTGAACTTCCCCATCTTATGGACACTGTAACCAAGGCCATCCCCAGCTGTCACATCCCGAACGAGTTGTTCTTTGTAATTATGACAGCCATCAGACTTTGCCGAGCCCTTGAACACTACTGTTAGGAAGTTGTCATCAATGTACTTCAGAAATCTGAATCACTTGTGTCCTGCTGTTTTGACCCTCTAACAGATATTTGTCTGGTTCAAATCTCCCAAGAGCACCAAAGTCTGAGATGTCTTGCAGTTGCCTGAGGAAGTTCTCCTCTGCTTCTTCTTCCTGACCAGGTGGTCTGTAACAGACACCCAACAGAGCACCTTACACATGTTGGTCTGTCCTCTAATACTGATTCATAACCTCTCAGCTGGCTCAACATCCATTCCAAGGCAGATCTTTGTGCATAGTTAGTGCTCCTTCACATCCTTCACTCCCCCTCATTGTTGTCCTGACTTTTCTATCCTGAACAGCCAGTATCCAGTCACTGGAGCACTCCAGATGTATGAGCTATCTCATAACATCTCTGATATCCCAAAGAGAACACAGAACTGCAGCTACACACAGACTTCTAATTCCTCCTCACTGAGAGTAGAAGAGTGAAAGTATCTGCAGCTACCTCTGGACTTAGCCACATGTATATTTGAAGATTTAGTTTGAGACAGGATGGTCCTGTGCAGGGCCCGGAATTGGACTTGATGGCCCTCATGGGTCCCTTCCAACTCAGAATGTTCTGTGATTCTGTGATTCTGTGAAGACCAATCTGAAATCTCACTGCATATTTGAAAACTGAATGTTTTATCAGGAATTCCACTATCGCAGTTTTTGCAGTTAATGGTGACAGCTTTGGTTATATACACAGGCACACTACTTCACCTTTCTAGTGAATGACTCCCTATTAGTTTCCTCAGCTATAACTTATTTTAGTTAGCCTGACAATGCTAATATATTAACATATTAGTGCTGGGACCCAACATACATGCTAAGCATAAATTGCTAAAAGATGCACTCTTAAACAAGAAACTTCAAGCTCTAGTACTTAGTTTCTTTCTTCCCTTCTTTAAATAATGATTAGTTATTAATAATAATACTGTTGAAATGTCTTCAAATAAAAAAAAATCCAATAAAAACAGGGGAAGAATTGTGAAATAAATCAGGCTATAATCTTGAGAGCATCTCAACAAAACCTGTTCCAATGAATCTTTTGAAAGCAGAACTAGGAAAATGGGATGAGAAAGTAAGTTCAAAAGACTTTAAGATTCATTCACATGTTTTGTGAACCTGTAGATAAGCAGGGGTTTTACTGAGTCTCAAAGAAAGAGCAGTAATGAATATAGGGTGGGGAGAGGGGAAAAAAGCATAGTGAGACTGAGACCACAAGAATTGCCAGAGGCAAAGTAGCTTCAGGGGAGGGGTGATGTTAACAATGAAAATCATTGCTTTTGAGAGGGAAACTTAACTTTTCCTTCTGTTGCTTTGTCCCCTTTTTTCTTTGGGGTAGAATTCATTCCACAGGGGAATGTAGTTCAAAAGACTGGAATTATTTTTGGTCATTATTTAAACAGAGAAAAGCTTTTATCTTGTGCCCTGGAGAGGGTTAGGCAGTGCTTGGATCCTACTTCACTGTCAGTAATCCCACTGACATGAAGGGGGAGTAATGATAGAGTGACTACCAATACAGTGGATGTTGATATTTGAAATGAAGCATTAGAGCTTGTGTTCTTTGCTCACTTTTGTCCTGGATAGGCACTTTGCAGATTCAGTACTATCACTTGCAAATACATAGAATTTTTGTGACAGAAAACAATTTATGGTAAACTTTTTTTTTTTTTTTTTTTTTTTTTACAGGAAGATCACCTGTGCCGGTTGCATACCTTCACGGTTTCTGACAGGCTGAAATGTTTTTTTAAACAAATACAAACCAGTTTCTGAATAGAGACTTTCACCAATGTTTCTGTGGTTTATCTTCCTTTACTGCAGTTGGAAAAGGCCCTGAACATGCAGGAATTTTCTCTGCGCTTACTTAACAGGCACAGAAAATGAAGTTCAGAATTAGCACAAGAAGAGAGAGGAGACAAAATAGAAATCTAGGAGTATGTGTAGTTTGCTCTTGCTGCACCCTGCTGTGCAGGTCTGTGTCAGCAAAACACAGTGATTGTAGTCTAACTTTCTGGAAGATCATGTGGCATAAAGAGACTAAATATAATTCTTTTATTCTTCTGATCTTTTTTTCTTCATTATTAGTTCCTGCCCTTGAATTTCCAAAGTATCTATATGAACATATATATACCCATATTTCCCTCATCTTACATACTTTCTGACTTCATAAAATTAAAGAATAAGGTAGGCTTAAATGGATGTCTGGAGGTCACTGAATTTAATATTTTGGTCAAAAAAGATCAACTTTGAATTCAGATCCAAATTTGAAACCTGATCAGGTTGTTCATTACTGTATTACGTATAAATTTATTTTACAGGCAGGCTATCCATATGGCTTTACTCTCCTGCAAAGGACTAATCCAACCTGCATGAATTTATTCAGATCATATAATAGCTGTAGCAGTTCAATGGTGCAGTACATTGTCTACTGGCTTTACCAACAAATTATTGTTCAAGATGTGATTACTGGACATCAGAAAGCTTTGAACAACATGTCTTTCTGCTCATCAGACTGTCATGTACAGACTTCCTTCCAACATTTATCAGTCTTGTTTAGGATAAAACTCTGTAGTTAATGCTCCTGAGCAGTAACCAACATTATTTGGTGCAGCTTAACACGTACTCATGTAACTACCCTTTTTAGAATGGAGAATAAAATTCCAGCAAAATAAATTACTAAAGTCATCTGATTATGAGAGGAGCTGTCCCTTTGCATACAACCCAGGAAAAGCATCATGTAATAAGAATATCAGTTCTGAGAATAATAATTCTCATTATTAAGAAATGTCTGTCTTACCAGGAGGTTACATAGAGTGGTATTAGAATCACTGCGTACAATGCAGTATCTATACAAATTAAAACAACATTTCCAAATCCTGCAAGGTCTAAAAGGAATTCTACCCTCTACAGAAATGTGTGAGGCTTTGGGCAAAAACTCATCTTCAATATAGCGTTTCCTATATCACAGTCCTAAACATCACAAAAGCCAAATATTTCACCATTAATGTCCTAAATATCATAATGGCTAAAATATTTACACCCTTTCTACTGACACTGTTTGAAACACTATCTGTGAAATTTCTCACCTTAAAATAGACAGACTGAAAAAAATAAACTCTAATTAAAAACGTCTTAGAGTTTATTTTTGGATAAACCAGTAAACCAATGGAGAATACAGTGCTATTGCTAAATTTTGTTTGAAAAAAATGCTGACTAACATAAGTTTGCTTAGAAAGCTGTAAACCAAGGGGAGCTGTTAAAGCTCTGTAGTTTAACAGAACAGCATCAATATCACACCTTTGATGAAACAGTGCTCGAGTAATTACAAATATGTATCAGTCACTGTGATTTATTTTTCTTTTAGCCACTTGTTTAATTTTGTGGGGTTTGTTTCATTTGAGCTTTGCAAAATCCCAAATGGAGTCACATTATCCCTATTTACTAATTTGCTAGATTAATCCATGCTGCTTTTTTACTGATTAAATAGAATCTTAGAATAGAATTTTTAATCTTTCTTTAAAAAGTAGAAAGCTGAAGATTTCAAGAGTATTCTTTTGACAGGCCAGTAGAAACAAATAAGAAAAATAGTATTATTACAAGTCTAGGAATATATATATTTAAGATAAAATAAATTATCTGTATAACATAGTATCAATGTTTACCTTTAAAGAGTTATAATTTAAATTAATTTTAATTAATTTAATTAAATAATTTTAATTAAATGAATATACAAGATTAATTAATTATAAAGAAGCTTTAAATCAGTTTTTTATTCTATACGATACATGATATTTTGAGGGGTAAAACCTATAAATAGTATTTCTTTGAGAATTATGCATTTGCATTACAGTCAGATTGAGACAATCATGTTAATAAATTGTATCTGGTTTATATAAAGAAAACTAGATTTTTTTATTCACTAGATATGCAGTTTCTCAAATCATGAAAGTAATCACTAACAAATATGTTGCTGTATTAATTTCCAGAGATATGTGTTATGGATTCTGTTTCTAGTAAATTAAGTTAAATATTCCATAATAACTATTTGTTCATTGTAACAATAATATTTGATTCAACAATTTCATTTCTTGTATCCATCCCTATGAGGAAAGTTAACTAAATAAAATAAGGATAACATAATTATTTTCTACTAAATATGTACAGGTTGAATTAAATTCAGAGTTAGGAAGCCAGTTTCTTTCCTTTATAAAATTAAAAAAAGATTTATTTTTTCTTATTTCTTATTTCCTGATTTAACATCAAACAATGCCAATCCCTGGATAGCAAGCATTTCATAGAAGGAAAATAAAGAACAATCCAAATTGAACTTTTCCTCCTATACTTACTGAAGGAAATTGTGGATGTTCAGAAAAGGGTCCTCTGCCCCCCTTCATGTATTTATTGAATTATTTTTGAATATGAAGTCAACATATAAACATGGAACCACATAAAAGAAAAGGACTGAAAAAGAGCAGCAGTTTTCCTTTAAAGGAAAGCAATAGTTGTAGCCATCTTTATTTAATTTCTTCTTTGTCTATACTTTTTGTTATTAGCTGTAGCATTTTCTAAACACTATTTCATTAGCTAAGAAAAAAATCTCCTTATGCGAAACTAAAACTGAAATTATCTGTTTTTAATATGGTAATCTTGAATTCAATAACTATTCTGTATATAACAAGGCACATGAAAGCTTATACCACAGTAGTAGTTAGATTGTTTTACTTGAGAAAAATCTCAATCTGAAATAGCCTCAAAGACATTCTCAAGAAATAATTTTGCAATTGACATTCCACACTCAGATTTATTGGCTCCTATAAGTTAAATTTGGCTTTGTTAATTTTTACTCAGAAACAGAAAAACAAAGTGTTTGGTATTTGACCAAAGCTTATAAGTTAGAGCAAGTTCTATTCAAGGTCTTAGGTATCAAAATAAGTGTAAGATATTCAAATTTAAATACTCTTATTTTGCTCATCTGTTACCTTTTAAGCTATTCAGTTTCCACACATTCTGTGTGTTCTTGGACCTGGCCAGATTTTGATAGGCCATATAGCTCATCAGCTAGAGCATGCCCATGCCAAATACGGACTCTGAAACCAGTGGTAGTCCACATTTAGGATGCTGTAGTATTCAAGAACATGGTTGTTGTCAGAGCTGGCTTAATGTACTTCACAAAATACAATGCTGACTTTTTAAAAAAGCTGGATCATGAAGGAAGTGATGGATTTCTTTCTCACTGAACAGCTAATATTTATATGACTTATCTAGAAAATAGTAAATATGTTTTTTTCTCATAAAACTTTGATATGAGTTTTCTTCTGCCAGAGAAAAACCCCAATCATTGCCATTAAAAGGAGACGTGTCAGCAAATTCTCTGCCTCTCTTAACAAGGTGTGTAGCAAGACCAGAAGCAGAGATGCAGAGATACAAGTGAAAGGTTCTGATTTTGTTTGTATAAGTGCTTTCCTACTTCATCCAATGCGTGAATAAAAAATTCACACAGAGAGCTTTACCTGTGAAAGGATGGTGTAATGAATTCTCTATCCTCTCCCTTTCCAGTCCTGTGAATCCTTCATCGAATCACATAATCACAGAACATGTTCAGTTGGAAGGGACCCACAAGGATCATTGAGTCCAATTCTGCACAGGAGCATCCCCAAGAGACACATCATGTGCCTGAAAGTATCATCCAAATGCTTCTTGAAGCCTCTGTCAGGCTTGGTGCTGTGACCCCTGCCCTGGGGAGCCTGTTCCTGGCTGCCAGGGCACTGCTGATTCATATTTAACTTGCCATCGACAAGGAACCCCAGGTCCCTTTCCCAGCACTGCTTTCCAGCATGTCATTCCCTAACCCGTATGAACATCCGGGGTTGCCCCACCCCAGGTGCAGAATACAGAACTTTCCCTTGGTGAACTTCCCGTGGTTGGTGATTGCCCAGTCCTCCAACTTGTCAAGGTCTCTCTGCAGGGCCTCCCTGCCTTCAGGGAAGTCAACAGCTCCTCCCAGTTTTGTGTAATCTGCAGACTTGCTCAGTATCCCTTCCAGTCCTGTGTCCAAGTAATTTATGAAGATGCTGAAGTGCACAGGGCCTAAGATGGAGCCCTGTGAAACCCCACTAGTGACACGTCGCCAGTCTGATGTCACCCCATTCACTTTTACCATCTGTGCTTGACCTGTGAGCCAATTTCTCACCCAGCACATGTGTTTATTCAGATGTGTTTATCTGGATATTTTGTCCAGAAGGATCTTGTGAGATGCAGTGTGGAAAGCTTTACTGAAATCCAAAGAGATTGCATCAACTTGCTTCGCTTGATCAAGTAGGCACAGTAAATTGAACTTTTTGCTGGGCAAGCATCTCCATTATTGTCACCCTTCTGCTAGGCACTGCTTTTTTCTGGATCTTTTCTTCCAGTTGAGAGAACTCTCTTACAACATTTGATATTCTCTGTATCCTGAGACACCTGAGAGAGGGATCCTGGACACCTGAGAGACACGAGGGCAGTCCTACGTATTCTAAGGCACCCGGGAGATATCAGCAATTATATTTTGTATTATACTTTTTTTGAATATCTGGAGTTGAGTTTCAAGACTCAGATTTAAGGCAGCACTAGTACAGTCAAATCAAGGAACTGCAGTTTACCACTAGTAGATATTTAATGTGCATCAATATTCTAACATATTCTCTTTTTATAGTTTGTTCAATGTTCTCTTAAAGGCATCATGAGAAAGAAAAATTGAGAAATATGACTCAGAGATGTAAAACATATTTTACTGCTAAAACTTTAAGTGTAAATGTATTTAAATGTATTTATGTAAAAATGTTTAAACATATTTATGTAAAAATACATAAAGTCACAAACTTCTTGTGTAAGTTTTCCATGAAGATTGGTGTGTATGGTTAGACTACATCAGATTAGCAGTCATTAGACACAGGCAATCAAGCAGCCTAAATGAAATCTCTTGGGCAGGAGCTTCCATTTTTAAATATCTTTGACCAGATGCAGACAAGTAGCATTTATATAAATGTTCTTTCCATATCTTTTTAGCATGGGGTATTACCTTCAGAAATCTGTTTTTGCACAAACAGACCAGTAAATCAAATTACTGACAGTCAGTATATGAATACTTTTAAGTAAACACAATAGAAAATTATTTTCACACTCAAAATAGTTAATGCTTATCTCAGCAGGGTAAAACTATGTACTTTCCCCATCAGGTAAAATACTGCTAACTGTCAGTATATTTGCCTTGTGTTCACTACACTGAGACCTTGTAGTGAACTGATCACTAAAAATCACCCCAAGATTAAGAACATTTCTCTGGATTGGTTTCTTTACTGTGTGTGCCACAATAGTCTTAAGTGACACCACCAATCTGCCAGAGCTCTGCAGACACCTTCCTATATGCCTGCTGTAGAATTTTTTATCCCAAACTGCCTGCACTCTGAGCTACTAGTAGTATTTTACAGATCTCAACCTGTAGAACTTGCTGTAGGAAGAAAGCAAGCAATTGCAAAAGTAATTGCAAAAAAAAGCAGCTATTTATGTAAAAAAGAAGATTTAAAAAAAAAAAGGCATAAAGGTCCAATTAGAAATTCATATTCTGTCACTGTTTTCTGCAGCCTGAATTTATTTATAGGAATTTTTTTCTCCTTATTTTTCTTTCTGACTCTGAGGCAGTGATGGTGTCATACAAGGTTGACCTGATCTAGCAAGAAGGATGATAACTGTCATGAAAGCTCCCATGAGTTTGGATCAAGCTTGGAAAACAGAATGATTGCTTTCCACTGACAGAATCTGATTCAACTGAGCCAAAACAACCCCTGGATTGATTACAGGGTAATTCCAAGACCACAGCTGAACAAAATGACTCATGGTGCTCTAGTTTATCAGTCCCTTGAAAACTAACTGCAGCTACTCAGATTAGTCTTTACAAGTCTCTACAAGATGTGTCCAGACATGAGGCTTTTCTTCTCTCATCAGGCTTTTAACAGTGCCATTCATTCCACTACCCGTTCTTCAGACCCCTCATAAGAATTCATACTTTTGCAAAGCCAACCCAAGTTTAGAGATATTTCTGCTATGAGATCAGAATACTGAAGCTACACAATGCCAAGGATTTGTTCTTTTTAATATGTGATAGAACATCAGAATACCTATCTAGAAAGTTGGCAATGGTGGCTAAATAATGCTTCATTTGTAGAGACTATCCAGAGTCTTGCAGTTATTCCCTGGTATGGCAGCAATTCCCAGTTTCCTCAGTATAAAAGATGAGACACAAATTGAATGATGAATAACCAAATCACAGTCGCATTTTAGCACGCTCCATGACTCCAGACCTTCACAGGAGTGTCTAATTCCTAAGTAACATGAATTGAGCAGCCAAATCACATCTCACAGGAAATGTGAGATGAAACTATATTTTTCCCAGATACTTTTTTTAGCTCAGATGTATTTGGATACAGAGCTTGAGGATAAAACAGTGGGGCTTCTCAGAAATTACAGTCTTATTATAACTGAATTTGTGCTTTGGATAATATTATATTTTGCATAATTTGGTTGATAAGTTAATTAGTGTTAAAATTTCTTATGAATACTGGCTGTAGCTGCCCAGACCAGTCTGGGTCCTTGTAGGGATAGGTACAATTTCAGAAGAATTTTTGACAGAAATCTAGAACTCAGTTTTGCTTAGGAAGACTGTAAAATGCCTTCTCAAATGGGTTAGATGTTTTTTTCTGCCTTCTGCATTTCAGAGAAAGTTTCAGGAAGCAGCTGTGAGCAAGCTATCTCTCTCCCTGGTATGCACAGAGATAACATGTTTGCAGACCCGTACAAGGCCTCTTCAGGGCAGAGAGGGAGGGGAAAGAGAGAGAGAAGATAAAAAACGCCTCGGACAAGCCTTTTGTCACTTGGGGGCCTGTGAGGATTTGCGGGGAAGAATAGCCCCCCTGCCTCTCATGTCTCAGGAGCAGAGATGGGTGGCGGAAGCACCGATGCCAACAAAGAGCAAGCAGCACACAGGGGGTCCAGCAGTGAAGAGAGGTTTATTCAATTTTCCCGCGGCTTATAAGGCTGCCAGCAGGGATGGGTTTTGCCGCTCAGCCAGCCAATGAGAGGAGATGGTAGAGTAACCATGGAAACCCAGGAACTGGGGATGGACAGGTGAGACAACCAATGAGACCAAAGGATTTACATACATAAGGAATGAAACATAGTACATATAATGCAAAATAACTAAAATATAGAGTTAATAATTTTCAACCCCCGACATCTCCTCCTTTCTTATGTTATATTAAAGACAAGATTTGTAATTGTTAATGGGATTTAACAATGAAGACCTTCTAGTTGAACATGGGGCAAAAGGTTTATATAAGAATGAGAAAGGGAGTAAGATTTTTACTGAACTTGGGAAAACAGGTAATTTTAAAATTTATGTTTATACTTAAACAATATGCTAAGCCCTATATGAAATTATTAAAAGAGAAATCTCCAAATTAGGTTTTACCTGAGCCTGTTTTGGGTGGCTCTACCTGAGCCTGTTAGGGTGGATCAACCTGAGCCGATTTGGGTGGCCTCCGACCCTGGCCACTGACACCTCCTGATAAACAATTCGGTCATGTCAGGAGACCATTCCTCCATATATACCCTCTATAGAGCTTAGGGCTAGAGGGTATAGAAATGTGTTGTTGACCCAAGAGTCTTTCATCTTGAGGACCAAAGTTATCTGTTCCACAGCTGCTCACCTACGACTAAACACTGTCACTGTGGAGGCTGCTGCCTCCTGCCACTTGAGAGAAGCAGCAGCTCCATCAGCCCTGCAGTGTTCAGTGCTCAGGACATGGGTCTGCCAGCATCCCGCCCGGAGGAATATTCGGAATATTCGCCTTTTGAGTGCATTCAGTGTGTGGAGATTTCTCAATTAATAATAAAGGACAATAATGTGAATTCATTATTAAACTTTGGCTTAGGCAACAAGGAAGAACTTGATATACTTGTGAACTTTTGAACACAATTGAAAAACAGTGGAAAATCACAAAGTTTAATGTCTCTCTTTGTGATATTATCATTGCACTAGCAAATAGGAAACTTCTGGAAATGCATTTTTAGAATGTCCCTGAAAAGTCACTTGTAAGAAGTACATTAAGATGACCTTATTTTTACCTTAGTCCCTTAAACGGGACCACATTGGAGAAGGTTGTTTTCGAAAAGTAAGAGAAACTGAAAGCAGAGGACTCCTCAACACAGATGCTTTGAGCTCAGCCAAGCAGAAGGATGGGTGGTTTGGATGTTTGTGCATGAGTGTGGATGAGAGAAGCAGGGGAGGAGAGAGGAATGGTCAGTTGTCTCTTTACCAGCTGGTTTTTTTCCCACTGATCTCTCAGACTGCTCTTTATTCCACAAGGAAAGGAACCCAGTTTGAGAAGAGGAGTGCAATATTTTCTTTTAATCACTCAGAGTGATTACAAAAAGCAATTAATATAGTCAGCTGATATATTGCTCTTCTTGGTTGTGTCAGTTGTGTATTGTGAACCCCTCATGTACAGATGGCAATTGGTAGCTAGAAAAGACCATAAGTATATAAAGGGACAGCAAAATTTTATCTTAGGATGAATCTTTAGTATGGATTCTAAGGCTTCCACTAAAATTACTCCTTTCATTGTATGGGATTTTTAGCTTCCATGTAGATATTTTTTATCTTGCTCCAGTGTTTTCTCTTACCATATATATTGGTTGGATGGTCTTAAGTTCAAAATATTTTTCAGATTGTCTTTTGGATACTGGCCTCTTGTTTCAATTAGGCTGACCAACTTTCTGAATATATAAATGAATAAAATAATGAATTTTATGTTAACGTATTTAAGTATAGATAAATTTATGGTCTAGAGAGATATGGATTACTGGTAGTACTTTGAAATCCCCAGGTAAGTGTTACCACCATTGTACTATATTTTAGCCAATGCATTCATTAGGCAATGATCTTTATAATACAAACAAGATCCAGAAGGATTAGTCTGGAAAACTGTTTCTAAAAAATCTATCTTACTTTTATTTGCTTCTTCTCACTCATATGATTTCCTATATTCCCAATAAGCAGTTTTCTGCTTCCTTTGTCCATAGCTCTGTAATACGTAAACTACCAACATAACAAGGAAATGCTTCATTTCAAACACAATATACATTGATTTATTCTTAATTCCCTAACAAAATTTTCTTAATATGTTTAGCAAGCCTCTGTCATAGGATCTAATTTTTTTTTTCCAAAACCTACATCTTCTCTTAAAACAGATTTTTTTCCTTGGAATATTTCTTGTTCCAAATGCAATGAATGTGATATAATGTACTGTGTTTGCATGGCAAGGTTCTGACAATGGGAGGGCTATACAGATGGTTTCTGGAAGCTGCTAGAAGCTTCCCCCATGTCTGACAGAGACAATGTCAGCCAGCTCCAGGATGGATTTGCTACTGGCCAAAGTCAAGCCAACCAGAGATGGTAGTAATGCCTCTGTGACCACATGTTTTAGAAGGGAAATAAAAAAATTATTTTTTTCTTTGTGCAGAAGTGATTGCAGACAGAGAACAGAGGAGTGAGAATATGTGAGAGAAACTACTCTGCAGACACCAGGGTCAGTGAGGAAGGAGGTGGAGGAGGTTTCCCCAGGCACTAGAGCTGAGATTCCCCTGTAGCCCTTGCTGAAGACCATGGTGAAGCAGCTGTGCCCCTGAAGCCCATGAATGTTAATGGAGATGCAGAGATCCACCTGCAGTGCATGGAGAAGCACCACAGTGGATAAGAAAAATATCTGAAAGAAGGCTGTGACCCTATGGGAAGCCCATGCTGGACCAGGGTCCTGGCAGGGACCAGCAGAGCTGCGGAGAGAGGAGTCCACACTGGAGAACGTTTACTGATTGGACTTGTAATCCTACTGGGGACCCACACTGGAGCAGTCTGTTCCTGAAGGACTGCACCTTGTGGAAGGGACCCACACTGGAGCAGTTCATTAAGAACTGTAGTCCATGGCAAGGACACATGTTGCAGAAGTTTGTAGAGGACTGTCTCCTGTGTGAGGGACCCCACACTGGAGAAGGAGGACTCACATTCCTGAGGAGGAAGCAGTGGGAGAAACAGCATGCGATCATAAAGTCATAGAATAAGATGGGTTGGAAAGGACCTCTGAGATCATCAAGTCCAACCCTTGATCCACTACCACTACAGTTACTAGACTGTGGCACTAAGTGCCACATCCAGTCTTTTCTTGAACACCTCCAGGGACAGAGAATCCACTACCTCCCTGGACAGCCCATTCCAGTGCCTGATTACCCCCTCTGTAAAGAACTTCCTCCTGATATCGAATCTAAATATCCCCTGGCAGAGCTTGAGACCGTGTCCTCTTGTCTTACTGTTGGTTGCCTAGGAGAAGAGACCAACCCCCACCTGGCTACAACTTCCTTTCGCGGAATTATAGAGAGTGATGAGGTCTCCCCTGAGCCTTCTCTTCTCCAGACAACCCCGACTCCCTCAGCCTCTCCTCACAGGACTTGTATTCCTTCACCAGCCTGGTCACTCTTCTCTGGACTTGCTCCAGCACCTCAACATCCTCCCTGAACTGAGGGGCCCAGAACCGGACACAGTACTCCAGGTGTGGCCTCACCAGTGCTGAGTACAGGGGCAGAATCACTTCCCTGGTCCTGCCGGCCCCACTATTCCTGCTACAGGCCAGAATGCCATTAGCCTTCTTGGCCACCTGGGCACACACTGCTGGCTTATTTTCAGTTCCTCGTCAATCCAAACTCCAAGGTCCCTTTCTGCCTGGCTGCTCTCCAGCCACTCTGTCCCCAGCCTGTAGCACTGCAGGGGGTTGTTGTGGCCAAAGTGTAGGACCCGGCACTTGGCCTTGTTGAACCTCATCCCATTGGAATCAGCTCAACTCTCCAGTCTGTCCAGGTCCCTCTGCAGAGCCTTCTGGCCTTCCAGTTGACCAACACTCCCCCCACTTAGTGCCATCTTCAAAATGGTGGACTCAATCCCCTCA
>VYXB01004602.1:93167-105700 GCA_013397135.1 Pachyramphus minor | reverse complement strand
CCCAGGGCGGGGCTGGGAACGGGACGTTGGGAGCGGCGGTGGCTCCGGGGCCCGGCGGGAGCGGCGACTGTGCCGAGCTGCGGCCCCGGGAGGTGTGTGGGGCCGGGCAGGGTTGCGGGGGCACCGCCGCGGCCCGAGCTGCCCGCTCGCTGCGGGCCGGTGCGGAGGCCGGGCGGTCGCCGTCGGGTTGTTTCTGCTGCTCACTGCTCTGCTCCGTCTTTGCACGTACAGCCTCGAAGAAGAAGGAATTTAGTAAAATCGCGATCAACCGAAATGGGGCAACACCTAAAGCACCTGTGAGGAATCTGAGTGTGTGCATTACTGCCGTGCGTTGGAGCCAGCAGAGGAAGATGTGTGTTTTTATCCTTGTACAAAGCCGAGCTGTCTAACTGCTGAACAAAACGATGTGCTGAAATTGGAGATCCTGACAAAATGGGAGCACTTGTGTTCTCTGTGACTTGCAGTTTACTTCTAGCCCTGGTGCGAGGGCACAGTTTATTTACATGTGAGACAATTACTATCTCCAGATGTTCAGGAATGCCTTACAATATGACTTTTTTCCCAAACATCATGGGACACTATGATCAGGACACAGCTGCTCACAAAATGGAGGTAAGGTCTTTCTCTCCTACTGTAGTATGTAGCAATTCTTTTTCTCATTAAGAAGTTATTTGGGATACCTGTTGCACTTAGTGACAAAGCAGATAATGTTTAGTGAGTAGATGTTTCTTGAAGTGTTTCAGAGTGTGCTGAAGCTCCCTAGTTGTATAAGCTCTGTGTAAGGGAGCTACAGACTTCCTTCCCTCACCCCGCCTTGGATCCTGTATTAGAGTAGAAGAGGAATGGGTGTAGCGTAGCAATGTGGCTATTCAGAGCATTTTGGCACAGCTGATCACATAAGCCAAGCCACCTTACTCTTATACAGAGCAATTGTTGAAATTCTCTGGGGAAATAGCTAATGATATCCTGGCCTGCCTGAACTCAGCACAAAAATCATATTTAGAAGTTACTCATTGCACCTCTCTCAGCTTATATCTACTAAGGAGAGGCACCTAAACTTATTCTTAGTCCCATTCTCCATTGCAGGTTTTACATTCTGTTGTCTTCTGACTGGATGCTGAAGCTTCTGTCTGAAAGAGCAATTTTACTCTTTTTTTTTTTTTTCCCCCCTCTAACTCAAAATAAGCACTTTTCTTACCTGGACTGTAAGTGTGGCTCCCCTGAGAATATGCCGCCTTGTGGAAAGGCTTTGCCGATAGCAATACCTGTAAAGGGCGAGAGCCTCTCTGGGTGAGAGGCTTGTAAAACAAGTTTTAAACCTGTTTTAATAATGGCTTTTTCAGTGGTAAGAGGAGGGGGAAAATCTTAACACAGGTCTTGAAAACCTCAGTGTCTTCTGCTGTGTAGAAAGTGAAACACGAGTTGAAATTAGGTTTCTGGTTTTTTAAAAATAGTATAGGTGGTGTTGGAGGTGGTTACTATTACTAAAATATTATTTGCATATTCTTTACTGAGCTTGGAGGAGGAGCTTGGTTCAGTTGCCAAAACATGTTTTTTGTGTTGCTTGGGATAATCAGGATTCCCTGTTTGGCCTCCAGCTGCCAGCCTGGAATGGCACAGGTTTTGGTCTTGCATTGGTTTTGTCAGCCTAGTGTAGATGTGTGGGAAATTCTGGTGTTGAGTGTTAAGCCATCTGTATGCAAGCAACTGAATTGAGCTACAGATCTCTGATGAACTGTGGACTTTTAAATTGGAAGTCAAGCTGTAGGCTTCAGTTGTGACCTGTGCAGTGCCTCCTCTAGCTGTCATTTGTCAGGAATGCTTCCTGCAATGTCTGCCACTTTATCTCCTCAGGTACGCTGCTGCTTCTTAGTTGGTGTGTCTTAACTGCAACCGTTGAGCCAGCGATTGTCAGTATTTGTGCCTTCCAGTCATGCTGTTGGTAGGACAGAGAGACCACAGAGCCATTTTTATTAGGTTGCTGTGGCTGACTTTTCTGAACTGTCAGTAACTTGTGCTTAGTGCACGTGTGGAGGGAGTTTCTTCTGGAAAGGGTTCATGGCTCACCTGTCCTTATATAACTACTTAATAAAAAATTGTGTTGTAGTGAGAAGTTTTGTTGTTTTCTCTCTTTTTCCATCTTGTCAGTCTTATACCCACCCTTGACTGCTGCAGTGGTTGATCACTACTTAGCCAACTGACTAGGTGGCTATGGGGAACAAGCGTCTATTAGCATTTGATTTCCCTACCCTGTTTCATTTGCTTCCTGTCACTGCTACTACCTGGCCTCTAATTTGATTTTCCTCAGTGCTATAGTGCTGTGCAGACATTTCTAAACTACCTAATGTGTAGTGGTCTGCCTGCTTTTATTTGTGATCCAGCAGTGCTGATAGACTGCCTGGTCCAAAGTGAATCTGTAAGACAGCTGCTTTCCTGGTGAAAGGGTAAGGAAGTTTCCCCCCATTCTGTTTGTAGCTAGTGTTGAATGTGTTGCTAGCAGTGAGATTCGGAATGATGATGGTGAGCTTATGGTGGTTCATTGCTGGGCCTTATTTCAGAGAGACCAGTGTGTACCGATGCCACTTACACGTTTTGGTGTGATTCTACACAGTGTCAGTAACAGCACCAGTATAGTTTGTCCACAGTTGATTGCAACAGAGGACCTTCTCAGAATTGTCACAGTGTTCTGCTTTTCAGGGGTCTTGATGTTGCAGCAGGGGGACAGGAGTTACTAACTTCTGGAATGGTGTTTAATTTCACTTTGCAGCCATAAGGAGGCAGTGGTTTGGCAGGTGGAGGAGACTTGTGTTGTTTCAAGTGCTTGAATTTTTCTGTAATTGGCAGTTCAAACTTCATTCATACCAAAGAAAGAATTTTAATAGTACATTGGCTAAAACTTTCTTTGATCCTCAGGAGGAATGCTTAAAGGCTTTGGTTTTTAGTTCTATCTTGCTCTTTCCCCTCTCCTCCCCTCCCCACGGCCTGTTCTCAAGACTGGGCATGAGACTTACATCTTAGGATGTAAGGTCTCACTGGGTTTTGAGGCTGATATTTGCAGTATTTTGCTCACTGTATCTTAACTAACTCTGAGTAAGCTGCTTAATCATGTAATCTCAAGGCAAAGGGGAAAAGACTTCTTCAAGAAATCAAAAGTATTTTGTGCAGAAAAAGCCTTGATGTTAGGCCAGTTTTATGTTCCTATTCCCTTTGAAAACTTCTGGGGAGTGCTTACTCCCAAAAAGGATAAAGATTTGTCAAGGGGACAAGTTTCACCTGAAGGTAAAATTCACTCTCCAGAACCATGAGAACTCACGATGTCCCACTCTCAAGGCTCTACAGGTGTGTTCTGTTTCAGGGGGTGTTACATAGCCAGAAGAACTGTGTTTTGCACCTGCTGGTGCACAAAATCTTTTGTACAGTTTCTCTGCTTTCTGGGAAGGTGTTAAATTGGTATTTCTGGATGGTGTCTTCATAGTAATCCTTCAGGAGAGGATGATGTGGAGCTACCGTCTGAGGTGGTGGTTGCCCTCCAGGAAATCAGCTGATACATGGTCTTTCAATTCTGCCTCATGTATCAGCTGTTCATAATGATGTGCTGTAAACCAGAACACTGAACCACTGAGAGCAGGAAAATTACTAACTCAGTCTTAGGGCCTCTGTTGTTTTGGCTAGTGATGATAGTCCCTCTGGGATCTTATTTTCTGCAATAAAAAATATGTAATTTTGAGTTGCTCTCTTCATTCACATATTTATTTAGTTAGTTTAATTCTGAGCTTTCAACTTGGCAGACTGAGTTTTAGCTTCTTGAGTTTTACTTTATATTTGGATTAGTTCTGTTTACACAACAAGTGGTGATTTTAGGAAAGTAAAACCACATGACTTTGTGGTGTGAAGTTTTGTGTATGTTAGCTAAAGAGCTGCATGACAGTGGAATTATTTGCAGATGTCTACAATATCTGTATCTGAAAGCAGTTTAACAGTAACACTGCTCGTGTTACTACTAGTTCAGATTGGGAGGCAGAAGATCTGGGGTTTGTCTGATGAGGAAAATAGATGGACACAGCAGAAGATCTGGTTCATTAACAGCTGTACTTTAATAGGTGTTAACTCCCCCTCGTGGTAATCCACAAAACCAAATCACTTCTAATTCCAAAGTAATTCCTGCTTTAACTATCCTGGTTTTCAACATAAGGCATTATTCCAGCAAGGCAAAGAATATTACTGTGTTGTACCTTATGTTCATATCTCTTAATCTGTTCTACTGCAGTTCTGGAATGTGTCCACAGGAGACAAGCCCTTAAGACTTCCTGACGTGGGTAAGATCCACAGGTCTGTAGAAGTACAAAGGGAAAAGGCTTGCCAGTGACTTTTTAAAGCAGACTATGGAAAACACTGGAAAATATCCCACAGAGAATAACAAAGTACCTCAGAGAGACTGGCAAAATGATTCAGGAGTGAGTTTTCCATTCCCTTCTGAGTTCATGGCTTTGTGCCAGGATATGTGTGTGCTTGCACAGAGAATTAAGTGCAACTGGCTTCAGCAGTGGCAGAAATTTGTGTGAGAACTGGGGTCAGTTTAAGCAAAACCATTTAGAGGGGTTTAAGAAGTACCTTCAACAGCTTAATATTGAAATGGCATGAGTTAAAATTTGTAATGTAATGGCTTAAGTTGCTTCCACTAAATACTGATTTACAGTTATACGGTATATACAATATAACAATACTTTAAAAACCTGGAAAACTGGTGTCTGCAAGCTTAAATTGGTACCTGTGTGTGTGTTTGTATATACATACAGGAAGGAAGAAGCTGTCTACCTCTGTAGGTTGGGAGTTTTGGGGAAATAAGTACTGTTTTGTAAGAAGATTATTACTGGGATATCCTGCAAGGTAGCACAGGTGTGAATTTACTAAATCATTTTTGGGTTTTGTGCTCTCTTGCTCTCAGGTGTTCCAAAGAAACATCCACCATCTTTAGTTCTTACAGTGGTTCTTACAGCAGCACGTTCATAAGCAGTTTTTGCTGATTCCTATGGGTGCAATAAATTACAGCCATTAAAAAAGTCTTTGTTACCTTTGGTACTGAGGCCCTTCATCAGGCATCATTAGCTTGTGCAGATTGTCTGAAACCAGAGGCGAATGTGTGTAATCCTATTACACTGGCTTTAGGCGTATCAGTCATCCACAAAGTCTGCTGCTGCTTTCTCTGAACAGCATTCCTTGTTGCTGGATAATGTGACTGGCACTGCCTTGCTCTTTGTTCTGAAGGGATGTTGTTCAGAATGCATGGGGGTCCAAAGTGATGCATGTTTGATGAAGAGGTGGTAACTGGGTTTCATGGAGATGGTGTTGACAGAGTGATTCCAAGAGCCTCCTCTTTATCCATGTTCAGAGACTATGCCTACACTAGCAAGTAATTTGTGTTACAGGAGTGGATCACTAGGTGAAGTTGTTAACACATTTCTTACCTGTTGGCTGCATGAGACTGAGGAGTTTTACTCTGGGCTAGATTTAGACCAGTCCCACTGTGCAGGAGGTCTGAAGCTGGCCTATGGAAGGCTGTCTTCCAGATCTTCCAGTCTCTGGGAAATACCATGGTATCCTGTTGTTGATCTCCTGCACGTGTCTGTCCCTTTCATGGTAACGTGGCTACTGTTCAAGTGCAGCTGCTGTGGTGGTTTCTTAGTCTCCCTGTCCAGACTGCATCTTGGATTCCCCCTGCTCTATACTCTTACATGAGATGTGGTCACTGGCTAAACCAAGGCACTGTAAGTATGGAGTGATGGCCTTAGTCCTGTGGCTGTAACTTACTCCAGGAGGACACCTGTGGATGAATGGAGTCATGCAAGCTTCCACAAAGCTATTTATATTGAGAAGGAAAACAGGAACAGATCTACTGAGTTTGGAATTTCTTTGCCTTCATTGATTGGAGGTGGTTAGGGCTTGAGAGCTGAGCTGACTGGGGGAACACATCGTCCTTGGAAATGGGAAAAGCCAGCAGCAGGTGCAAAGCTTTCAGACATAGGAAGGTGCAATTTCCAGACTGTCTTAGTGTTTTGAAGGAAGTGGCTATTGCCCAGTGGAGCATCATGAACTTTACATGATCATTAGCGAATCAGATTAGGTAGGACAAGTCTGCTGAGGGTGGTGTGATTACAAGGTCATCTTCACTGAATAGTAGACAAGTGGACAAAATAGTATAACATTGTGTGCAGGTGGTCCACGCTCTTTTTTTTCTCTGCTGTCCATGAGTTGTCAAACTGTGTGGGGTCAAGCAACTTATTAACAGCTCACATCCCATGCATTGGCCCATGGCAGCTCTGGCAACAGCAACTGGATTGTCTTGCAGGCTTTGGTGAACCAGCAAGGTACATTGGTGGACATCTTTCCAAGGCTTGTGATGCTTATGTCTTCTACAAATCTAGCCTAAAAGTGGCAAAGGATTCTGATGTCTTCTTTCTGAAGAGAGCTTTGTGGTGTTAAGGTGTGAGAGATGCTGTTTGTCTGCAGTGCTGCATGGGTCATCAACCTGTGTGAAGCTCAGGCCATTGTTGGATGCCTGTGGAGATGGAGTGCAGGTTTAATTTTCCACGTGCAGGATGGATGTGGTGTTCAGGGTGACAGCTTGGCTACAAGGTGTTGCCTGTATCTTCACTGATAAAGACCACAAAAAGCAAATGGTCCAGGAAAGGGCCACATGAGATGGGAGATGTGGTCAAATGTCCATGCTTTTTTTTCTAGTATGACAGTGCAATGATTAAATATGACAATTTCTAGAAATACTATTGTATCATCCCTTTAGTTCTCTACTCCATTCCAGAGGAGGGGGTGGGAGTATCTGCACCACAAAACTTGGTGACTTTTTGTCCCTCTCAGTGTTGGCTGTTGATTCACCAGGCCTTAGGGGCAAACATGGTTCCTTTGTCCCATGTTGCCTTTTTGGGTCTTTTCTGTGTATTGTGTGCGTCTATGATTGCTGTAACACAGTGGTAATTTGCTTGCCAGAGGAAGAGATGCATATGTCTGCCCTCTTCTTCTGAACCACAAAGTGGAGATGGGTGGAGACTTGCTTGCTTTGTGCTTAGCTATTAAAAGAAGGGGAGGCGTGCAGGTGTGCATAAGTGTGTAAGTAGCTACTGTAAATGGGGGAAGAGAGGGCTGGATAATTGGTCTTTGGAGGACAGAAAGAATGTCCTCCTACCAAAGATACCTGCTCCTCTAGATGAGAACTTCCAGGGAGAAAAAAAAGATCACCCATCTTTCCTGTACTTAAACTTCTGGTAGATCAAGTTCCTTCAAAGAATAACCACATCCTTCCAAGTTTGGCCCGTGCTGTATTCCCTGGAGGGCCTGCACAACCAGATCTTTTTAGTCTCAGTAGCTACTACCACAAAGCACTTAGTGGCCAAACTCTCCACATATTTATCCTGCTTACAAAAACTAAAAGCAGTTTTTTGGGGAGGGACTGTAGCCACCCAGCCTCATGGTGACCTAGCAATACTCATCTGTCCAGACACCATGTCCCAGCTGCATATTGCTTCACATGAGCTAATGCTCTTGCAAGGAAGGTACAAGGTGCACTGTTTTAAGAATCCAGTTGTGTGTGGGATCTCTCTAGAAGATGTATAGAGCTTCAAACTAAGCTTTATATGCTGGAAGTTAACATGGCCCACGGATCATAAGATGAAAGAGAGGAAGAAAAGGTGGCCGGCCTTGAGTTTTTAAAACAGGAGAAATAAGAAAGATAGTGGGGGGGAAGGGCACCAAAATAAGTGTTGTAGGCTAACAGTAAGGAAACACTATCTAATACAGGCATTCAGAACTGGGGAGTATCTCAAAGTGGGACCAACTGGAAATAGTGAAAGCAGAAGAGGTAAGAACTGCAGATGTTGTGGTAGATGACTGCAGCTTCATGGGCTTCAGCGTAGTCAGATGACTTGTGCATGCCTGGCTGACATCTCCTACATCACAACAAAGTTGGTATTTTTTAAGATGGTTTAAATTTTCATTTAAGATTGCTTAAAAATGCATGAAGTGGGCAAGAAAGAAATGATGCAGAGTTGCTACTCTGGTAACTTGGGTGGTGCCATTCTGCCAAAGTGTGTCTCCACATTCACAGAGGGGAGTGGGAAGCATGAATCTGCTCTGAATCTTTTGGAACCAGAGCAGTAATGACTGGAATTTCTTTCTGAATGGGGGGCTTTTTTAAAGATAATGGACAGTCTGTAAACATTGTTATAGGAAATCCTCTATGTTGAATTCTACACAGAAAGTTTAGCAATAAATCCATTTACTCCTGTAATGTATGGCAAATACATGGAGAATTTAAGATTGAGGTTCTTCTGCTACCACAGTCCAGATATAATGAAACTCTGTCTCTCTTCAGATGTTCGAAGGCCTGCAGTATACTTTCCTTCAGTTAACTTGTATTTGTCTGTCTGTTACTCTCTGTATAGTATACATAAAACCTAAACCAGATACAAAGTATAATTGAAAACGTTCTATAAATATTTCAGTTCTGTAACACTTGGGAAAACTTTCTCATGTTTGTTATGGACTGTAAATTGCAGAGGCTGGAATATCTATAATTTAGGTCAAGCTGTAATTTAGGTTAGGACCAAAAAAATGCAGTGAATTTTGGTAATAAGCTGTTTTGGAAAGTATTGGGAATCCTTGTACTTTAGTTTGCTTCAGAATAACTTCTTAGTGAGATCTCTTAGTGAGATGTAATATTCCTGATTACATTGTTTATAACCTTTTTTGCAGTTAAAAAAGACACAGATACATGTGTCACAGGGGAAGTGTGGGACTATCTTGTTTTACTACAGAAAGGAATTCTGTAGTTGCTAGATTCCTGTGTGGACCATTCACTTAAGAATTGGATTTGATGATCCTGTTGGGTCCCTTCCAACTCAGAATATCCTGACTGTATATAGTTAATGCAAAACAATACAGAGCTTATAAAAGTAAAAAGCAGAACAGCCTTCTTTATCTTTCTGTGTCTGTGTTTGTTTATACTGTTGATGGCAAGTTTAACGCCCAGGTGTGGTGTTGGAGTAGTTTTTTGGAGTTTACTTTGTTTTTCCCTTAAAGTTCCTGAGTGCCTTGCTGTCCTGCTGACCTTTGAAAAACGTTCCCCCACATGCCTTATTCCTTACCCTGGCTGGATTTCTGATTAATATTCCCTTCAACTTTGAAAAACTAGTATGAAAGTTCAGACCTGAGTATGTATATATATATATATATATATGTATGTTTATTGCATGTGTAGGGGTGAGTAATGGTGAAGAGTTTGCAGATACATTCATTCTTGTTGCAAATATATTGAACATTTAGATGATGAGTAATTCAGCTCCCTGAGCAGTTGCACAGCCCAGGATCTGAACTGTTGCCTGGATAGTTCAGCTTGATGAAGTGATGAAGTTCAGGCCCACCAAGCAGGGGCACCTGGCTGCTTGCTGGCCAGTCCCCGAGCTTCTGCAGTTTACAGCACAGGGTTTTTAAAGATCAGCTGCCGTCCTACTTTGCCTTCTAAACAGCGATGCTTCAGGTGCTGACCGGTGGGCAGCTCCTGCCCCACGTGGCTGTGGAAGGAGCGGATTGCTGGGAAGGATCCGGTTTATCAGCTGTTGCACGTTGAGCTGTCCCCACGCTTTGTTCAGAGCCCTTTGAAAGCTCAAGTACATGTTTTGTCTTTGCTGTTCAGCTGAAGGACAAAAATAGGCTCATATCTTTGCAGACATCTTTCATTGCAGAACAGCATTGTTTGGACCACTTGCTTGTTTACTATCTTCTCCTTTCTCTGCATCACCCCCACCCTCTGCCAACTCCTTAAACTCCAGATTCTCCTTGAGTAGGAAACTTGAACTATTTTGGCTTTTAAACTACAGAGCAATGTACTTTGTACTTCGACAGAATACTTCATTTGTATTTATGTAAATGTTAAATTGATTACATCTTAAATATGTTTGACATGGGTTTAAATTAAACAAAACTTCATATACCTTTAGTGTATTGTAAAACCTGCAGAAAGTATTGCTGCTTTGTTTAAAAGCAGCTTATTAAAATAAAAGTCAAATTCATGTGCTTTTGATTGGTTTTTTTTTACCTCTGTCAAATTGGGATGCACTAATAATCTATATTAAACTTATATATGTTCAAATTTATAATGTATATATTTTATATATTCATACCTAAAATATTTTGTTCCTATCAGTGAACTTTAGTCCTGAAAACTTTTGTTGTTTTACCCATGTAATTTTAACAAAGTTGAGAAAATATAGGTTATGACTGATACTTGCTGCTGTCAGCAGTAGTTGATTATTACCCACAACTCAGGTAGGGCCCCCAGATGAGTTCATACCACATTCCCTGGTAGCTTAAAGGATTACACTGCACTAACTTTCATGAGCTGCACCCATGTTTCTGTTTTGCAGTTCTGCTGTTAGGTAGCAACTTTTAGCTGACATGTAGCAACAAGACACTGACACTTAAAGTGCCTTGGCCTCCTGCAAAATCCTTGCATACCGAATTAAAAGTGTCTTTAACTTGCCTTTGATCTAAATCCGTCGATGTAACTTCCAATGGGAAGAACCTCCTCTTTTCTCAACTTTGCTTTGAATCTAATTGAGGTTGAAAATTTCGTCCTTCATTTAGTTTCATGTGTTGGGATATTTATTTATCATGACTTAGTTAATTGTGCATGAACTAGAAGTCATAGATTCTTGGCAGGTGATTCACTGTGACCATCAGCAAATTGCCAGCCCATCTAGGAATTATGTGAAGGCGTTAATCTCTCTGGGTGTAATGCTAATTTTGTTTGCATCCAGTCCAGAATAACTCTATTGTAACAATAGTGTAGGATTAAATCAACCGTGCCATACTTGTTCTGCTGTTTTTGATTGAAACAGATTATCATTGTAAAAGTGACTAAAGATATTGTGAAGATTAATTGTTAATATAATTCCGTGAATATAAAGAGCAATTACTGTCTCTTATTCTGAGACCGTTTATGTACACTGTGATTGACAGTGGCTGTATTTCCTAAATATCACATCTGAAAACATACATGTATACAAATATATTTGGGTTAGGATTTGGGGCTGCACTTCAATTCTGTAGTGACACTTGCTGGACAGTAAGTATATTTATATGTATTGTAAATTATTAATAATTAATACTTAAATATTCATCATTAAAGTGTCCTGTGAGGAGCAAAGGAGTTGAACTTAGTGATCCTTTGCATCCCTTCCAGTTTGAGATGCTCTATGACTCGATTAATTGTTTAGGTAGGTGTTATTTCCTGTAAAGCAGATATATAGTTTCATGAATAACAATGTGTATCTCTAATATAGGTAGGAATCTCGAGTACACAGTGTAGTATAATTGTAGAAATACAGATTTAAGCCTGCCTTTGCCTCAGAGACTGAAATACATGGTAATGTAACCAACATAATAGGTTGTAATGTTGTAGGTCACAAGATTTGTATCAAACCAAGAAAGAGGTGACATTGCTTAACACTGAGACAGTTGGTGTCTGTCCTTGTTTAACTTAGTAAAGCTCATTGTTGACTAGGTTAACTAAGCTAAATGTTTTAACTTGTAGTTAGACCTCAGTGGTTAGGAAAATAGATTGTTACTCTTTTAGATACCTGGCTCCAGTGGCTGAACAAAGGCTCTAATCCTCTGTATATCTCAGCAATTCAAGATATTTCCTGTCTCTTACAATCAAGGTTTGTTGTGACTGATTGTAACAAAGACCTTGATATTTCGATCTACTGTTTTCTATATTATGTAAGTATCTGTGTGATATTAATCAGCAGAGTATAGAAGAATATTTTCCCTTACTTGTTTTGACATATCTTGGCAGTTATCATCCATCCCAACCACAGAAACATCTGATCATCTCTGGTAATGCTTTTCTCTAGGATAAAACAGAGATGAGGTACAAGAGAGCATTCGCAGTCTCTGCCTGGAGCTTGTTTTTCTTGTGTCTTGGAATTGTAAGTCTGCTACGCACAAAACAGAAGCATCGTGAGCACAAGATCCCTGTACAATTCTAGATTGCAATTTACTGGTTGGTAAAGCTCGTTTAAGAACATGTTTGCACCTAGATATTTGTTCTGTATTTTGTAAGATTTGTCTTCATTTGTCTTAATTGTGTTACTGTTTGTAGGACCACACTGTAACTGGATTTCTGAGGTAGTTTGACTTTGCCTCTGGAAAAAATAGAACATAGACACATCTCATAAGGAATCTAGAATTTACTAAGTAAGGTGTTGGTGTTCTGTTAGTGGAAAGTTTGCATCGCACAGTCCTCAGTTCTTCACTGATACTGCTTGATCTAGTGCCCCTCCTGCTATTAAAGACTGTGTCACCTTTGACTTTTGATGATTTAGATGAGGGGATTGAGACCATCATCAGCAAATTTGCTGATGACACCAAGTTGGGAGGGAGTGTCAACCTGCTGGAAGGCAGGAAGGCTCTGCAGAGGGATCTGGATAGACTGGAGAGATGGGCTGATTCCAATGGGATGA
>VYXB01004602.1:74913-91589 GCA_013397135.1 Pachyramphus minor | reverse complement strand
TTTTTTTTTTTTTTTGAGAAACTCTACTGGTAACTTATTGGGGACTTTATTTTCCAATGCCTGCCTGCCTAGGAAGAAAAGTAGGAATAAATAAATGTTTTTTCACAATAAGGGTTATTAAATCATAAGCTGATAGTTTCATGCTATACCTAATAAGTAACTAGAGTGGTTCCCCCTACTTATCTGTATGGAAACCTCTGATACACAACTAATTCATAAATGAACCTAGAAGAGGAATAGATAATAAATTTGCTGAGAAAACAAAATCTATGAAAGAATTGAAGAAAGGTCTTCTGCTAGATTCAACTGGACAATAAAATGGTAGGTGGGATTTGAGGTTGGAAAATGCAGAGTAATGTGTATGAGGGAAAAATTACTTCCAAGTAATAAGTGTGTACACTACCTGTACAAGTGGGTGGGCACAGTATTAAATTGGTTTACTGTCACTCAGAAAGAGTTTTCATCGCTGTACAAATATGAGGTCAGTGTTCAAATGTAGTCAAGGTAAATAGAACGCAAAGTATAGTATAAAGGAACAGAAATCAAAACTGAAAGTATTACTATACTAATGTTTAAATATATGGAAAAAGCAGAGTGCAATGTTAGCTGTTTGTCAAAACACAAATTAGGTCGCAAAAGCACGCATTACAATAAACAAATAAAATGCAGTATCTTTCAGTGGTGCCTGCTTAAATTATGCAAGATAACTTACTACTGTAATATTTTACAAAGGGTTTAAGCTTAAATGGTTGAAAAAGGGATTAGATGCATTTCAGGAAGAAAGGTTTACCAATCAATGTCTTTTCAACACAGTGGTCATGTTATAACCTGCAGCTTGTTTCCTAAATCATTGGTTGGAGGAAACTGTGAGAGATGTCAGATTGTTTTATTACATCCCTCTTCTTACCAGACAGGGTGAGAATGGGGTGTCCAGCTACATGGTCTGACTTGGAAGGTTGGCTTGTGTTTTCAGAACATCAAACTTCTTGCTCTTGTGTTCTTACTTTCAGATGTCAAAAGATAAGTATTTTTAGCAAGCTGAAAGAAACTCTGTAAAAACAATTCCTCTTGGCAGCTGAGTCCTTGGAATTCTATTCTGATTTCATGACAGGCTAAGCATAACTTTCTTCTTAAAAATTTGCATTTTTCAACTTATCTGTTAAGATGGTTTGGGGTTTAAATAAAATATGTTCTTTAAACAACAGTGTTTAGCCAATGACAACATGTTTTAGTAAAAGTCTTGGAAAGATTTTATTTTTGCTTGTCACTGTCTATCCTGATATACAGTGGGATTGTGTGTAGTGATTCTTGTGATATTTTAGGTTTTAAGTAGCTTTATACAACAGAAACTCTATTATCATGGTAAAGGTTGGGTTTATGCCCTGACTTTCTTTACCAGCCAACGCTTTCTTTATACTCATTTTCTGTATCAAAGGAGCAAGCTTGTATTAGCTGTGTTGGAAAATGCTATTTAAAATCTGTTAGTTGCTTATCAAAAGAGCTGGTAAAGTTGTTTTCATAGATATAAATATTGTGTTTTTAAAAAATTCTTACTTTTCTAGAGAAGGTGTTTCTGTTTTACTGAAGTCTGTAAGAGTTTTTGACTGGCAGCTCAAAACTTGCTCTAGAAAATTCCCTTTTATCAACAGAGATGAACTATGGATGACAAAAAGGAAGAATTCATAAGAATCAAGACAATCTGTGCAAGACTAAATGTCAAGAGTAAACACAATTTCTGTAGGAGTTGAATATGACTACCGAGGCCATTGTCTTTATTTTATCCTAAGTCCCAGGAAGAACAGAGCAAATATAAATTAGCAATTGAAAGGAAGCATCATAATTATGCAGAGGCAATTAAATTCATTTAGGGTTAACTCCGGACTGCTTTTTTCGTGTGAAGCCATGCAGTATTTAGGAAATAATCCAACTTACAGAACTGGAACACAGTATACCAGAGCTGCATTTCTCTCCTTGTCATGAAATACTCAGATCTTGAGCTCCTGCAAATGCAGCTCCAGAGCAGGCACCCAGAAAGGGGATAAAACTTCTGTGTGCCTTCTGTCATGGCATCTGCAGATGCAGAACACAGCTGGAGCGCTCTGAAGGGTAGTGCCAACAATTTTTTATTTTTTTTTCATAAAGCACTTTTATGTTATTCTTGCTCTGCCTTATCTTTTCTTCCCCTCTCCGCACACATTTCTGTGTTTATTACCAAGATCCCTTGAGGACTTGTAGATACTGCATTTTGAAAGGGAAAACTTATTTGTCAATGTCTTTTCTTTTAAAGGGCATGTTCAGTAGTAAGACTTGCTCTTTGGGTAAGGGTATATTTGGGATACTTAAAAGCTGACAAAAGTGAGGATGCTGTTCTGGACTCAGAAGCACTTCCAAAAATGACCAGCAACTCCTGGTGTGTCTGAAATTTACACACACAATAGTATTTTGGCTAAAACAATTTTCCCTAATAGTAAAACTGATAAAATGTAGAGAAGGAAGGTTGGGGTTTTTTTTTCCTTAAGAACCTCTGTGACTGTGAATAATGAATTGAATGTGTTGGGCAGAAGATGGTTGGGTTAAATTTCATTCTATGAATTCTCTGATAAGAACAGTCATCAGTTACTCACTGCAATCATGTTGAGAGAGATTTGAAATGAGATGTTTCAAAGATGAGAAATAATGATATTTGGACCTCATTAATCAAAAAACCCCCAAACTTCTCCAGCGTGAGAGAAGATGAGTATAACACAGCACTTAGGACTGAAAATGTAATCTAACAGGAACTACTGGAACAGACACACCTTTAAAAATTTCAGGGCACTTGTTTCGAATTTAACTGGTGCACAAAGGAGCTCAGTGTTTTACCCTATTTATTAAAAATCTTTGGCTTTCGCAATACCCTTCAGATTTCTAATGTTGACAAGTAGGAAAAATCGTGTTCGAATAGTCAGATTGGCCAAGATTCCCAGGGCAAGGGCTGGGCTGGAAGTACTAATGGAGCTTCTTGCTGCTCACACCAGCGGGTTTTACTTTTTCGCAACTGCTGAACAAACACTATCTTGTAGTATCTTTCCAAACCTACAGGGGATCAAATGTGAGCCATAGTGATGAAAGTTAGTTTTAATGCCTTGAATTATCTTTTTTAGATTGCTAACCAAAGCCTTTGTCTTCCCTGTAGCCTTTTCTTATTCTTATGAATCTTCACTGTTCACCAGACGTCCACACATTTCTGTGTAGAGCCTTTGTCCCTGCCTGCCTGGATCAAATTCACGTGATTCACCCTTGTCGAAACCTCTGTGAGAAAGTGTATTCTGACTGTAAGCAGTTGATGGACACTTTTGGAATTGCATGGCCTGAAGAGCTGGAATGTACCAGGTGGGGTATTTCTCATATTGACAGGTGGTGGGAGTGGTCCTTTCAAATTTGACCTGGACTGAGTTGAAAATCTGAGGCAGAATGTTAAATATCACCTTGCTGTAACTTCCTTATTACATGGACCCTGCGGTGCTCATGCATGGGATCATTTCTTCACTAAAACTTTTTCATTATTCAAATGATCACCTGCATTTCCTACCTGTGACTTTTTTTGCAACAAAGTTCTGCAACAGTTCAGTATTCAGATCCCTGCAAAAGGAAGTGTTTTTACTATAAATTTCTGAAAGTTTAAAATATTATGTGTTACAGCATAGATTTTGCTTTGGTTTCTGATCTCTAAACTAGGGATGATCATGCTTCCTTCATTAGGGAGTTTAGAAGTAACTGCTCGTAACATAATGAAATACAGAATATTCTGTATTTGAGCAGACACAGAGCATTAAATAGTAGAAGCCTTATCTCACTTCTAACTGCTTAAATGTGCAAACTTAGTCTTGTGTGCTTTTCCTGTACTGCCTGCCAAAACTCTCTGTTTTAAAATTTCAGCTATTTCTCAAAGGTGCTCATGTGTCTTTTTCAGATAGATAATATTTGGTGAAAAGATGTCTATATATTTTAAATGGAAACCACTGAAAGCACCCCAGTGCAGTCTTCTTGAGATTATGACTTTCAACTGTGGATATTTGTAAATTAATAAGGCCAGATTTATTTTTTTTTTTAGCACACATCAGGTCAAGGGGTACAGGAAAGGAGCAGAGACTAGAAACACAAATAATTTTTCTAACCCCATGCAGTTGCTAGTCTGTTTAGGGAAAGCTGGGTCAGTAGTCCTGTGCATGACCTGTGGTAGAAATCAGTATTGGATTGAATATGACAGTGGCATTAATGCCATTTCCTGTAGTTCTGCAGAAAAATAGAAGTTTTGGGGTTTTAAAACAAGAAGTTGTGAACTTTTCCCATCTAATGTGAGCCCCTGTGCAACAGCAAATTTGCAACAGCAAATATCTTCAAGGATTGTTTTGAAAAATCAGGAAAGTTACATATGAATCCAGTTACTCAAGATGTGATATTTTAAGTCAAATTTTGTTTTTTTGCAGGATTTACTGCAGCTTTAAATTATTTTTTTACTGCTAGTATTTACTGAAAATGGAGCTTCTCTGTTCATATGTGAAGTGATGTCTCCCTGGTAGCCAATACTGAGAAGTCTGTGGAATGCAGGGTGTTTTTATAGCAGCAGAGATCCTGTTGCTGGAGCCTGCTGGCATGAGGATGGGAAGTAACTGGAATATTGAGATTCACACTTCTGTATTCTTACAGACATACATAATGCCAATTAAGACATATTATGATAATGATCACATACTAGTCATCAGTTAATGATGTCAACCTTCTTCCTTGATTGATTGAAGCTTTAATTTTGACAAGATTTTTTGACGTCTCCAACAGTCTATTGTTATCCAAATTTAAAAAAAAACCCTACTGTAAATATTTTATATATGTATGTAAAAGTTCAATAGAATTTAAAAGAATGGTTGCAATTTGAGTAGTGTTTTATAGCTTATGAAACAACAGCTAGAGAGCAACAAATAAATGTATTTGAAGTCTTCTAATATGCAAATATTTGAAGTTTGGTTTTTATAATGCCATCTGATTTATTTTTTCGTATAATGCACATTTGCATTATCTGTAAAATTTAACAGTGCGTAGGATCAGATTTTTTTCATATTTCTAAAAAGTAATTCTAGTTGAGAATGAGGGGTATTGAGATATTTCCTCTTCTGTTTATTTATTCAGACTAACTAATTGTGATGAGACCATTCCTGCCACTGCTGCTGTAACCACAAATGTACATGGAACTCGGAAGACCCCGGGCCAGATCCGAAGGGATTATGGATTCTGGTGTCCTCGGCACCTCCACACTACCAATGGACAAGGCTACAAGTTTCTAGGAATTGATCAGTGTGCACCCCCATGTCCCAATATGTACTTCAAAAATTATGAATTGGATGTGGCAAAAAGCTTCATTGGGATAGTTTCAATCTTCTGTCTTTGTGCTACGCTTTTCACATTCCTGACTTTTCTGATCGATGTTAAAAGGTTTAGGTACCCAGAGAGACCCATCATATATTACTCTGTCTGTTACAGCATAGTCTCTCTAATGTACTTTATTGGATTTTTACTTGGGAACAAAACTGCCTGTAATGAGGCAGATGATAAGTTAGAAATTGGTGAAACGGTTGTTCTTGGCTCCCAAAACAAAGCCTGTACTGTCCTTTTCATGGTTTTGTACTTTTTCACTATGGCAGGAACTATTTGGTGGGTGATTCTTACAATCACTTGGTTCCTTGCAGCGGGAAGAAAATGGAGCTGTGAAGCTATTGCACAGAAGGCCATGTGGTTCCACGCGGTTGCCTGGGGAATACCTGGTTTTCTAACCATTATGCTCCTTGCGATGAACAAAGTTGAAGGAGACAATATCAGTGGGGTTTGTTTTGTGGGTCTCTATGATCTGGATGCCTCTCTGTACTTTGTACTTTTGCCGCTGTGTCTTTGTGTGTTTTTTGGTCTCTCTCTTCTCTTAGCTGGCATTATTTCTTTAAATCACGTGCGCCAAGTCATCCAGCATGATGGCAGGAACCAGGAGAAGCTAAAGAAATTCATGATCAGAATTGGAGTTTTTAGTGGTTTATACTTGGTGCCACTGGTAGCACTTCTTGGATGTTATGTTTATGAACTGGTGAACCGGAAAGTCTGGGAAACAACTTGGGTGTTTGACCACTGTGACCAGTATCATATTCCTTGTCCTTATCAGGCAAGTAACAGTTTCCTTTATAAATAATACTGTAAAGTTAACTAACAAAAACCCTTATGCATCACTGTATCTGCCATGCAATTAGTAAGTTATTTTCACATTAAGTGATCAGTTCAAGAACATGGAGTGGTTAATTAAGTTTTAAGTCAAAATCAGTGGAATGATACTTTGGCTTTGAAAATTTTCACTACTTAAATTGGTAGCACTCAGCAATTACATTCCAACTCACAACTCTAACAGAATAGATAACCTTGACCACATTTGACCTTTATGTTACAAATTTGCATTGGAGGAAGATCATTCTTCACAAAATTTATTCCTAAAGTTGCTCAGTACTTGGGTGCCTAGCTCAGTATCAAAGTAAATAAGCTGAATTTTCATCAATTTCATTTGAAGCTGAAATAGTGATTCATGAAGATCCAGACTAAATTGAATTTTAAATACTGCTTATAACCAAAGATTTAAAATAACTTTCATATTTTTTTTTCCTTCAAAGTGTAGAAATGTAAAACACTTGAAATTACAGAACAAATTTCCAGTATATTTTTCGACAATAGTCATTTGCAAACTGATTTTCAGAAATGCAAAGAATTCTTTATAAAAAGCAACGAAACAAAAAGCAAATAAAGAAAAAAATCCTTGACAGCAGTTTAAATTGTGGCGGTGATTGTATTTCACATTTGACTCTTAAAAACTTCCTTGGACAAGCTTTTAAATTAAATATACCTGTGTTCAGTGCTCTCTGTGGATTAAATCTCTTGCAGTTGCAAGGAGTTTTATATTACAAATTACTTACAAGTAATTTGTAATGTTACTTACAAGTAATTTGTGGTTTGTTTCCTTCCATTTAAGAACAAATATACAAGCAAACATCACTAAGAGAAATGCAAATGTGTCATATCATTCTTCTTTGCATTACACTGACCATCTATGTTTTTGCTTCAATAAAATATCATTAAAATGAGGAATATAAGCACAGGCATTATGAAATGATAAGGAAAGAGCATGTATTTTCATAGTTTAATCTTTTCCTATTGGAAAGAAGAAATAGCAAGAGGAAATGTTAACAAAGATCTATTTTATGGGATCTGTCCCTATAATAGACAGTGTGTCTTAATTGTGGAGTAACTTCAAGTGGCATGCTCAGTTTTGGCTTACCTGACCTGGCTTGTAGACTTTTGTTACATTGGCCAGATCAAAACCAAACAAAAACAAACTTCAGTTTAAGTGGCTAATGTTACCTGCCTAACAAAAATAGTGACATTCATGGATGGGCTGGCAGATAAGCCAGGTAGCATAAATTAAATTTGCAGAATGGGAGCAGAAGATAATGATCTCTTACTGAGTTAAATGTCTCAGCTCCTATGATACAGTTCTGCAAATAGGTGGATTAATTTTGCAGTAAACAGAAAGCTACTGTGTAGTTCCCTGCGGCTCCTTGAAGATTCTGTCTAATCTGATTAACTCCCTACTAATCCCTCTGCTACCTGAAGGGAGCCTACAGGAAAGATGGAGAGAGACTTTTTACAAGGGCATGCAGTGACAGGACAAGGTGGAATGGCTTTGAGCTGAAAGAGAGTAGGTTTTATGTTAGATATTAGGAAGAAATTCTTTACTTTGATGGTTGTGAGGCCCTGGAACAGGTTGTCCAGAGAAGCTGTGGATGCCCCATCCCTGGAAATGTTCAAGGCCAGGCTGGATGGGGCTTTGGTCACCCTGGTCTAGTGGAAGGTGTCCCTGCCTATGGCAGGTGGTTGGAACTAGATGGTCTTTAAGGTCCCCTCCAGCCTGAACCATTCTGTGATCCATTGGCTGTCTCTTTTAAGTTGGAGGGATAAATCTTATACGTACATACTTACCTCTGAAGAACATGTTTATTAATACTATTGCTTGCCAAATTACCTTTCCTTTCAATTTAAAAGAAAAATATTTCCTTCTGAAAAATCTCTGTGTGTGTTCAGCTGTAGACATGAACCATGTCTGGCTTGACTGTACATGTCTAACATTTGCCTGCAGTACAAGCCTCGACAAAGAACAACAACCATAAGGAGAAGGTCTCTCATTTACGTGGTTTGTTTTCTGCATTTAAAAAAATAAATCAATGAGTATATTTTTTTCTTTGCATTTATTAAACTTTATCTTCTAGGCAAAGGCACTAGCAAGACCAGAAATATTTTTGTTTCTGATGAAATATTTGCTGACATTAATTGTTGGCATATCTCCAGTCTTCTGGGTGGGAAGTAAAAAGACCTGTTCTGAATGGGCCAATTTCTTCAACAGAAACCGCAAAAGAGAGTAAGAAAAATTTTTTTATTCCTATTTTTTGAAGTGTATGCTTGAAGTTGGCTTTAAGACATGTTTCTTTATATAAAGCTCAGGTCATCAAAATGTTGTCCAGAGGCTTCTTTTTCGGACTTTAAATGCTGCCTTTGAGCATCAGCAAAATTCCATTTGAGTTGGGGGGAGTTTTACACATGCAGTGGCTCTTTGACATTCCAGAAGATAGAAATTTTTTTCCTCTGCTGTAGCTCTTTATTGTAGAGCAGAAGGCATGTTGCTGTGTTTAGCATTGGCTGACACACCTCTGATTTCCAGTGAAAGGAGGGAAGATAATTTCAGTCATCAGTTTAGTTCCTTTCATGTGTTGTGACCACTTCATTTGACACAGCACTTAGTGGTGTTTACTGTCATTCAATAGTAATATCTTCTGCTTTTCTTCTCTGCCAGGCGTGTCTTGTTTTAAAATTAATATTCTTTGAACTCGCCTTACTATCACTTTTATTGCATAAATCTAGTGTTTATTTTTTTGCTGAAAGAGAAGAATTCAGTTTTATTACTTAATTTTAGTAAATTTATATCTATGAATTTAAGCAGCTTATAAATTTCATCTCCATTTCTTGTAGTTGTCATTTTTCAATTCTTATTCCTTGATTATTTCTTTTTACATTATCTATTATTTATAAATATACTGTGGGTTTTGATTGTTTTATTTCTTTGGATTTCCCAAGGTAGTAGTCCCTAAGCTCCTTTTACTTTACATTTACATTCCTTGATAGTCAGCTTATGGCTTCCTTTCCCTCTACCCTCTTTTTCCATTTCCTGTATAATTTTTTTCTTGTATTTCAGATGTTAGCTGCTTTCAGCTACAAGGATTTAAAAATAATGAAGTAATTTTTATAATGCTTACTTTTCTTCATTTGAATGAGGTTTACTTTATATGAAGTTAACTTGGTAATGTAGCTGCTTGTGAGCTAATCTTTCTTTCCTCTTTTAGATCATTAATCTACTGAAATCATTAAGACCAACTTGCAGAAGTAAGAAATGTAGAAATCTGCTTTATTTAATTGTTCCACAGACATAATTACTTTGGAGCTATTATGATCTGATTTTTCTCTCTTCTTTTCACATATAATTTTTTTCTTGTTCATTAACATCTGTCTCAGACTGCATCACTGGTCGCTGTTCTGTCAGGGGTATTTGTATGAGTCTCTATTACGTTGTAGCCAAGGTTATCCTCTTCATTCAGTTACGTTCTTCTCTTTCAGTCCAATCAGTGAGAGTCGAAGAGTGCTGCAAGAGTCATGTGAATTTTTCTTGAGACACAATTCCAAAGTTAAACACAAAAAGAAGCACTACAAGTCAACTTCACACAGACTTAAAGTCATTTCAAAGTCAATGGGTACCAGTACGGGTGGTGCAACAAATCATGGAACTTCTGCGGTAGCAATCACTAATCATGATTACTTAAGCCAAGAAACTGTTGCAGAAATTAAAACCTCTCCAGAGACATCTGAGAAAGAGATAGAGGCAGATGGAACATCAGCCCGAAGAGTTGAGGAAGGTGAACACAGCGGAGATCAAATGCTATCTGGTTCTAAATTAACCGTGGATCAGGTGGAAAGAAGAAACAAAGCAGATAGCACATGTCATATGAGTAGCTTGGCTGAGAGTATGAAGAGAGTAGGTGAAGGCAGGTAAGGCACCTGAACTCAATCGTTTGCTTGTTTGTGCATATTACCATGAGTGTTGTAAGCTTTCTGTTCCTTTTCTCTGAAGAATCAGTGTAGTCTCAGTATGCAGCTAACCTGCAGTAGCTGTCAAGAGAACTTACTAACTGCTCCATGTGGCCATGTATTATCTTGAGCATAGGGGCTATTTTGTGTATTTGTAGGATTCTTCTTTTCCATGTAAGTGCTGAGTACTGGAGCTTCAGATCCAAAAAATCTGTGACTGCACTTCAATCACTTTAAGAGGTGATGGAACTGAAAAAGAACAATAGTTGGAATCATAGAATCACAGAACCATAGAATCAGCTGGGTTGGAAAGGACCTCAAATCCAATCCTTGATCCACCACCACCGTAGTTACTAGACCATGGCACTAAGTACCACAGTCAGTCTCATCTTAAAAACCTCCAGGGATGGAGAATCCACCACTTCCCTGGGCAGCCATTCCAATGTCTGATTACCCTCTCTGTAAAGAATTTCTTCCTAATATCCAACCTAAACCTCCCCCAGCAGAGCTTAAGACCGTACCCCCTTGTCCTACTGTTGGTTGCCTGGGAGAAGAGACCGACCCCCACCTGGCTACAACTTCCTTTCAGGGAGTTGTAGACAGTGATGAGGTCTCCCCTGAGCCTCCTCTTCTCCAGGCTAAACAACCCCAGCTCCCTCAGCCTCTCCTCATAGGACTTGTGCTCGAATCCCTTCCTCAGCCTCGTTGCTTTTCTCTGGACCTGCTCCACCACCTCAATGTCCTTCCTGAACTGAGGGGCCCAGAACTGGACACAGCACTCCAGGTGTGGCCTCACCAGTGCCAAGTACAGAGGCAGAATCACTTCCCTGCTCCTGCTGGCCACACTGTTCCTGTTACAGGCCTTCTTGGCCACCTGGGCACACTGCTGGCTCATGTTCAGCTTCCTGTCAATCCAAACTCCAAGGTCCCTTTCCACCTGGCTGCTCTCCAGCCACTCTGTGCCCAGCCTGTAGCACTGCAGGGGGTTGCTGTATTGCATTCTCTTGAGAAGAGTGTAACTGAAAATACATTATTATTTCATTGCTCAATTTTTTCCCATTGTAATGCACTGTGCTTAAAATTTACTGTGTGGTGTTTTTTTTTTCATTGCTTGCAGAATAACTCCTAAAAATGATTTCAGTGAATCTTCTCCACTACAAAGCAGCTGTTCCCAAATACCTGATGTCTCACAGTCAGCTTCGATATCCCTACTTGTCTACTCAGCTTCAGACACCAGAAGAGAGTTGGATTCAGGAAACAGTTCAAATCCTTGAAAGACTGCAGTTTTATATGAACATTTGCAATTTATAAAACTGACATGAATTCTGTGTTACACTGGAAATAATGGATATTCTGTGCCTTATTAAAAAACACACATATCTTGCTTTGCACTTAAAAAATGTGTTTTGTTGTGGAAACAGCTAACAATAATGTACTGTATGTAATCCTATCCAGGAATAATGGAAATTGAAGTTCTGTAGGACATGGCAGTGATGTAAGAAAAAGATGAGAGACAAATATTCCTTTTATAAAGAACATTTTGTAATAAATTGCATTAAAGGAATGCTTAGAAAGCACTATTACTTTTCAAGGTATAAAAGTTCCATCTGCCTCTTCAATTTTTTTGTAACACTTGTTAATTTTTTTCTCTTTTTACTGTCTCTTAAACAATAATATTGCTTAAATAAGGGACACACAAATTTATAAATACTCTCTAAATTGTGTCCTGTTGTATCAATTACAGCACTGGTTTATGGTAGCTTGTACACTGAATATGAAAGGGAATCTGGAATTATGGCAATTTATTTTGTACATAAAAATGAATTTTGTAAATAACTGTCTGAGTAAGGTCAATCTTTAGAACTGCTGGTTTTGTATGTATTGTACAAACTTGGGAAAGTTCACCTGCTTCCGTCAGGGGGTTACTGAAGCCAAGAGTCCCCTGGTGATCAGACAATATGAGTCAGTTCTGAGTAAAGCAGGTTGTACCTTTCTCTGTAACGTGCACTGTTATCTGGGGTGAGACTGGTCAGGCACTTGTGTGTCCTGTAACAGGGATGGTGCAGTAGGGGCAACATTGTTTCAGAAAAATGCCTCTTGGAACCTCTGCTGGCACGGTGTTCCAGAGCATTGTGCTGAAGGAACACTTCAGACCCCAGGCCTTGGTGGGCAGAATCTGAAGCACACACTTTGGGGCTTTTGTACTGAGCTGCCGTGGAAGCTCATTTCATGGTGTTTCTATGAGAGTAACTTAATTTTTTATGTATTCTGTAGAGAAATATCTTGCAGAAAATAAAGTGTGGAGTTATTAACATACAAGCTTGTTTAACAATCTATTTACTCAGAAGATGACCTTAATACTTTTTCTACAAAGCTTAGTTTTCTATATACTACAGCAATGTATTTTCTCTAAGTCAAAAAGGCCTCAATACATGTAGCCTTATGATAGGGTGGTTCTCAAGAGCGAGTACCACTGATGTGGATAACAATTTCATCATTTGGCTTCAAGTCAAAATTTCTTAAGAGCCAATGGGATTTATTAATTGAGATAATTTGGAAACAGGATTTTGCTGTTTTCAAAACCTAAATGTCAATAGTACCACTGAGACTGTCCATCAGCTTGCATTTGATAACTAAGAGTATTTCTCAATATTTTTATATTATGCAGGGAAATTACTGTTTTTGAGTTTGGGCAGCATTCATGGTGATGCTTGGAACAATGAAAATTGCATGGTACAAAGGGCGTGTAAATGCTGAAACAACAGGAACTACAGTTCTGATAAACCAAAGTTACTTGTTTTATCCATCATACATTAAAAATGGAATGTCTTTATATTACAGTCTGCATTTTAGCATTTGTAATTTATTGCCTTCAATGGGATATGCTCTTTCTTTTAGGCTTTCCCCATTAAAAATATACAGAATTCTTGCTACTGAGAAGTACAGTGAGAAAGATGAAAAAATCTCCTGTCAAAATGCACAATAAATACCCTTCATTTTTCTAGTTCTGTTTGTAATCAGGTAACTTTATACACATAGTTTTGCTGTTACTGTATTTGTTAGTAATAAAATATACTGTTGTATAGTACGAGTTTTTGTTATTTTTTGTTTGTTACTCTACTACTGTAGTGTTTTTGCACTTAAAACACTAATGTGTTTCTTAGTAGAGCTCTGTGAGTTCATAAGTATTGCAATGTTTTTATTCCCTCTGTGTGAGAAACTGAGACAGGGCAATGTGGGGAATTGTTCACATGATAACAGAGTTACGAAGAAGTGAGAAACTTGAAGTAGTTCTTTCATCCTAATATTTAGAGCATTCTGTCCTTCATGACCTCCTTTAGGTTACACAGAATGTGTATTTCCACACTGTGCTTGTGCTGCCACCTTCTTCAAATAGTGATGTTTAATTTTTTAATTTTATTCCTTTTTTTTAGGTAGTTTAGAAAAAAAAAATCTTTTGTAGTCACTGGTCTAAAAACGATAAATGCAAAGTAATTTTGAAGTTACAGCAATACTGTGGGCTTAAAAATAGATACATTTTCAAAGAAGTGGGATATGTGAAGTAGTGTTCATAACGTTCACTGGCAGTGAAATGCATCCATGGTAGATTGAGAGTGTAGCACTTTGTTCCACTGCTGCTGTACCAGAAATAGCAGACTGAATTCCCAGGGTGATCCTTATAGCTAAAGAGACTGTGATCCCTGGGTGCTTTAACCTTGAAGTGCCCAAGCAGTAAATGGGAAGTTAAGCAGTGATTTGAATGCTCACGGTGGAGGGAAGGAAACTGAAAGAAAAGGGGCTCAGAGAAGAGCCAGGGCCCGGAAGACTGACTGCGTTAGAGGAATGGGCAGTGAAGAACTCATAAACAAAAAGGTATTTGGATTGTTTGCTTTCCTCTTGTTATCTGACCAAAGTGAAACTGAAAATAGACCATTCATGGTAAAAGGGCTTTTAACCTGTGATAATGAATTTTCCCTGGGACATCTCCACCAGCTGAAGTTGTTGAATCCAGGCTGACAATCTTCTGGAAGATGCACTATAAATCCAACTATTTACAACGATGCAGCCATTTCAGTATTTTTTTCTGCCATTGTTTGCAGGAAGCTGGAATAAAGGATACTGACAACTTCCACAAACCTGGAACTGTGTGTGCCAAATGGTCTTTTACTCTGATTGGAGACGTCATAAATCATGTCAACGTATGCTTTGCACTGAGTTTTTAGGTTGCATATAAAATCTTTCAAAGGACAAGATAAATTTAATATGCCAAGTCATATTTGATTTGTGATATAAACAGCACCTGAAGTTGGCAATATGGTAGTTTTATGGTACATATTGTTTACACTATATTTTACTGTCCTATTTTGCTAAATGCTTTTTGGGAAAACTGGATAAGACTTACCTAGAGTATAAATCTATGCACATATTTGGAAAAAAAAAGTTGTCCAGGCTTGCAAATCTGACCCAGAGCGTGGCAAATATAAACAAAATAATGCTTGTAACATTTAAAAGGTACTATTAATGCAGAATCACAGAATATGCTGAGTTGGAAGGGACCCGCAAGGGTCATCGAGTTCAACTGTTAGCACTCTTTGACATGACTCCTTGACAACTGTTCAACAGATTTACAGAGGATTGTATCTGCTTTTGCCTTATAGGATACAGAATATATTTGGTTTAGAGACAGTCAAATCCAGTTGGAGTTCAGAGCAAAACAGAAAAAGAAATTAAATATGAAAAGTTGGGCTTCTTTAATAAAAATAAGTTCAGCATTCTGCAAAGCACTGGAAATTGCAGTAGCTGAATAGGATGAGGAGTCCTGTTTTCCTATGAAGTCTGACCACCCAGTCTCAACGTGCTGTTTCAGAAGGCTGCACATCAAAGGAGAAATGCCACATCCCTCCCTTCACACTGGCTGCTTGTTGGATCAGTCTTTGAAGGCACCTGGCACTCTCTTCACTGGTAAAGTTCACTGCCAGTATTAACCAGTGGTATTTGCAGTAATTGAGATGGCTGGCACCAAAGGTATTTGAGAGTGTCACGGGAATAAATGTTATTTCCTGTGCATTACCTTTTTTTTTTTTCACTTATTCTTTCACTCTTTGTTGCTTATCATACCTAAATGTTTTAATGGACTAGAGTTTAATTAAAGCAACCTATACCACATGTTCATGAGCTCTCTGCTTTCTGTATCTGGAAGTGAATCTCGGAGTATACTTCTGTTGTACAACTATGAAATCCATTTCTATTTATTAGCTGGATTTTACTTCCTACTAAAAAGCATTTGAGATGCAAACTATAATTAAAAGATTAAAACCATGCCAGGACATTTCTATCCAAGCTCTTCATTAATGCTTATTCCCTGTACTTCAGCTTTGTTCACAGAAACGAAATTTAAAAAAAAAAATTTGCTTTATTTCAGATCTTCCTTGTCACAATAAAGTAATGGCCAATGAGATCTTTAACCACACAGATCTACCTTCATTAAATGGGCTACACCTACTTTCTTAGCACAGACAGGACTGGTTGGAGGTGGTGTGGAGGGACACTGATCTGCCACCCTCAGGTACAGCAGGACAGTCATGAGGGAACATCAGGTATTTTAAGGGGAGAGGAAAACACTGGTAGTTTAGGACTCACTATTGACATACAAGGTGAAGAGAAACAGCAAGAAGATGTTTTACTTCCATTGAGTAGGTTTGTCAGTTACAGAGGTGAGTGTGGGGTGATTAGACACAACCACCAAAGGGGTCTTAGGAAAAGTATGTTCCATGTTGGTCATATATGAAGGATGATGCAGAGAATGTGCATCCCAGTTTACCTTCCTGATGTTTTACCTGATCATATAAACTGGATCACAAGAAATTACATGGGTACAAAAGTAAATCACTCCTAGACAAGGTCCTGGAAGAAATTGCTAGTAAATGAGTTAATTAGTTAATGGCTCAAACTGCATTCTCTCCAGACCCAACTTCAGTATTATACCTACTATATGAGTGTGTGCAAGTCTTGCATGACTGAAAATGGAGGATTTGAGGGTGCTGAAGCAGCTGAACAGGTTTCTTGGCACTGGGTTTGAGTCACTGATGTTGCCCACTGGACATAGTCCTCTCTGGGACTTGCTCTCCTTCCAGATTCCTACAGGCATGGCTGTGATCCAGACTTGCAACTAAAGAACAAGTGGATGCACTATTGGGATTAATAATGCAGACACATATCATTCCATTAAATGTGAAGAGATGACACTGACAGGTGAGATGTACCAGTGAGCAGACAAGATGCAAATGTGTTGGGCTGGCTCAAGTCAGGGATCACCATGGAAATTAATCTGGATTATTTTTCTTAAAATGTGATTTTTGTCGGCAAGATTATCCTGAGAAAGGACACTGAGAGATGCTGATATTTGGGATGAGGTTCCCTATGGAGAGAAATGGAAAGTCACCCAAGCAGTAGGAAAACCCAAGAAAGCCCCCCCCCCC
>VYXB01004602.1:45819-68792 GCA_013397135.1 Pachyramphus minor | reverse complement strand
GGAGGTGTTGGGAGCGCCGTGCGGACGGGGGGCGGCCGGAGGACCCACGCGGACGCTTTTTTTAGTTGCAAAATTATGGGGGAAAAAGCGAAAAATCAGAGAGTTTCGAAGAACCTCGCTGCCTCTCCGGGCGGGGCAGCGCTGGTCCCGCGCCGCTGGACTTCTGTCTTGGGTTAATTACGCCCTGGTTGTGCTGAATCAGGAAAATGCCGAGAAGGGGTTAGGCGGGCTTTGACAGAAACCGCAGGTTTTCGGCGGCCAACTGCGTGTCTTGGGGTTTTCCCCATCGGGCCAGGGTCGGGGGCTGCGGCTGGAGCCAGAGGAGCCTCCGCTCCCCGCCGTGCCCGGTGCCGGGGGCATCGCTGCGGGCCCCGAAGACGCACCGTGGGCTGGACCCTGCCCTCAGCCACTGCAGGGACAACGTCAAAATCCTACAGCCCTTCCAACAGAAGCAGTAAATGCTGTTTAGTTCCTAAAGGGCTGGCGCATAAATAATAATGAGAGAAGTACAAAACAAGACGAAAAAACTCTCTGCTTTTCAGCAGACACCCTGAAAACTGTATCTGCATGCTTCCCGAACCCACTTTTCCTTGGAGTTGCACGAATGCATTACTCGCTTTGGCTGTGGAGACTGCGTACCACTGTCTGCAATTCCATTGCAATTAGAAACCTGAATGCATTGGGACTATCCCATCTCAGGGATACTTGAGAGGAGGGAGATTTTCCAGTCCGTGGTATGTAGAAAGCAGATGTGAAGGTATTTCTGTGAAATGCAGGACTGCTGTTCACCTTCTATAGAAAATCAGTGGCATGGCCATTTTTTTCATGATCTCCAGAGAGATCCCCTGACGTGATATGCTGGAAGCACCACTGATAGCAAAGCTCCTTCCCTTTCACACCAATTCATTGCCTTTGCACTTTCATTGTGGAAGTTGAATTGCATTGAGAATAGGGAATCTGCACACATGGAGGAGCTTACATTTTCTGTTGGAGCAGTATTTTAGGGTCTCTCATTTCTCTAGCATTTTGGGTGTAACACAATGAGCAGCAAAAGGCAGGTAAATCGATGGCAGCTGACACAGGCACAGCCCAGTTGTACAGGCTGCTTTAGCTAAAGCCATGCCAGAACAGAGTGAAGGTATGCCCAAGAGGGGATCCTGCCTTCAGCGGACATTTTAAGATATGTTTTATGCATTTCCAGCTTAAGAAAGCATGAAAAAGCCTTTATTTGGCAAGACAGATGACTTTAGTGGGAACGGAGCCCAAAGCCTGGGTAATTCTTGTGCTCACATCAATTTTTTGGGGTGTGCAATGGCTGAGCTGCTCTCCCTGGAGGCTGCTGTGCAGCTCTGGGCTGCCATGGTGGCAGCACCTCTGTGAGGGCAACCCAGCTCCTCGTGGTGTCCCTGGGGATGGGAGGGGTAACGGACCTGAGACTTGGCCTGCCCCCACCTCTTGCACATTTCCACATTCAGGATTTCTGTGGTGAGTAACCACATGCAAAAGCCAGAGCCAGTCACTGTTACAAATAGAGTCCAACGGGAAAGCAGCAGCAAAAGCAGATAACTGATGCTGTATGAAATAGAAATATCCTTCCATCATTCTAATGGTCCCTGGGTCACTGTGTGCTTTACCAACCAGTCTTCTCTTCAGCTAACTTCCCTAAAAAGTGGCCTTCTTGATTAAAATATTCCACTATTTCCACTGCTTTTAGCCAGCAGTGTTCTTTGGTGGAGATAGTAAGAGAAAGCCAGCAACCATTAGTCCAACTCTCGTTTTACTTCTTACTAGATCTCTCCATATAGTCACTGATTTATTTTTGTGGCTCCAGCCAAGCCTGTGATGGATATGCTTGTTTTTACACCAAGCCCTGTGAAAAGGCACAACCTCAGAACAAAAAAGTTCACCAGTATGACAAAGGAGAGAGGGCAGGGGCTGTAGTTTACAACTCCTGCAGGGCAGACGGGGGCATGTCTGGCAGGAGGGGGGATAGTCGCAGCACTGTTCCTTTTTGGAACAGGTGAGGATTAGGTGGTTTGATGCAGATGAAGATGAATAAATGCAAGAAAGTGAAAGAGCAGAATAAGGTTATCTGTGAGGATTTGGGACGAAGACTAGATCAAACAGTCAGTCACCAGATGGGAAAGAGCATTTGAAGTAAAAGCCACCACCAGACTCTGCAGGTTCCTGTTTGGCACTTCCATGCCTGCTGATCCCAGTGCTCCTCCCGCTGGGGGAAGGAGCATAAACATACTCTCTAAGGAGGGCAAACCCAAATATCATAAGGTATGAAGGCAACATGTGTTAATGTGCAGTTTGGGAGAGCAACACTTGACTTTTCCTAATACTGTGATGTTAGCAAGGATGTTAGTGTGCATCCTCCCATGTGTGCCTTCCCACTGTTATGGGGGAATCCTGAGTCCAGGATTATTCCAGGGTGCAGCTTCCCACATCTGCATTACCACTGATGTGCGTGCATTCTGGAGCCTGACTTGTGGGGCTTGACTACTGCAATGTGATTCTGTCCCAGAGGAGCAGCAATAGAGGAAAGAAAACCAGTGTTAACTTCTGCTCTCTGAAATAAAAAATTTTCTCTACTTTAAAAAAAAGGAAAAATAATAATGAAAACTTACTAGCAGAGACAGTTGTACAAGCAATGGTGGGTCAGGAGAAAGAATTAACATATGATTCTTTTCTTTATTGAAACGCTTTAACACTTCTGATGTGTTTCAACAGGTTTTAATTCTTGGACTAGGTACATTTTTAGGTCTAGACTTTAAGTCTAGATTTATGTATCTTTTCATAATAAAATGCCATCTTAACTTACAGCAAATTCTGCTGGCACTGCTTATCTTTGAAAACTTATTTTTCCATTTTCTTCTTCTATGGAACCATTCTCTTGGTGATGCAGAAGTAGCCCACTAACTTGTGGCACAGCAGAGGTTTTGTGTCTTGTTCATTTGTGTTTTATTTGGTTTGCCTCAGAGTCAAGGGATGGAAGCAGCCAAATCTGTTCTGTGTTTCAGTATAATGGCATGTGCTTGCAAGGCCCCAGTGGCGTTCCTGGACGGGATGGCAACCCAGGAGCCAATGGGATCCCAGGGACACCTGGGATCCCAGGACGGGATGGGCTGAAAGGGGAAAAGGGCGAGTGCATGCGTGAGAGCATCGAGGAGTCCTGGACACCCAACTTCAAGCAGTGTTCATGGAGTGCACTTAACTACGGCATCGACCTTGGGAAGATTGCGGTAAGTTCGCTTGGCCTGGGATGCTGCACTGCATCAACCACAGCAGCCTCTAGGTCTGCCTCTGTGAGCTGGGCAGCACCAACCATACAGATTTCCTGTTGGAACCTTTTCCTGCATGTAAGGGTGAACTTCTCAAAGGTTTAGCTACTTCAGCTTCCTCTCAGCTGTGTTTCAACGATATGCCCTGAAAATTTTTCTTTTTCAGTTGTGGAATCTTTATCAGGGTTTAAGCCTCTCAGAAATCTTGTGATAATTGTTAAGTTCAGGATTTCTGTTAGCAGGACAGAAATTGTACTTTCCTCTCGTGCAACGGCTTGGGGGTTGGACTAGGTCATCTTCAGAGGTCCCTTCTAACTCTCATGATTCTGTGATCCTGTGACTTGACTGGAGCTTTCAGACAGCTCATACCCTTGATGTAAACCCCAGAAGGTAACTAGACTACCAACTTAACAGCAGGTGTTATCTAAATAAAGTTAAGAATTTCCATAATCTGCTTCTTCATTACCATCCAGGAGGTGCTGTTTCTGATTTACATCTTTGCATTGTATGGCATTTGTGAGGCTCCAATTTTTTGTCTTGATACTGCCCCCCCCAAAGGAGACTAAAGAGAAAACATTTAGAAATTAATATATTCCTAAATATATTTCCTAAATATAAGCATGTGGAAAATAAATAGATTCAAACCCAGAGGTTGTAACTGAAGCACTTTTGCCTCCTCTTAGGAATGCACGTTTACCAAGATGCGCTCGAACAGCGCTCTCCGCGTGCTCTTCAGTGGGTCACTCCGGCTAAAGTGCAAGAACGCCTGTTGTCAGCGCTGGTACTTTACTTTTAATGGTGCAGAGTGTGCTGGGCCACTTCCTATTGAAGCCATAATATACTTAGATCAAGGAAGCCCAGAGCTGAATTCTACTATTAATATACACCGAACTTCTTCAGGTATGTATGACGAAACCTTGTGGGCAGAGATGGAGGAGAAAGCAGTAGCAGGTACCCGAGTGCTGCCTGCTTTAGAAAGTTAGAGAATTGGAAGAAGAGGCAGAAGAGCAGCCAGCCAACACGTGGAACTCTTACTCTGCTGCCTCAGAGTTGACTATCGATAATAATAGTATTATAATTATTTATTAAGTGGTACTTTCTTGTTGTGGTATTTTTCATGGTACTTCTATCCTGAGATTTAGAAATGGAAGAGATTTCTATCCAGACAGTTCTACTGATTTCTGCCACAACATGGATACATTCTGTGCTGTATTAGCCTATGGAGAAACAGCCTTACTGCCAAGTAGACAGCAGACATGCTGGCTTACAATACTGATATTTGCACATTATCTGTGCATAGAATGAGACTTATTCCTCCTGGAATTTCTACTCCTAATTTCAGGTGGGGCACAGAAGTAATGCTAAAGCAAAATATCTGTGGATATTATTCAACTGCTAAGCAAAAGGCATTCAACATAAAAGGATGTAACACTAGGAAAAGTGAATGAACAAGTCTGTGCTCTTTCTCCCTTTTCCTCCCTGTACTACATGAATGAAGTCTAATGCCTAGAGCTATCATAGCATTTTTCATCAAGGGGTAGGACCTACCTGTTTTCATGGACCCACCACCTAGTGGTGCTAGTGGGGCAAAAAAAAAGCGCAACAGGAATGGAATTTTATACAGAAGCAGTGGCAAAAGCTTACAGGGTGGCAATCACCTTTACAGGGTTTAGCTCTGGAGGCCAGGTATAGCTGCATCCCCATCTCCCCTCCCCATCACTGTTAAAAAGATGGCTTGAAGGGTATGAAGCCATATCCCAGCTCCCATTTTGTAAATCTGGATGTTTAAAGCAGCGGGTATACCTTCCATTTAGCCATCCTGTGGATTGTGATCTGCTTCAGGTACTGCAGATATAGGTGTCACGCAGCAGCATGGACAGAGGCAGTGCATGAACATAACTGATTTTGCCACATAATAGTTTCTATTTCTAAAAATGCTGTTTAGGTTTAACGAAATAGCACAAGCTTGCAATGAACTGCTGTTCTTAAGTACTTGTGTCCACCTTCAGTTGTGAAATACAAAGGGATTGTGTCTGCTGAGGTAACCTGAATGTTGTCTTTAACCAGTGGAAGGTCTGTGCGAAGGGATCAATGCTGGCTTGGTGGACATTGCCATCTGGGTTGGGACTTGCTCTGATTATCCACGGGGAGATGCTTCTACTGGATGGAATTCAGTCTCCCGAATCATCATTGAAGAACTGCCAAAATAACTTCCCCTCCCTTTTTATAATATCTCTTTCTAGTTTTGTTTGGTTGTGCTTTTTTTTTTTTTTTATTTTGTACTATTTTCTACAGAATTTACTAATAGACTTGGATGCAAGTACTGGACTGAAAGGCATCCAAGCCTTGCATCTGTAGCCTTTGTCTAGCCTTGTTTTCTACATTGCAGAGGCTTTTTATAATAATCATTTTAGAATATAAGTATCAAAACCAAGTTTGTTAACTTTTTAAATTCCTTGTTTGATGTAATACCACCACTGTTCTAAGAATTAACCGTAACTTTTTGTATCAAATAAATAAGACCTTTTACAAAAAAAAAATAATCCAGGCTATTTTATTGAACATTAATCTGCTTGAGGTATTTTACATGGTGTTATGGTACACAATTTTTTTAGAAGACTTTAAAGTTCTAAGAAAGTAAATTCAAGTCTTGGCTTTAGCCTTCAGAAAACATACATAACAACTATTCCTGTAAACCAGACTGCAGAGCAACATGATCTGCTGTTACAGTCTTGTCTCAACAAACTCCTGGTGACGTAACTGTGACCTAGATGATGTGGTAAGCGTTAAATACCTTGTTCTGAATAACTAAGTAAAAATAGACTATCTAAGCTCTCCTTTCCTCTTTTGCTTCTTGATAGACTGGATTTCAGTATAAACATCTATGACTGGTCTCCATTATTAGGATGCAGACATTAAATAATTTTACAGTTATAGAACTTAATTTCATTGCTCCAATAAAATAATTTTCCTGGACTTAGCCTTTCAGATAAATAGAATCACTTCAGTATTAATTAAAAGCTAGATATATTAAATAGTCTGGAAGATAAAAAAATAAGGCAGGTTGAAATGCCTTGGCTTTCAAAAAGTGTACTGGTAAAGTGAAACAATAATGTCACAGGTGTTTACAAGTGAGTGACAACACCTATCATGCTGGTAGAGCATTAGCTACAGTGTTTTAACTATTTTCTTCCAAATTCTGCACGTGATATACTCAAATATTTCAAAAAATTGTACACATTCTAAAGAGAAACAATACTCATGTTTGTATTACAAAATCAACTTTACATTAACAAAATTAAAAAAACCAAGAAAAGCATGTACAACATGCAGAAATCTATACTCTTCCCAAATTTAAAAGGAAAAAACATTAAATCTGAAATAATTAATTTATTTCAGCTATTTAGAATTAAATTCAAGCTTCTTTTCTGAACACACTATAGGATTTTCCCCAGGCATCTCTCAGATTGGTAGCTCTTGCCTGGATCTTTTGTTGGGGATGCCAGAGGGAGCACACCTGCAAGCTGGGCTTTCCCAACTGCAAGCTGATGTGTGAGATTTGCTGCAAGCCAGCAAGTTACAGAGCTGGTATTCTGCCTCTGAAGGACTGTACTGTTTTCATTGGATTGGACGATGGGTTTTAAGGTACCTGAACACAAACAAGTTACTATGAGCTGAGCTAAGGAGTGAATTTACAGAAAGTCAGTTAACTTACAGTACCTGATTGTGCACATGCTTGCAGCCTGTCTTTGCAGGCACGAGTAAGCTGTTTTGGGCCTAGAGCACACTGATCCAGGGGAGTACGTGCATAGGTTTTATTCTTTATGATTTTTTTTTCATGTCTTCACAATATATTTTGGACCATGGTTGGCAGAGTTAATTCAGCACTCCATTAAATTCATTCTGTGTACCAGAAAACACACAAACCCGAGTAAATACCCTCCAAAGGCAGAAGTTAGTAGCTGTTATGGATCTACACAGTAATTTGCATGGTAAACTTTCAGTAGACTTATCTTTAGCTAAACACACATGGAGCCTTCTGTAATAAAAACCATAATGACCCCAGATGAGATTATTATTATTTCAGATGAGATTATCAACTGTATCAGTGGAGGGGATGGGAATGTGGAAGAGAAAGCGTAAATTATTAATAAAGTTAGTTATACAAAAATGTGGTATGTGGCAATAGTATCAACAGAAACAAGCAAGTGGATTGCTGAATTTGGATTCAAAATATGAGTAGTTTCTGTAGTTTTCCAGATTTTAACTTAAAAATGAAACCAATTCCCTAATCTGTTAAATTTTTATTAAAAACCCTTCTTTCTGCTTTAAGTTAGTCTGGTAAACAGGATTATTATTTAAGTGATTATTCGGGATTATTCTGCTCCTTCTGTAACTGATTAATTTCCCCCTACCTGCTGAATAGCCTTTGCTAACTTATTTTCTAGTTAAGTGATACTTTCTAGATACTTAATATCTTCTTACTAACAGCAGAAGGCAGACAATATGATCAGTTATGTATTTTCTTAAAGAACTACAAAAAACCCAAACCAGCAAATCCAGACCTCCAAAAAGTACATATCCTTGACAGCAATTATTGGCAAGCAAACAACCATCATTATTATACAAATTTAATGAGATGCACTGTAATTTAATTTATCACTAAATTAGCAATCAATATACTCTTAACAGTCCTTTCCTTAAGCCAAATCAGAAGGCATTAAAGGATCATTCTGGTTTTTTAAAAGAAAGACCTGTGCACAAGATTTTTTTAAGACTAGTTACAGACTTCTTTTTTTTCCATAGAATATTACTGGAAATAAGCATATTTGTCATATTTGTTATTTACAGTGGTTTGAACACTGCATCACTATGGACTACTAGAAAAAAAAATCCTCATTTTTAAAATGTAAGCTCACTTTCAAATGTGCATTTACTTAGTAATATTTGGTCATATGTATCAGCAATGGAGACAGAGTCTGGCATAGAGAGACAGAGAGAAATGGAGAGAGAAGGGAAGAGAGAGAAAATGAATTAAGTGGTGAGCAATGCACACAACATACACTTTGGTCTCGTGCTAAAACCAAGTCAAAACCCACAATGTAAGTCTGTCCTGGTATGAGACAAGAACTGGGTTGCATCAGATTGGCAATTATTCAAACCCAAGAAAGCACAGCTGTTTTAAAAAACAGTATTAGTTTCCAAACTGCCCCCCACTGAGGCAGAATTTTTGTGTTGGATGAGCAACAGAATCTGGAGCATTCCATATCCTAAAATCTGACAAATAACACAGAGCTGGATCAGAAGACATTGCTTGTTTCTTCATGAGACTCAGATTTTAAAAACTTTTGACAGGCCCCAGAGTAGCTTTTATGTGAAGTTTTCCACTTATGCAGGAGAAGAATCTGACCGACTGTTATCTCAAGACTTGTTGAAACGGCTTAGTCGGTTGTTCCAGGCAGGCCAGGATGAACTGAGTTGCTGCACAACTGCCTTCACCCAGTCACAGTGCTATTATTTCACAGTTGTAGACATCTGTTTCGAGCAGACACAGCTGATACAGAGGAAGGCAGCAACACAGGAACGTTCAAGAGGAGAGATGTTGGCAGGGTTTTACTGTCTCTATATTCTTTCCTCAAAATACCAGATCAATTCAGTGTCAAAAAAGACTGCTGAACTAAATTTTTGCCAGATCATAAATATAAAAAATAAAGGATTCCTTATGAACACAAGTTTGTACTTTTAATTATTTTCTTTTCTAAAACCAAGTAAAAAGCCAGACACATTTTCATAAACTACAAAGGTAATACAGCAGGCAGGAGTCACTCTGATCACATTGGGGATAATTCCTTTGTAAAATCCATGAATTCCTTCTTTCCTTTAAAGACAAAGAAAAACATTTGGTTTTAATTAATGTCTTTTAAGAGAAACCAGACATAAAACAAAGCCTGGCATCTTTCTTCTTGAACTCCCATTGAGAGAGGCATTTCAGGTTAGAAATAACTATTTCAAACAGTGTTTAATCAAATGTTAACAAATCTTTATTTTTTTTTTCTGAACATATTCTGGAGATCAGCTATCTAGCCTAGGACTTGGGTGGTGTTTTTGCAATTTACTATCTTTCTTCATGCCACGAGAATAGGCTAAAATAAGTTAAAATTTCTGCAGCCTGTTCCAAAAGCCACTTACGTATTTAATCTCACTGAAGCTGCAGAGCTGAAAGGCTTGGTGGTTTTGGGTCATGTAAGAACAAGCGAGCTCAGAGTCAACACAACTAAGGAAAGTCAGCATTTATTTTTTGAGAATTTAAGCACCTCCTCCAGAATTTTGATTCTACTGGCCAATAAATGAGAATCTAATTTGTTCCAATTTGAATCAGTGTTCATGTTAGGGCTGTTAGGAAGTTTCAAAGACATTTAATAATATTTTCGGGCTTCATAGAGGCCTAGGACACCAGGAATGATGAGCACAGTTAAGACAGATCCTGGACAGTGCTTGAGTGTGGTTTACACTACCCTCCCCAGGGCTGTAGGTTGCATTTGTTTCATCATGAGCACAGCAGCGGTCCCAGAATGGCTGTATTACACTTCTCAGAACTAACAAGCCTTCCTACAGACTGTAGCACTGAAGGGCACAGTGCTGAGACATCAGAGCTATTTTAGCTCTGAACTGCCTTCAGTCGAAAGGGTCATATTGCCTCTGAGTCAGGGGTGCTCCTGAACGACACAGCCTCAGTCATTCGTTCGGCTGGCACCTCTTCATACCCCAGGACTTCAGTCACACCTGTCCAGCAATATGCTGCAACACAGAAGCATTGCCCAAAGCAAGATGGATATAGGTTGCACACTGCAGAGCTGGCCAGCCTTAGTTACTATAGAAGGCTGTGTGAAAACTCTCACAGGCACTGTGGAGCTGAGGGAAGGTTTGTTAGAAGATATGAATAGGTGTGAGGTCACAGTTCTCTAAAGGTCCTACAGGAAGCTGGGACAAACTACAAATGCAGTCAGCCCCCAGGGTAACCCAGGGACATCAGTATAAACAGCTCTAGCTAGCTCACTTCACCTTGCCAGGAATTTGGATTAGCCACAACTCCCATCCACGCAACGCTCCTGTCCTATGTGATAAGCTAACGCAGTTCAAGTGAGAGTTCATTGCTTAAGAGCCCCACATCAACCAAGTCAACATTATTTTTTAATCTGTAAGTGAAATTTGCTGGGGAAGAGAGAAGGGAGGCAGGATAAACAGAAATGTGCAGGCTGGCATTGACCTCCTCCTACCTCCTCCTTTGTCCTCAGCTTAAAGCTATTAGTGACATCTAACACAAGATAACCTTGTACAGGTAACATTTTGTGTGCTCTGAATTGCCCCAGTTTTGCAAGTCAGCACAGAAGCCAGTAAAGAAAGTTCTGATTCTGTAAGACTCACTTTACATGATATAAGCTTTTGATTCTGCATGCCTACCTCCATGTCCTGCGGATCACATCAAACACACCAGAATATGTGTTATGCTGATCCTGAAGACGAGCTCGCACAACTTGATAGGGGTACGTTGCTGACACAGCAAATATTTTGGATACAGCTGCCATCATTATGTATTCCACAGTGTTCTAGAAGCAACAAAAATTACTGGGTTTGCCCTAAGTATGGTTTAAGTTAGCCCATTTCCCCAAATTTTATTTGATTTTTAAAGGTTGAGCTAAACAATACTGTAGATTTTTCCCCTTATAATGCATATACTAAAAAAAAGGTAATGTTTACTATATGCAGTGCTACAAGTAACTGACTGTAAAATGTGTTTGCCCTCTCATTCCTATCAAAGGAAGCACTTCTTCCAAAAGTAACTACCTTTGCCCAGTTTGCACCTGACCAGTTTTCCAGGGTTTAATACCACCATCTGTGGTTCCACAAAATAAGACAAAAAACATTCCTCACTCTAAAGTTCTCAAAACTTTTGCCAAAATAAGAAGTTGATTTCCAAAAGTAGCACTAACCAGTTGCTTGGTCCTAAAAAGTAAAAAAGTATTTTTTCCTTCTATATATTCTACATTCCAGTTAATGTATCAATACTTTGCACATTTGGCTGCTCTATAACCTAGACAAATGGAATACATTTCTATTTTATTACATTCTATTTGCATGGCACAGCACTTTTATTCCCAAGCATCATACCAATTTTGTATCTGATACTCTGTTTCTATACTTGTTGTATCTCTCTTTCAAATCCTCATATGCCATGAACTGAAGTGCTCCGTGTGAAGTTCCAAATAGACCAGGCACAAATCCCTAAAAAAAGGAATAAAGCAAGGTTAAAGAGTAATGCACAAAAACCGTGCAACTCGACAGAGCACAGCTTACAACACTTCACATGTCCTCCCTTAACTTACAGACTGTGCCTGCATAACTGTCGCTGTGCAGCATGATCAGAGCTGACTCTGGGCTGGTATTCCTAGTGGCAGGCATCACACAAACATGTAAAAATTCTCCAAATGACATACAGGCCAAAGACACCTACTGAGTCACCAAGATAGAACAAGCGGCCCAGGGACTCCACCTCATAGAGCACAAGCTGGTAACACAGATAAGGATTGCCAGAACACAAATCAAGCTGCAGTCTTGCAAATGTGCTGCTCAGTGTCTGCTCCTTTCCAGAATATGGCACTAAGGGGCCTAATTCCCACCTGAAACTGATAGGGCAATGAGAGATGCTGGCATTTCAGTGAGAAGGGCCACCAGGAGTAGAGGCACAAAAAAATTACTATGATCAAGCCCTGGAAATAGATACATGTTTGCATGTATGTGTATCTATATATCTATCTATGATACATATACATTTCTATATTAAAAATGTGTGGGTCTATATAGAATCATAGAATTGTTTAGTTTGGAAAAGACCTTTAAGATTATCAAGTCCAACCACAAACCTAACACTGCCATGTCCACCATTCACTGATGCCCCTACAGGAGAAGAAAGAGAGTGAGCCACTCCAGCACTGCTTTTCTTACACACACTAACACATAAACACACACACAGGAAAACTGAAGGGCACAGATGAAAAGCTAACTCATACAAGGACTTATGGGTGATTTACATTAAAGAATTAAATCTAAGATTCAGATCAGTTTGAGTGTATTCCTCACCCTGCTATAAGCACATTTCAAGGAAGCCCAGCAGAAGTGCCCAAAGATGTGACAAAGCAGTCTGGGAAATGTTCCCCATTTGTAAGAGGTAGTATTGGATAGTAAGAGTGTAATATGAAAATATACATCAACCTTGTTTCAAAAAAAGTTGAAATGAAGGGGGAAAACAGGTATTTTCTAAAGTGTCTCCAGAAGAAAGAAAAGACAGGAGTTCCCTCAGGAACAGGACTACCACCATTACAATGAGCTGTCAGCTGCACGGGTTCTGAAAAGCACTAATTCTTTTTTTGAAGTGTTGCTCACTTACACTGAAAAAATACAAATGGGGGATTAATCATCTTGGCTAGAAATGACTTAAGGGAGCCAAAAACTTGCTGCAAACTATTACAAAGGGACAATTATAATGGAGTTAGTGATGAAAATGTGGGTAAAAGGACTCAAAGAACCAAAGTTTCAAAAAAAATATACTGATATTGAACAGCTTTATCTGATTTTTCTATGATTCATTCAGGCAAGAAAAAGGAATTAAAAAAAATGTGTCCAGACTCAAAACTGCATGTTAGACTAAATGGGAAGTCCAAAATGTTGAATAAAGACAATAAAGCCTGAAGAAGAAGAAAAAGAGAAGGGAACCTGGTAGGAATCCACTGAAATAGTGTTAAGAAGACAAAATGATAAACTTCTAAATTGCAGAAAAAAATCAGAACAACTAAAACTACAGAAGGCATAAAAATTGCATAGAGCTTCGATCACTTCAGAGATCAGCTCTTTGCATGCTATAGATTTCTTAAGTTTTTGATATTACAGCCATTCAGGAAGTGATTTTTTAGAATTTCTTTGATAAATGAGGATAAATTTCTTCTCACAGTGGAAAATAATGGTCATGAACTCATCATCAGTGACCGTAAACTGTTGAAATGCATTAAGAGCTTGTGAAAGTCCCTGAAAAACCACTTCCCCAAACATGGTAACAAGTGGAATTAAACCCCGTATCTGTGTTTTGTCAACTGCGAGCATAACCATAGGATTTTGCGAAGCTTGAAGCCAAAGGGCTGTAACAGAGGGAAATGGACAACTTTGGTTTTCACAAAACCTGTATCAGAAACAAAAATAAACCAGCATTATAAAAACAGAAGGAGAAGAGAAAAAACAAAATTATAAAAAGTATCAAAGAAAAAATTATCTGGGTCAGGAGAACAAGGAATAATATGAAATTTATGGATAGTGAAAGCAGGGAAAATCTTCATAAATATTTATCTATGATGAGACAATAAAACTGCTAAAGGACAGTGGAAGTAATTGCTCTGTACCTGGAAAAAACTAGAATGATGTATTTATATCATAGGAGGATGAGATAATACTTTCCCCACCAACAAAGAAAGAATGTTAAACAATGTTTAAGAGTGCTAAATTCTAAAATTTAAGCCAGCAGATTTGGATAACTTGCTCCCAAGAGTCTTAAAGCATCTATTGATGATAAATGAGTCCCGGTATGCTCTAAGTCTTGTGCTGATGAGGAAAGCTTCCAAAGACTGAGAGACTTTTAATGTTGGGCCAATATTAAAAAATGCGAGAAGGGAGTGAGGTAAACTGTCAGCCAATGTGTCTCAGTAAAATAAGAGCCGATCCAGCCTTCTGTTGATCATACATAACAATGTGTTCCTATGGAAAAATGTTTCAAAGCAAAACTGTTTCTTCATGGTACTGAAATATCTTGGCTAAGCAAGTTCTTGAAACATATTCCTATTCTATTTTCTTATTCTCAGAGTAATTTAATACAAAATTCTTTCTTGCCACAAAATTTGATAGAATTTAGTATTTACTTTTCATCTATGTGAAAATCAGTTTTAAAATAATTTCCCTTCATGTACTCCTTTGTACTTTTTACTTTAATATTCAAAATTATATCCTTAGAAGATTTTTGCCACGTGGGCTTGACAAGATCAATGGTTTCTCAAAGAAATCCTGTTTCATTTCTCTTTTGGAGGATAGAACAATAGACAGAATATATAATTAGAAATTAAAATGGTAACATATATAATCCTGAACAGCAGACAGTATGAATAAAAAAAACATTTTAAAGTTGGCTTAAAGAGTTGTAAGTGCTGAAGATCCAGGACAAGAGGAAATTGTCTCACTGGTTAGTATTTCAAAGGTCATCCACCCCAATGAAAAGAAAAACAGGCAAATGTGTAAAGTGGAAAGCCTATATTACTTAGTAAAGTATGGAACAAGGTTCATTTGGTGATGTGGTACTCACATCACAGCCTGAAGCATTTGAGGGCACTCAAGCCAAAGCAGTCTCTGCTGTGCAGCCATATGAGGAGGGCTGAGGTCACTTGGTCTGTTCAGCCTGGGGAAGAGGAGACTGAGGGCAGATCTCATTGCAATTACAGCTTCCTTGTGGGGGGAAGGGGAGGGGCAGGCCCTGATCTCTTCTCTGTGGTGACCAGTGACAGGACCCGAGGAATGGACTGAAGCTGTAAGTAAGGGGAGGTTTAGGTTGGGTATTAGAAAAAGATTTTTCATCCAGAGGGTGGTTGGGCACTGGAACAGGCTCCACAGGGAAGTGGTCACAGCACCAAGCCTGAAAGACTTCAAGGAGTGTCTGGACAATACTCTAACACACTTGGTGTGACTCTTGGGGATGGTCCTGTGCAGGGCCAGGAGTTGGACTTCATGAGGCTTATGGGTCCCTTTCAACTTGGTATACTCTGTAATTCGGAAGGCAACAAATTCCCTTAGTGTTGTCTTCACTTGGGTTCTCTGTGTGCAAAAGACCTGCATCAGAGTGCCCTGCCCTGGCAACTTGTGCAGAAAGACACTGAACTATGCCATTATCTGCCTGTGGAGTTTGATTCCTTCATGGTGAAAAATGATACCATCTTTTATACGAAAGTTACTTATGTCTCTCCGTAGAACCTGTAACTACATTTAAAGTAAAGATGGCCAAATCTCAATGAATTTTGATGAGTACAATTACAAAGATGTAAAAAGTCACTCAGCTTACAAGCTTCATATTTGAAAGAAGAAGAAAAATAGCATAAGCAAAAGCCTAGCAAAATAAAGATGTCTAAGTGCCTTAGACATTAAAGGACTGGAAAAAATACTTTACCCTCAGAGCATAGAATCCTGCCTACCAAAGGTGAAATGACAACACAGAAGTGTCCAAATATATTGCACTTGGTAACAAGCACACATTATTGCTAGGATTTTTTTTTGTTCTGTTAATGCAGACTGCATCAATATCCTCAGTCTTGATGACTCTGGATTTTACTTTAATACCCTTAAATTTTCTGCACTTCCTTTATATTTTACTGTTGTCTATTAAGCATTGCTCTGTTTCCAGTTGCTGCTTCTACATCATCGCTAAAAGAGAATAAAACTTAGAATATACATACAGAAGTACAGAGGCCAGGAAGAATGTTAGTTGCATTCCTGATTGATATTTTAGCAGTCAGTAACTCTAGACTATACAGCTTGCAGTTTCCCAAGAGCTGAGAGGTATTATATGTTTTCCTGAAAGTGCCAATTCCTTCCATCTTGCAATTATTTTACAATGGTCTCTCCTGCCTTATGCTTGAAAAGAACAAGACAGCACTTATAACATGAAGATGGTTGCAAGACATTTAAATTCACACCAAAGTAATTTTTAGAGCTCAGATGTCCAACAGATCCACAGGTGTGTCCAAATTACATAACCCCAAACTGATTTTTAATTCAGTTTGGTGTACAGCACAGGAGCTCTGTCCCCAGTCACCTGGGGGATGGAGGCCATTGGACAAAATATAATGGACTTGATGATTCCTGGGATAATCAGTGAAGGAAAGACTCCTGCCTTTTCAAAACCAGGTCAAGTGCAAGAAAAACAACTTACTGAGGAACGCAGATTCAGAAGAACTATAGTTCAGTGAATGACCAATACTCAGAAGAACTATTAAAGACAGCTTTGATCCCTGCTAAAAAGACTGATGTATCCTGACATTACTAACCTTGTGCCTCAAAGGACTGAAAGGATTTGCTCAGAGCAGTAACAGCACCTGTACAACAGAGAGCAAGATATGGAATTCCTCAGACAGAAGTACCATTCTTTAGAAGACTAATCTCCATCAGAAAGAAACTCCTTCAGATTTTATTTCCAACCTGTGGTGGTACTATCTGAGATCCCCTTATTTGCTATAATTTGCTGAAATTAAGATTATGAGAAAAAAGAAGATTGGTGTGTAGTAAAAACTTCAGCTGTCCAATTTCAAATAGAGCAAGAAAAATAAAAATGTCCCCAAACACTGAAAACGGAGGAAGGTTAAAGTATGTACAAGCGAAAGAGCCACCTGAAGAGGTGCCTTTTTCCCCAGTATAGACAAGGTTCAGAGAGTCTTGATGTCAAATGAAAGTTGCTCAGTATATATACTTATGTAGGTCACTCAGGACCTATCTAGGTCACCTCCTTCACAGATTTAAGCAAGTAATTTGCTCTTTCAAAGGAAGTAGCTGGTTTAGTTCCTCATTTGCAGATTAACACTATAAAGAAGTGTCTAATGGCAAAGGCAACACATGTTACATGCACGAATAATCTGAAATGAAGGGTGGAAGGACATCTTAAAGGCTAACAGATTCAAGAAATTAGAACTTATCTACATGGAACAGAGCAGACATCCAGGCAAGCAAATCAGACATTCTGACAATTTCAATTTAGGAATAAGTAGGGTGCCTTGTTCCTGGTGTCAGAATTTGGCATTTTTTGCCATGAAGCATACTAGTCTTTCAGCATAGGAAAGATTATATTTTTCACTGAAAATAAAAGAAGCTTGTGTTCTTTAATTAGGACAATTCCCAAGAGATAGTGGTCTTGTTCCCCACCCCTAGGAGTGTTCAAGGCCAGGTTGGATGTAAAAGAGAGAAACCTGAGAAACCTGATCTAGTGAAAGGTGCCCCTGCCCACCGCAGGGGGGTTGAAACCAGACCATCTTTAAGGTCCCTTCCAACCCAAGCCATTCTATGATTCTATGATTCTACAGCATTACTTGCAGGAGAAGAGCCAGACTGAACTAAAATAGGTTTCTTCACAACTTCCAGGCACTGATGAATGAATCTTGATGTCATGACCTGAAGGAAGGAGGAGGCAAAAAGTCCAAATCCAGTTGCCATCTGTTTCCCTAAATTAAAGGGAACAAAACCCCCACACATATGCAGACCATATTTAGAAGTCTGTAAATTTTATGCAACTAAAGATGACAGATTACAGACGTCAATAACTAGAGGGCAAATAAGCAGTTGTGAAACAATCCATCGTGGAAAAAAAATTAGCAAGTACTTTAGTCATATGTTATCTTCCACAAGATGTCAGAAAGACAGAAATAAGGGATGAAATGGAAGAAAGTACTAGCAGCATGATAGATTATGCTAGTGCTGCCCTGCTTATCCACATTTTAATTATAGGAAAACTCAAAAAAATTTCAAAGTAGTTTACTCTCTATCACCCAATAGAAGATGGCTTAGTCATAAGCTTACACTCTGTTATTCAGGATTTCCTTTGTCCTCTATCTCAACAGTGTAATAGCTTTTCTTCTGATAAAGCTTTTTTGCTGCAGTTCTCCAGAGGGAACAATAAAAGCAAGTGAGCTATGACAAAAAATTACTTGCCCCCTTTTTTTTTTCTCACCATGCTACTGAGTGGTGCCAGCCAATTCTGGAATTTTTCTTAAATTTTGTTACCTTATACAAGCCACGAATGCCCTCTGTCTTGTATATCTTTACAAGAGCATCAACCATTCCTCTGTATTGCCGCTTCGATGGATCAACACCAGCGTTGTATTGTAGCACCAGTCGTGTCTTCGTTACCCATATTGGGTTTGTAATACAGAGAGTCATGGCTCCTGAGAACAGATGGAAGTCAGACTGATTGTTATGCCAACTCCAAAGCTTGTCCCAGTTTGTTCAGTCCAATGTAACACAGGCTTCTATGATGACAAAATTACTTATCCTACCAGAGTACTCATATTACTTAAAACAGACAAAGTTTATACCCTCTGTTGTTCCCCCACTCTGCCTTCAGAGCTCACAATAAAATCCAACCCACTCCTGCTGGGGGTACGTCTGCAGAGCACACGGTGCATATTCCTAATATACCCCCTTTTTTGCCTTACCTTTCCACAGTGGGTAGCATAATTGTAGTAGACAGGAAATGTAAGTAATTTCTTAATGTAATCCTGATTATCAAAGTTATTCTTCAGGTAAACAATTGCTCAAAATTTAATGGACACCTCAGCCATGAGAAATTTGCTTAATCATTCTGACAGGTTAATACAAGCAACCTGTTACTGCTTTATACGTTATTGAAAATAAAGTTGTAAGAGAACCCATTACTATTTCTCACATTAAACAATATGCCTTACATTTCAACATTAAATGAATGCTCCAACATCCTAATAAAGTCTTCTCAATTGACTAGATTAAATACATTAATGAAGCATGTACAAGAATATATGTTAGAAAAAACATATTAAAAGTCTTGCTGATAGAAGTAATTTTATTTCAGATCTTCAGTTTCCAAGAAAACTTGGACCACAGATAAAGATTTTAAAAGACCAATGACAAATTTACTTATTCTACTAACTTAACTGAGACCAGTGTTATTTAATATCTTCATTAATGACATAGACAAAGGTATAAAATGCACCCTCAGCAAACTTGCCAATCAGACCAAGCTGAGTGGTGTAGATGATACGTCTGAAGGATGGGATGCTGTTCAGAGGGACCTGAGGAAGCTTGAGAAGTGAGCCTATGGGAATCTCATGAGGTTTAACAAGACCAAGTGCTGCACCTGGGTCAGGGCAACCCCCACTATCAATACAGGCTGGGGCATGAACAGATCGAGAGCAGCCCTACCAAGCAGGACGTGGAGGTGCTGGTGGATGAGAGGCTGGACATGAAACAACGATGTGCACTTGCAGCCCAGAAAGCCAAACATATCCTGGGCTGCACCAAAAGCAGTGTGGCCAGCAGGTTGAGGGAGGTGATTCTGCCCCTCTACTCTGCTCTGAAGTGCTGTGTCCAGCTCTGGAGTCCACAGCCCAGGAAGGACATTGACCTGTTGGAGGGAGTCCAGGGGAGGGCCACCAAGACAATTTAAGGAATGGAGGACCTCTCCCATGAGGAAAGACTGAGAGAATTGGGATTGTTCAGACTGGTGAAAAGAAGGCTTCAGGGTGACCTAATTGTGGCCTTACAGTATATGAAGGGAGCCTACAAGAAAACTGGAGAGGGACTACTTACAAGGGCAGGTAATATTGAGGCAAGGGTGGATGGCTTCAAATTTAAGAGTTTATATTAGATTTCAGGTAGAAACTAGTTACTGTGAGTGTGGTGAGGTACTGGAACAGGTTGCTTAGAGGAGCTGGGATGCCATATCCATGATAGTGTTCAAGGCCAGGTTGGATGAAGCTTTGAGCAACCTGGTCTGGTGAAAGGTGTCCCTGTCAACGGCAGGCAATTGGAACTAGATTATTTTTAAGGAATCTTCCAACCCAAACCATTCCAAGAGTCTGTGATTCAAGAGGCTTTGTCTTTTTCAGGTCTAAGTGTTAAATGTTTAACAAGTTAACAAGCTGATAGCAGCACATCTATATACTTATATTTTGGAACCCCATATGACACTAAATGTGGAAAATGCTATGCACAATGAAAACAAGGACAAAAGATGTTTTGACAACTCCTAATTCTGTGCAAAACTGAAGAGACCACAGTGATCCCTCGTTTAATGTTAGACCTCATTAAATTATTTACAGACAATAAACGATTGCGTTTGGACTTGAACACTTACACTTGCCACCTGTAAGCTGCATTGACACAGAAAGGCAGATAGCAACATATGGAAAGGCTAGAAGCGAACATGAACCTTCTCTGGATTTAAACTCACCAGCCTCTGCAGCTGACACTAGGTGTTCGGTTGCACTGAGACTTTCCATCTTTCCTTCCTTCTTGTAAGCTTTGATGGCATTGTAACTGGAAAATGTAAAATATAATTTGGTAAAGGTGAAAACTGACCTACATCATGAAAAAAACAACCCCAAAACAACAAAATGCCTCTCTCAAGACATGGTGGCACACAGCCTTTGAGAAAAAGATACTTAATCTATCTTTGTTTAGTTGATTAGGTGATCTCTGAGCACTTAGCTCTTTAAAGTGACCTATGGTAATACATATTTAAATTGTATCATTAAACTGTCAGTATCAATAGGACTGCATCTTGAAACAGCTATCAGATTTCAAGAATTAACTTCTAAAAAAACCAACTAGATAGCCTCCTTTTCACTGAGAGCAACATTGACAAGTATCTATCTTCTAGCTCACAAATACACTGAGCTTTCTTCTCTTGCTCTACTTTGTAGCCTTGTGGATTCAGAAATTGTCAACAGGAGCTGAACTGTCAACAAGAATCTACAGCAAAGCTTAGAAACTGAAGTACAACAATAACAGAGTCTAGACAACTGACAAGTGATGTTTGCACAGCCATACCAGCTAACTACTCCCTAGTATGCTTCAATTAATAAGGATCAGCAGTAAATCAGGTCACAGTTACAGACTGAATAAAGTAGAATACTAAAAAATGAGCTTTATAAGCAAAACCTATCAACTGACAAAAACAATGAAAGAACTGTCACTAAAATGATTAAAAAAACAGTTAAACATTTAGATTTAGTAGAAAATCTCATCACGTTCTCTAATTCTTAACACAGTCTAAGTTTTTGTTTTTCATGAGGTTTTAAACACAGTGCATTGGCATTTTTAGAGAATCCTTCATGAATAATATCACCATTCCTCAAGTATTTTCACAGCATCAAGGTAATGCACTGTACCTGACAAAGGAACAAGGTCTCTTAAATTTGAAAACAGCAAACCATAATAAAGGGTAACAGAGCTGGACTAACTAAGAGAATCACAAGTTTGTAAGTCACTTAGCACATTTTTATACCCCCCCAAAGAAGAAGCAGTGTATGTCTGAACATTACATTGTGCAGGATACGACACAGTGTACAGTTCTACTTACAAGAAAAAGTAAAGTCCCCAGGAAGCCCCTGCTCCCACCATGTTTGGAGTTACCCCTTGATACAAGCCTCGTAGTCCTTCATGCTTCCAGACAGTGGTCATACAGTGGAGAATCCCATTGTATTTTGGCCTCAGTTCCAATCCATCACTTACTATGAAAGAAATTATATTGGAAAATATTTCAGGAAACATAAAGTTCAGCTGTGTCAAAGCCCCCAGAGAAGTCCACAGCCTCCAAAGCAAGCTGCAAATGAACATGACCTAACCGATCAACTCTATTTTAAAAGCATTTTTTCACAAGCAAGTGTTGGAGTCTACAGCTCCTTAAGTCTAGAGTTAAAGAACTTAAAAAAAATGAGGGAAAAAGAAAACAAAAAAAAGGATAAAGAACTCTTTATCTCTGTAAGAAGAAATTTCCCATCAATCTGCACTGCTGTGCATTTTTGGTGAGCAGCAGCTTCAAGTATTTTGTGTCTTCTTTTTAGCACCTGTCCAATTTTGTACCATATTTCACATGATACGGGTGGGGGCCTTGACAACACATTTCTAAAAGGAGTCCCAAATAACAATGCTTACATTCAGTCTTCCTCTTTAAAATGTTCTATAAGGCAATGATTTATGTCTTCCTGCTGATCCCCAAGTCAGTTTTTATCAGAATACTCCAAGTTTACTGCCATAAAAAATTCCTGTGCTCTTCTATTCTCATTGAATGCATTTGCAGGGAAACACCAGATGCATACACTTCTCCCACCTAATAACCTAACAAGTGGTTGTCCAAATATTCAGAAAATATCACTGTCAAAAATAGAAAAAAACACAGGTTTTTGTTTGACGGATTTCATATAGAACACAGATGTCCACATAACTTACAGTGGTAGTTACTATTGGTCCTATCATAACAGCAGGGGAGTAAGCTCGTTACTGATGATACAGGTGGTATGGTGCATGGTGAGATGACAAGAGATAACAGACACAAGCTGTAATATACGGAATTCTGACCAAAATTCTTTATCTAGCAGAGTGGTCAAATACTTGACCAAGTTGCCTGAAGAACATCTTTGGAGCCACTCAAAAATCCATCAGACAAGACTCAGCAAACTGTTCCAAGCAGACCTTATCTGAGTATCATAGAATCAGATGGGTTGGAAAGGACCTCTGAGACCATCAAGTCCAACCCTTGATCCACTACCACTGCAGTTACTAGACTATGGCACTAAGTGCCACATCCAGTCTCTTCTCCAGGGAGATACCTCCAGGGACGGAGAATCCACCACCTCCCCCGGGGCAGCCCATTCCAGTGCTGAATTAGCCTCTCTGTAAAGAATTTCTTCCTGACATCTAATCTAAACCTACCCTGGCAGAGCTTGAGACCGTGCCCTCTTGTTCTACTGTTGGTTGCCTGGGAGAAGAGACCAACCCCCACCTGGCTACAACTTCCTTTCAGGTAGTTGTAGAGAGTGATGAGGTCTCCCCTGAGCCTTCTCTTCTCCAGGCTAAACA